>JAWNKV010000152.1:750000-1233294 GCA_035041805.1 Amiota mariae
TAAGTAAATTTACCATGACAGAACAGCAGCTTGTTAAATCTTATTATTATCTTGACTATCCTATCAGAATAAATCATTGTTATGTTCTTAGGAAATACTTTTTATTTAAAAATATAACGCAAATGGCAAAGATCAAATCCAAATTTCCCAAGTATTTAAGATTTATCCAAATATACTCGAATAAAGTTTTCCCTGTTTTTCTAAATAAATTTAAAATATTCGTATACTAAAAAGTGGATATGAAGATAAACAATTATTTTTATCTATGCTAAATTCTAATCAATTTTTAGGTTAATTTTAATATGATAATTAAGCATTTGACGAACTTGGAAGATAGGTCCCCATACTTTAGATATATCGGCTTTATACATTCAATGCTGCATTTCACTTTAATTCGTTTGAAAACATGTGGTAACACATAATCACTTTATGGCTAATTTCCCTATTTATAAATATCTTAAAAAAAGCTAAGAAATGTTTGCTTTAGATACTACGAGTATATCATTATAATGAATAATTCAAAATTTGACAATGCAAATTTATCAAGTGTTGTAAAGGAACTGAGACTGAAAGTTTTTGTGCGTGCATCATGTAAAAGATACTCATTGGATTCATAATCAAATTACTGAAAGATAAGAAGCTTTATTGAAAATAACATATAGCGTTTATTTCATCAAAATCGACCTAGGGAGTCGGTCGAGATTGATGGGTCAAATTTTGCAAATAAAGCTTGGCGATATAATATTTTAAAATCAAGCAAGTAGTCTTTGTCAAACATCTATTTTTGATTTGTGATTAACAACACAATAAAATAAATCTCATTCTTTCCATCAAAGCCGGTTTTGATGAAATTTTTCCAGAAAGTAGCAAAGCAAGCCGGAACAGTATGTTTATAATAAACTCATACTATCTTGAAGGGCTAAGGACAGCAGACATATGACGATGATGATAACGATGGCGATGAAGCAACTTCCCCATCAACTTAATCAAATCCTATTATTATTATGCTTACAAAATTATTGAAACTGATGAGTCTTTGTAATAATTACATTTAAATTTTTAATTATTGAATCTAATAGTGAATTTACACCAAAGTGATTCATTGAGAATCGATTTTGCGTTTACACCGGCGATTCTGATTCTTGAACAGCTATTTTTTCTTTTGGTTTGAAAGAAAAAAGGAGCGGAAGTCTATCGAAAATGACAGTTTCGGTTGGAAATTACCGAAAATTTTCCAATATAAGCAGAAATTTGCAAGCCCTGTTTCGATTCAAAGCCGATTCCATTGTTGAATCTACCAGAATCGATTCACATTTTACAATAGAAATTGCCATTTTTCCATGTGGTTGTTGTCCGATTCAATGGTCGATTCAACAAAGAATCGATTCTTGCTTGGTGTAAATTCACTATAATACTACACAAACTTGTTTGAACTTTTAGGCAAATAATAAACTTAGTTATTTTTTAATTCTGTAATGAGTTAATGAAACGAAAATAGTACAATATACGAGTATGAATAATAAAAGTAATAGTTGTTACTAATCGTACTTAAGTATATAAGTATCTTGACTAGACACTACATTTATTAAAAAAAAATTTATAAAAGTATAATTCTTATCACCACTTCTTGATATAGATGAGAATAACTATGATTAAAAATGAATTGAATGCACCCCAAACCATATTAGAACCACTTCGAATATTCAGTTTCGAAAATATGAGATGCTTCTTTCGTGGATTTTGCCAATAGCTTCAAAATTAACTTGGAAAATCTCAATTGAACTTCAAATCATCTAAAATAAAAAGTTTTTTTTGAAGAAAAAACATAACTTTAAATTTCTTGCAGGTTGCAAAAGTATCACTTCTCCATTTGTCAAAATTGGAACTCTTGAACTTCGTTTTATCAGTTCAAGAATGAATGTCGAGGAGTATGTGGGAGTTTTGGATAAAAGTCCTTAAGTGAAAAAAGGGAAAGACATTATGTTTCTATGCAAGTTAATGCAAAAATTCATACCATTCGAATTCTTCTTATCAAGCTCTTGAGAAAGGACTATGCGAACCCAGTTGTCGGGGTCAAAATTTTACGAAGTGTTTATGCCTAAAATAAGTAGTACAATTGAGTTGGAGAGCTTAAACTTACCATTTATAGGGAAAAATCGATGAAATCCTTTTGGCAAACTTAATTAATTCCATGAAATGGAGGTTATTTTATTTACAAAAATGTCCTTTTGACATATTTTTTTTTATAAAAAATAATCTAATTTTTATTAGTTGAATCAATCAGAAAAAAAAAAATAAAATAAAATTTAATATTAATAGTTTCTTAATACATCTTAGTTGGTATATTATTCGATTTACTTGAGTAAACTCTACTTTGGTATTTTGTTTCAATGTTGATCGTGTAGTATGATTGTGTATATGATAATGAAAAAATAAATTCTATTCTTTTATTTTTGATCCAATTATACAATTATATAGCCACAGCATAAAAAATTTCAATTGATGTCATTAATAAAGAAGCCTGGAACACGGGAATTGATAAATTATTGCTAAAGACAACCACTTTGGAATTGATTTTTTTCGTATGACCCAAAGTTCCTCAAATTCAGAAAAAACAGTAGTTAGTCTGTTAGTGCAAAGTTTAGCTAAATAAGTATGTTTGGTAACGGACAATTTCCAAATTCAACTCCATTATACTTGTCGAGGTCTCGTGCTGTGTGTAATTGTGTTTCGATTAATCAAATATTCGAATCATTTCATCCACTTCCTTTTAGTAATCATCGTTTCACTAACGTGAAGAGTATTATAAGTTTGTCATGAAGTTTTAACACACAGAAGGAGACATCACAGACCACATAAAGTATATATATATATGTGATCAGCTCGATGAGACAAGTTGATTTAGCCATGTCCGTCTGTCCGTCGATCGGTCTGTTCGCACTCCTAGTCCTTCAGTTTTTGAAATAGAGAGCTGAAATTTTGTACATAGGTTTCTTTTTACCAAAAGCCGGTCAAGTTCGTGAATCATCCAAATCGGACAACTAGGAGGGGTACCTCCCATACAAACCCCCTTTTAAATTAATATTCTTATTAGAAAAAGTTTTTTGACGTAACGAACTGAAACTGAAGCACTATAAGTTTCTGCTCCATAGCCACCAACCATAAAAATTTCATGATCCTAGGGTTAGAAGGAGGGGTACCTCCCATACAAACCCCCTTTTAAATTAAAGTTCTTATTAGAAAAACTTTTTGTTTTTTGTCTTATTGAACTGAAACTGGACACTATAAGTCCCTGGCCCATATCCACAAACCATGAAAATTTCAAAACCATCGGACTACTAGGAGGGGTACCCCCCATACAAACCGGGATCCAAATGAAAGTTAGAAAAACTTTGTTGGTTTTTGTACTATCGACCCTCGGACCACTAGCTGGGGCGTTAATATTATTAAAACTTCGGCATAGCCAAAGTTAGTCTTTTTTATATTTTTTTTTTATAAAGTTGTGATGGATGTTATCAGCGCTAAACTATGAAAATGTCACTATAATCCATGCTATGTGGATCTTGAATGCGGGCCATAGACGCTCAAAGTGGCGGCCTTTTTTGTTTTGCTCACCACGTTCAAAGAGGCGCTTTTTTTTTTAACGGCACGTCTTTTGTTTTTTCATCATTCAAAAACATTTTCATCTGAGACCCAACTAACAGCGGATTCTTCCTATTTGGCCCAGGGAACCAAAAAGGTTGGACAACCCTGCTATAATCCCTATTCTTTTATGGATGCTGCTTTGTCGATCTATTGATTGTCATGTAAAAAAAAAAAAAAATAATAAAATATCAGAGCAGTTATTATTAGTTACTTATTTTAAAATTCAAGAACTGTAACTTGTTGTTTTACTTTTAAATTTTTCGTATTTAATTTGAATCAATTCAAATTCTTTGCCATTGTCAGTGTTTGTAACAACAGAATAACAATAAATCTACAATAAATTTCTGAAGCACAAGAGAAAAGGGACATAACTCAAATTGAGGCCAGGACCCAATGATTTACGTATGAAAGAAAAATGGTAAAATTGTAAAAATATGTTTTCGGTCAAATGGAAAAATTTATAGAGACACCAAAGGCAACAAGAACAAATAATAAAAGAAAAATGTAATAATAATTACCAAAAACTGAACAAGTGCAGAGTACAGTGGAGAACAGCGGTTCTTAAGTCCACAGCAATTCTTACCGCGGTGTCTTCGAAACAATTTTGACCTACCCAACATCGTCACATTGTCAATGTTTCAGCATTTTGTCAATATTCATTATTTTAATCAATTTTTATTAAATTTAATAAAGTAAATAAATAATTTATAGAAAAAAAGTTTTAAAGTAGAATGTTCTTTTTAAATAATATTAACGTATCCGACCTGGCTTAGCACGGGTTGCTTCCAATCGAATCATTTTCGGTATACAATGTATTGTTTTTCCGTCCGTCGGCCCGAATCTCAGGACCAAAACTATCCTATGTTCAGGCTGGGAACCAACCCACCAATACACATTCACAATATTTTAATGCAATCAGATCAATGGTATGGGAGCCCATAACATACAAACAATTTAAAACACTAATTTTTATATACGTATAAGATTATTAAGAAAAGAAGATTAACAGCCTGACGATTAATCACATCCCCAATTTTTTGGTATTTTTAAATCGTTCTCAAGGTCTGCCGTTCGCATGAATCACGGAGCTCCTGAAATCATACGTAATGTCTTGGCTTGCAGTACTCTGATCTTAGAAATGTTTGATTTCGCTGCTATTCCGTACACCTGCAATCCGAATTACCAAACAGGAGCAATTATTGCTTTATATATAAGAACCTCATTTTTTAAGGATAACTTATTCCTACTGTTTAGGAGCCAACGTAATTTGCTAATTCTCTGTTCAAGCGATTTCGTGATGATTGAAATATATGTTTTGAATGCCTATCCAAATACACACCCAGGTATTTATAGCCCGAATGGTGCTCCATCAGCTGGTTGCCAATGAAGACTCCAGGACAAACATCAGGCCATAAGGCGTACGAGGAGGGACCACAAAAAAAAAAAAAAAAAAAATGGAATTTCGTCATAACTTCTTTATTTCTTAATATTTTAACACCAAATTTTGATCACCTTCAAAGTATTCTCCATTGACCACAACGCACTTCTCCAAACGATTCTTCCATTATTCAAAACAGTTTTTAAATTCACTCATCGGTATGTCCTTTAAGCCTTCCAACGATTTTTGTTTCACCTCCTCCACAGTGGCAAAACGCTTTCCTTTCATATTCCTTTGAAGTCTGGGGAACAAAAAGAAGTCACAGGGGGCTAGATCCCGTGAATATGGGGGGTGGACAATCAGTGTCATGGCGTTTTTGGTCAAAAATTGCTTCACGGAAAGGGCGGTGTGGGTCGGCGCGTTGTCATGATGGAAGAACCAGTCGCTGCAACCCTTCTCATGTGCAAATCTTCGGATAAAATTCTCTGAATTGAACTCCATGACATTCCCGACATCTCTCAGAGCTTATCAATGGTTCGGCGACGGTCTTCACGAACATCACATCGGCACATTTCTGTTTGTTAATGCCAATGTTCCATCGTCTTGTTCAGACTTCAAATTTATGGAGGTATTGCTGGAGGTCCGTGTGTTCGTGGCTTCATAAAAGCACCTGTTTCTGGAGAGGATGGCCGTATCATCAGCAAACGTGGCAATGATGACATCATTAGGATCCCTTAGCGGTAATTTTGAGCCATTGGACATGTCGTGTGTGAACAGGGTATATAAACGCTACCCTGAGGAACAGCTGCGCGAATAGCCTTAATGCTAGACTCCACACCAACAAATACCACTGAGAAGGTCCTGTTACTGATGTAGCTGCGCACTATTAACCATTGTTGGGGCGGCAACAGGCCCAGGAGTTTACTGAGCAGCCCGTCGTGCCACACTCGTTCAAAAACCTGCTTGATGTCAAGATACGCTGCCACCACGTACTCCTTGGCCTCAAAATCTTCAATGATGAAGTTGACCACCCTATTCAGCTGTTTTGGAGTTCCATGAGACTTATGGATCCCGAATTGAAAGGGAGGAACTACATATTTTACCTTCTTTAAATTCAGGAGTCGCGTCATCAGAAAACGCTCAAACAACTTGGCTACAGTGGGCAGCAGGCTGATGGTCTTGTACGAATCTAAGGCGGAAGTGCTCTTGCCGGTCTTATGAATCCTATAGATTTTCGCTTTCTAATAGAAATAGAAGATTAACGTACATTACATTTATAGTTATTTTTTGTAGTATACTTTTAGGGTTTGGGTTTGTTTGAATGGCCCAGATCTCGGGAATGGAGACACATATCAGGACCAAAAATATCCTATATTTGAGCCAGGAACCAACCATATACATTCACAAAATTTCAATGCAATCTGATGAATTGTATGGCAGTGCATAACATACAAACAAACATAAATTATTTTTTTTTTATGTTAAGGAGAAATATATGTAATATAACAAAGTCATCGAAACAATTTGTTAGTCTCCGATGAACATTTTTATTGATAAAATGGAGCTCGTCAAGCGTTAAAATGCGTTTATAATTCCTGATCTTTGATATTGAATTGAACCAGAAATTGAGTGCCTCAGTTTGGTTAGGGACTCCATGAAATATTGAAAATATTATCCACCGACTATACAATAAACTTAAGAATCGCTGGCAATAGATTATTTCCTATTACTATGAACGATGAACAAAGTCAACTTGGTGAATTATTACGGGCCAATGCACTTCACTTCGTTTATTCATTTTGCTTACTAAAACTTTTATCCTTTTCCTCTTTCCTTTGCATATTCTTCTAGGATAATCGAAATGAATGTAAACAAATTTTATTACAGTTTCGTTTCGTTTCGTTTGGATTCTCTTTTGACTTTTACTTCTCATTTCTCTCCTAATATAATATTGTATAAGCGCAAAAAGGATTCAGGCCATTAAGTTCCGGAAACGCAACAAAATTGTGAACTAACTGCGACTGTCTAGAATTTGTTGTATGCAAAAAATATATTTATATTTATTATTTTTCCAATTTTAGTAATTTAGAATAAAAGAAATTAAGCAACCCTTCCGTTCAACATAAATCAACATAAATTAAAGATCAAGTGAGTTATTTGCTATACTACTAGAAGAGATTCGTACTAGAAGTGAGCAATTGCTTAAGAGTTTTGACCGGAAACGGAAACGCGTAACCCTTTCTGCAATTCACTTTCATATTCGTAAGCTGTATGTCTACTATTCAATTCAATTTTTATGTATTGTATTTTGATTGTTTCTTTTGTTGAATCAGTTAAATGAAAACCACAAAAATTGTTACAATTTTCAAGTGGCTTCTCTAAATTGCTTTATCCTCAATTCTCAATCAAACGCGACCGACTTTAAAGTGATTTCTTGCCCAATAATCGCGTAAATTTTGTGGTGGATTGAGTTTTTAGGGGGGTCCGCAAACACGTCCACCCAAGTGTGGTCTCCGTTGCTCAGAGGCTTTAAGATACTCGTTATACAGAAAATGTGATTTTAAAATTTTTGAATGACACATTTCCGTTTCCGCGCGCTCGCGTTGATTTCCTGTTATCCTTTTCTATTTTGACTATTTCTTTATATTGTTTTTTTTTTTTTTTTGGCATAAATTCAAAAATGATATTTTCGCTCTTTTGGCTTTTACGTTTCATTTAGCAAACGATTTCATTAGCTTAAGTGCGTTCGTTCGTTCGTTCGTTGATTCGTTCCTTGATTTGGTTCTTCCTATGAGGGTTTACTCTGTCACTGCCACTTCACGGCAAATTGTTTGTTGTCCTGCTGCTGCGGGCTTCGCATGTCCTGTGACACATATTGTTTACTCGTTGCCATCCTTACACTTTTATCATTTATTCTGATGATTGTGGTGATGGTGTGTGTGTGTGTGTGTGGTGGGGGGCGGTTTGTTGGTTTTTTTCTCTTTTGACTTTTCTCTATGGTTCAGAGGCAATTGCCCCCTTGTCCGCTAAGTTGACAATGCGCGTGTTCTTTGTCCTTTATCGTCGTTGTCGTTGTCGTTGTCGTTGTCGTCGTCGTCGTCGTTGTCATTGTCGTTGTCGCCATTCAAGTTTGTTTTTCCGCTTAAAGTATTTTTATTGATAGAAAATGAAATCTTGTATCAAGTTTTTTATGGCCAAGCATATCAATGTCTTAGTTTTTTTCTGATTTTGTCTATACTACTACCAAATCCTTTGTTGTATTGTCCTCCTTTTTGTCCTGTTGTGCTATTGTTATACTTGCGTCATCTACCATTAATGCTAATCTAAACAAATTTTGCCATTAAACGCGCTTCTTATCGCTTTTCTTTGGGGTCAACTCAACTCAACGCAACGCAACTCAACTCTGACAAAGTCCTTTTTGCTCGACTGGCCCATCCTGTTCGATGGCGCATTGTTATCAAGGCTCATTCTTTATAAAAAAAATACACATATCTTTTATGTATTTGTGTGTGTGTGTGTGTGTGTGTGCGTGTGTGTGTCTATAAAATATTGTCAATCAATTCAATTACAAGTTGACATCATTGTTAGTTATTGTTCTTGTATGGAGTGATTTATGCCTTCATTCTCTTCAAGCACTTGCCCACTTAAATATCCTGTTTAGTTACTGTCGTCTATGTAAATACTGTTGTCCTGGACAATGTAATTACATAAGATATTATTGTAAGTATATTGTACAATATATTGTCAAAGACAGGAAGGAGTTTATCTATTGAGTTATTTAGTTTTTTTTGAATTACGTAACATAGTTGAAAGCTTCGTCTTGTAGATTTAGATACTTTCAATGGTGATGATCATTAATGTAAGATTTATCAACAATAGTATATCATTTTCGTAAAGCCCATTGGCATAAAAACATTTTAAAACATGAAAAGATATTATTTTAGTCCTTATTATAAAGCTAAATATAAGAACACGTAATAAGGTGACGGATGTTTGGAACACTACGGGTGTATTAAAATAATTTCTGTTTAGTGTCTACAAGCGTCAAATCGAACAATTTAGGAGACCAATTTACTGGATTATAAAGCGAGATAATTTGTTCACCGAATGCGTTTTTAGGGTTAAGTAGGGTTAAGGGTGCTAACTGGACCTTATTACTAAGCTTTTGCCGTCCGTCCGACTTCGGCTCTATCTCATGAACCGTAATAGGTAGAGAGTTGAAATTTTCACCGAGTGTGTAATTTAATTGTGTGTAGAGCGCAACAAATATCTAAAATAATGTTAAAATTATAAAAATAGACTAACTTTGGCTATGCCGAAGTTGTGATACTCTTCACGCCCCAGCTAGTGGTCCGAGAGTCTTGAATTTTATAAGGTTGGAGGCTATGGGTCAGTGTCCTTATAGTGTCCAAATTTTAAGTCGATAATACAAAAAACAAAAAAGTCTTTCTAATAAGAACTTTCATTTGGATCCCGGTTTGTATGGAGGGTTCCCCTCCTAGTAGGCAGAGGGTCTTGAAATTTTCATGGTTTGTGGATATGGGTCAAAGACCAAATTCAGTTCAATAAGTCAAAAAACAAAAAACTTTTTCTAATAAGAACTTTAATTTAAAAGGGGGTTTGTATGGGAGGTACCCCTCTTGGTAGCTCTAGGATCATGAAAATTATACGGTTGGTGGATATGGACTAGAAACTTATATTGTCCAAATTTCAGTTCGATACGTCAAAAACAAAAAAAGTGGTTCGATTCGGCTAATTCACGAACTTGACCGGCGTTTGGTAAAAAGAAACCGATGTACAAAATGTTAGCTTTCTAGCTCAAAAACTGAAGGTTTAGGAGTGCGAACAGACGTTCCTACGGACAGACGGACATGGGTAAATCAACTCGTCTCATCGAGCTGATCACAAATATACTTATATACTTTATTTGGTTTGCGATGTCTCCTTCTGTGTGTTACAAACTTCATGAGAAACTTATAATACTATTCATTGCGTGAAGAGTTTAAAAAACAGCTCTTCTTACAGCGTTACTAAGCCCCACCTTGTAAGCGTTTTAGCGTTGTTCAGGTGTTCGGTTTTAATGGAGAAATGGCAATGACACATGTCACGAATCACGCGTGAGCTATCAAAAATAGAACACTGAATTACCATACAGCAAAAAAAAAAAAACAAAAGTTATATGTGGGTTACATAGTGTTGATCATAGATTAATGATTCTTAGATGGTGGAACTCAAATATTATGCCAGTATTAGCTGGGTGAGTAATAAAAGGTGGTCAAAAGAATATATGACACTACTTCAATAACTGACACAGTGGACCAAGGTGTACAACTACATAATATTAGGTACATAGTACCTTTTGGCATATGACAATGGACCGGCGCATCAATGGTGCCTGGGATTGAAGTTAAACCGGGTCAACCGGGTAATGATGGACTTGTCAGGGTAGTCACACAAAATTTGTCCATTTAATTTTGGAACCGAATGAAGTGTAAGTTGGTTGGATTGAAGATCCAAGGCGGGAAGTCTGTTGAAGCCTAATAGTTTCTATTTCATCATATTTACTTCTCTTTAATTCAATGGGTTTCTTAGTTTAATTCTCTTAAATTAGATTCTAATCTTTTACTTGTTCTATTTAATTAGATTAGTACATAAGTAGTTAAGTTTAGAGCTAAAATTGTAAATAGAAAACAAGATTCTATCTCGATTTGTATAGCCCTTTGTTTGAATCAATTTGTATATTTTCAGGAGTTCCATCAAGGGAAGTGTATTAATATGAAAACAGCGACACATGGTGGATGTCGATTTAAGGAACTCCAATACTAACAACTGAGAAGTACAGTTTGAAGAAGTTCATTAATTATAGTACACAGGGAACACATAGAAACATATCAATAAGAGTTAAGAAAAACATTTTGTATGGGATTTTCTATTGTAGTTTTGGTCCAATTAGTTTTTTTTTTTTTGGAAGTTCCATCATTGTAAGAGACTTGATATATTTCCTCCATAATCTTAATGTCATGGGGAACCAGGTTGTCAGAAAATTTATCTAAATGATTGTACGAATAATGTAATTTCCCTTGCGTTATAGAAACGATGTATTTCTTGATTGAATAAAGGGAAAATACTTAATGTCTCTAGGTTGAAATTGCTATACCAAAATTGTCAGAAAACTCTATTTATCTAAGTACATGTTTTGAAAACAGTGTAAAATCATTTTATGAAGAAATTTCATAGATTAACAATAATTACAGAATATTGACTACGAGCTAGTGGATTAGGATATTGCGAGAGCTTAAGTTAATGTTTCTGCTTCAGTTGAGCCAATTCAGTTTTAATTAGTGGAACGTTAAGGTCCCTGTGGATGATCGCATTCGATATGTACCAGGGAGCACCTGTTAAAAAGCGAAGAATTTTCGATTGAGCTCTTTGGATGACTTCAATATTACGTGGGCTAACGTTCTCCCCCAAAGCTGGGAATCGTAAGTCCAGATTGGCTTTAATATGCTGTTATATAGTAGCATCTTTAGATCGAGGCTTAGACCAGATCTTGGGTTTAAGAACCAGTGGAGGGACTGTACTTTTAATTTCATGCTGATTTTTTTGGCTTCTATATGTTTCCGCCAGGTGAGTCATCTGTCCAAGTGAACTCCTAGGTAGGTGACTTCAGTAGCATGTGGAACAGTGGTGTTGTTAAAGATGATAGACGGACAGTCACTCTTATTTAGGGTGAATGTCACATGCTTACATTTATCCGGATTGACTTTTATACGCTAATTGTCCAGCCAGACTGATACAAGTTGCAGGTGATCGCATAGCTCTTTCGATGCTTTTTTTGGGGCAGCGTGACCGACTGGTGATTGCAGTGTCATCTGCAAAGCTTGATGTCATGAGGCGGGGATTTGTAGGGATGTCAGCGGTAAATAGTACGTATAAGAGCGGACCAAGAACACTGCCTTGAGGAACGCCAGCGTTTATGTGATGCTCATTAGAGGTGAAATTTTTGCATCTTACCCCGAATAGCCTTTTGGTTAGATATGACTTTAGTAGTTTGTGTGAGTTCTGTGGAAGCACGTTTTTTATTTTGTAAATGAGACCATCATGCCATACTCGGTCGAAAGCTTGAGCAACGTCAATGAATATAGCTGAACAGTATTCTGGTTGTTCAAAAGCAGCTCTGATTTCAGTAGTGACACGGTTTACTTGCTCGATTGTACTGTGTTTTGATATAAAACCGAATTGATGTGTGGGGATGATGTTGTTTGTGTGGTGTTATGTGTGGTGCGAGCTTCTTGGTAAAAATTTTTTCAAATAATTTTGATAGCACCGGGAGCAAACTTATGGGCAGATATGAAGACACCATTGATTTGTCTTTACCCGTTTTACTATAATTTAACTACAAAGTTATATAATTTTTTAAAATTATGAAACAAATTCTTTTATAAAAAATTCCCTTTTTATTTCCATTTTCCAAGGATTGATCCATTAGCACTTCACAAACATCGCGTGTCAGAAAAGTCACATCATTGTGTCTACTCGTACCTATTGTTCCAATAGCTATTAGCCTACAACAACAACAACAACAACAACAACAACAATTTTGAATACCATACATCAAATACATCAGATTGCATTACAATGATTTGCATAAAGACCAAAAAAAAAAAAAAATTAATAAATAAATAAAAAAAAAAAAAAAAAATACATTAATGAAACCCACTCCCTCAACAGAATTTTTATGATGATGATGAAATCAAAACCGAAATCAAACCGAAATCAAATTTACATTAAACCAATAAAAATTTGCACTTTCACATGACCTCATACTACTATCTTTATACTCGTATCTATTGAATGTCGTGCTTATTCACTGCTACTAGTATAGTATAATATACGAGTATAGTTAGCATGATAAAGCAATAGTGATGTGTTATTGGGGGAGAGAGCCATACGATTATGATTATGATTTCATATGAATGAACGACAAACAATGTCGCTGGCTAATTTCAATAAGAACCTTCCCACGATAATGATATGTAATATGTATGTATAGAAATCAGTATATGTACTCGTATATAATGTATAATATATATATATTGTATATTGCTTGCATGTGTCTTTATTTTAATTTCTTTTTTTTTGCTATAATAAGGACCATTAGTCAGATTTTGTTATGATATAACAAAAAATATACTTACATACCTTAGTAGTTAGTTTGTAGTAGGCGAAGACGGACTTACCAATAGAACTTATTAAAGCTTTAAACGATGAAGGACTTAAAATTGTCATACAGTTCATAGGGCGACTATGGCGCGAAGAAATCATTCCCGAAGCATTGTAATTTCGTTATTTAAAAAAGGTGACAGAACTCTCTGCGAAAACTAACTGGGGATTACCCTCCTCAACACTGCCTACAAAATCTTCTCGAGTATTTTAGCAGCCATGCTTACTGATGCAGCGGAAACTATTTTAGGCGAATACCAGGGCGGTTTTCGGCCCAACCGTTCAACAACGGACCAAATATTTATGCTTAAGCAAAACCTCGACAAGTGCTACGACCATAACGTAGATGTCCACATGCTCTTTCTTGACTTCAAACAAGCTTTCGATAACATACATCGTTGTGTAATTCCCGAAGCCTTAACAAACCTTCGTATAAACAAAAAACTAACGCGCCTTATAATGGCGACTTTAACAAATATGACTGGAAAAGTCGTAGTGGAACAAGCGGTAACCGATCATTTGCTGCGTCAAACAAGGATACTCACTATCCACATCTGTTTCAACTTGCTGTTACACTTCGCAATGAGAAAAAAAGTAAAATTTGGTAACCTTTTCTGTAGGTCAAGTGTCACAATTGCTTACGCCGACGGCATAGCTGTCTTAGTTCGTAACGAAAGATATTTGTCGGAAAAAGGCACCAAATCAGTTGGTCTTAGAGTAAATGAAGCTCAGAGAAAACACTTGAAGTTTTCGAGATTTGAAGAAAAACGCCGCCCAGAAAATATTACAATCGATAACTACTGCTTCGAGGGTGTAAAACAATTTAAATACCTCGGTGTCCTGATCAACAACGACAAAAACATACACGACACAATACAGGACAGAATCATGGTCGCAAATAAGGCATACTTCGCCAACATAAAACTCCTACGGCCAAGATTATTTCCGCGATCGTGCAAGCTACGCATCTATAGTTCGGTAATTCAACCGGTGTTAACATATGGGTGCGAATCCTGGACACTCAGGTGTAGGGACGAGCAATGCTTGCAGGTTTTCGAGCGCAAAATACTCAGAAAAATTTTTGGGCCAGTCAGAGACGGAACATACAGAATCCGTTTTAACGACGAACTCAACTCTTTATGTAAAGGAGAGAACATAATCAAGAATATTAAAGCGCATAGAATACGATGGCTGTCCTCAAAAAAGCATGGTCGCTTATAACCCACCTGTGACGAAAGCCAGAGGACGCCCAAAGTTCCAATGGTTGGACCAAGTCATCTCAGACCTTAAGAAGATGCGAATAAAAAATTGGAGGACGGAGGCTAAAGACCGTAGCGCCTAGAAGAAAATTGTGAACGAATCTAAAGCTCACCCCGAGCTGTAACGCTGCCTGATGATGATGATGAGTAGTTAGTTTGTTTAACTTTTGGCAGTTTCTATAAATATTTTAGATTTCTTCTATTGATATAACCTTCTAAGTTTCATCATTAAAACTTAAAATATTTTCAATTTAGGTAAGTATATTGACCGAGATCTTTAGATTCCAAATTGATCCCATCATCTAATAGTTATAATCACCGACTTAGATTGAGTCACTCTTTATAAATTTCAATAAAATATTGTCTATAGAACTCTGATAAAATGTTTAACAAAGAAGACTTAATTGATTTTAATATACGGCGGAGCTGCAACCCACAGTGAAGCAGACGACGGCTTAGAGCCCGTACAATCCAGCTGTGGCAGGAGCGATGGGCGTCAGAGACGAAAGGCAGATGGACGGCGAAACTGATCCCAGACATAGACAAGTGGTGTGGCAGACCCTTCGGAGAGGTAAATTACTATATAACAAAGTTGCTTTCCGGACACGGGTATTTCCGTAAATTCCTCTGTAATATTGGAAAGGCTGAAAGCGAACAATGCATATATGGAGACTCCCCCATCGATGACGCAAATCACACCTTCTTCGTGCGTAAAAGGTGGAAAACTGAATGCGAAGTTCTTGAAGACAGACTTGGATCTCTCAACGCAGATAACGTCGTTGAAAAAATGCTGGAGAGTGCTGAAAGCTGAGGAGAATGATTGCCATCTTTGCAGAGCGTATTCTGCGTGCCAAAAAACTTGACCTAGACGCAGACACCTAGCTGGTCCGCACGCCGAACCGACAAGAAGACGAACCTATAGCATGATGCTGGCTTCAAAATTGGAGACCCTGGACGCAGGGTCATAAAAGAGATAGAGTCCGTTTAGGACGGTTTGGATCTTCTCTACCCGAAGTAATACGAAAGTAGTGCCGGAGTAGAGAAAAATATCCAAGAGAAGAAGTGGGATTGTTTTAGTAGCTACACCACACACGTAGGGACGACGGTACCTATATGGTGCGAAGGCATTTTGAACCCAACCTCGCCGCCAAAAAAAAAAAAAAAAAACAAAAAAATTAATATGCATCTCACCTACACATTGCACTTGTTTTTCGATTTTTTTTATAATTTTCGGATATTCCTTTGGAGTTTTTCGAATATTTAAAACCTTCCTCATGAATCAGTCCGTCAATTGATGAAAACCGTATAAAAATCCGTTTGGTAGATTTTGAGTTTATTGCGTTCAGATTAGGGATGGGTATCGATTAATCGATTAATCGAAATATTCCTTATCTGGTTGAAATAAACAATGTCAACTGAGTTCGATTAATCGGATAATAGATATTTCTGCTTCGGATAATTGATTTTTCTGCTTCTGATAATCGATTTTTCCGTTTACTTGTGTTTTTTAGGGGTTCGTGAACGTTGAAAGTTGCATTTTCAGGTGCAGCATCTTCGTGTTCAAAACATGTGGACCAAAAGTCGTGTGACATCCCTAGCAATAGACGATTAAGACGGAATAAATGAAGAGTTCAGCTTTTATTTGAGGACGCCACAGGAAAGAATACAACAAAACCCTGTATTATATTGAAAGCAGATGTGCTGAGATATTCCCAGCAGTTTCGAAGATCGTCTTGAGATACGCCCCTGCTGTAGTACTATAACTTCGGTGCCTTCAGATAGGCTTTTTTCTGAAGAAGTACAAATATTTTTAGAGCAGAGCATCCGTCTGACTGCCGACCTGACCAACAAGCTTTTGTTTTTAAAGGATATTGATGACAAGTATTGGTTTTAACTTCTAATATTTTTTTTTATTGAATAATTTTTTCGACATAATAAAGAAGGACTGTTTTTTACTTGGAGTTTGTTGTTTTTATCTTCCAAAATGTACCCAAATTCTTTCCCGATCATTTTTGTCATTGATGATTAATCGATTAATCTATTTTTAATATCGATATATCGATTAATTAGTAAAAAAGATGTCATTAATCGATGTTTTGTTGGTCGATATGCATCCCTAGTGCAGACATGGAGTAAGTAATATATATGGATATAGAATCTCTATAGTTGATTTTATCTATTCAAAATTTTTTATGATATTTTCAATTACATACATGTCCTTAGACCTACGAGTATCTATCACTACATCATCCTGTTTAACTTATGTCCCTGTACGTGTACGTATACGTGCACGTGTCTATTTGTCTTTTTTGTTTGTTGTTTTGATTGATTTTCTCTTTTTGTGTCCTGAAAAAGGTGTAAAAGTGCAAATAGTAAAATCAAATTAAGTCAAACAAAGAATTGAATAAACACAAAAATAACACAAAAACACACAAAAGAAATGGTTTATAAGTTTTTATTTGGTTCATTTCAAGTTCTCATATTTCTTTTCCAAACATTCTTTGTGGTTCTTTGTGTGGTTGTGATCCTGTAAAATTGCATAGGTTTTGAGAACCCTTTTTCGCATTGCATATCGCGCCCACACGACGTACGCACGCACTCTACTAGTACAATCCACAATCAAATCGATGAGGACGTTTGTTGGTTAAACCCTTTCCTTCTGTGTGTTTATATATTATATGTTATCCATGCTTTTGTTGTTGCTGTTTTTATTGTTGTTTTAACCCACACCCACCTCCGAAGTTTTAATGACTTCCGTTTTTGGTTGAGGTTCAGCGCGAGTTAATTGCCTGATTCGTTTAGTTGAGCTGAGCTCAGCTCGACAAATTGAGTTATAACAGAGTTATGACAATGACGATGATGATGATGATGATAATGATTATGATGAAGATAATGATAATGGTGATAATATCGGTAATATCAAATCGCTTGGTTATGAATTCGGTAACCACGAAACATTGAACCAAATGCACCAATGCAACTCAACCCCTTCAAAGTTATTTGTTTGCAAACAAATCAAGCGTAGAACTGTGGGTATCTGAGTTCATTGTTAGACTAATATTCTTTGTTTTTCTGGTTGTTGGCATCATCATAATAATAAAACAATTTGTTAAAGGTTAAATATTTATACTACATACAATACTTAATATAAATTTTGGTTAGCTTTGTATTTGTAAGATCTCAATTATAGTTGAAGAATTGATGAAATATTTTAACTTGTCACCAGTTTTGATGCTCAAATGATGATTCAAAAATATAGAAAATTTATAAAAAAAACTTAAGTTTGGGATTACCTCGTCCAATAATAAGTAATTATGGTTTCAAAATAATATGTGTATGTAACAAAACATCGATTAATCACATCGTTTATTGTTTTTTTTTACTAATTAATCGATACATCAATTGGCTTTTGGTTTAAAAATCAATTAATCGATTAATGATAATTTTCAAAGAAGGTTGGGAAAAATCAACTACTGACAAAGGTTACACGTTCTTAGAAATCATATAAACAATACTTTGAATGATCTCATGTGGTTCAAAGTCCCTCCCTCTTTGTGAGAAACTACGTTTTCCAAAGTCGTGTTAATCAGAGGTTGACTCACTCTTACTGCAATTGATGCAGAAGAATTGGCTGAAAGTTTTTCTGTTTTCTTTCAGCAATCTCTCGCTGTACTGATCTCTTCAGATCAATTTTGGGATGTTCCCACATATTTGTATTTTCACTCCATAAAGTCGACACATAGCATTGTTATTCACCACTATCTTAAAATTTTCCCAAACTACATTTTTGGGAGGCATTTTAGTCATATCTAGCTAATCTAGAAAGCCGATTATGCGAACACACAAAGTCACAAATAATTTCTGAACACCAAAATCGATTTTCCAATTAATTGATCCCTGATGACTTCCATTAAAAGTCCATAGATGATTATTCCAATAAAAAATCGATTATTTCGATTAATCAGTTAAACGATAACCATTCCTAGTATGTGTATATAGTGGCAACTAGACAAGGACATGGCATGAGAAACTATTTTGCCTGGGAGCAAATAATCTTAAAGACGAAAATATACGCGCAGTGGTACGTTTGAACTAGTGGGGATCTGGTTTTCAAATTGGAAAATGAATAAGTTAGTAATATTTCATATTTACAATGGCAGACTTAGTTCTTAAGAGCCTCGATGAGGTCTGATAATCTCAAGGTGAAACACTTTGACATAGGCCCGGCCTATTGCCATACACTGGGCTTGAACCGATATGACGATTCTCTATTGATCAAATTCTTTTTTTTTTTATTTTTGTTAATTGTTAGTTTTCAGGATTTCCAACAACAAAATTTATTTAGAATGGGAAAAAAAAACTTCTTATTTATTTGAAAAGAAACTAAAACAGATAAAAATTCCATATTCAATCTCAAACAATTTAATTCTATTTTATTGTTAAAATGAACTAATTAATGCTTGTCCGCAAATAAAATTCCATTTTAATGAAGGATCCAAGCAAACATACGTATTTCCTAGAGACCTAAATCCAATAAAAGCGGGGACGACAACAGAGTCTGTCTATGTTTTGGTGGTTGAGTAAGGAATACTATAAATTCACACGATTAAAAATGCCAGCGGCAATTCTAATTAGCACAAACCGCAATAAAGTACCGGAAATACTTTATACGATGAAGGAAGGCGTTGATGATGAGGCATAGACATAGATATGGGCATGGGCATGGGCATGGGCATGAACATGGGCATAGATATGGCTAAGGGGCGTTGGTAACATGGTAACATTACTGAACGTGTGTCCTTTTCTTATTTTTGTTTTTAATCAAATCGATGAAACAAATCAAACACACGTTTTAAAATGCATTTTACAATACTAATATATTAACTTGAAACAATTAATAAATAGAAAGTTGATAATATTGTAAGTTGATTTGGATTGATAGCAACTCAGTGGTTTGGGGTGTTTTATTATGTTGATGAACCTGAACCTGTGCGACGACAACGTTTGTGGCCATTAAAAGGTTGTTGAAAGTGTGTAAATTTTTTGTCTTGTATCTTGTGCCATTAGCTGACAGTCGTGTGAGCGAGTGAGCGAGTGAGTGAATGAGTGTAATTTCTCATTTTCATAGTCAATTAAGTCAATCACACGCCCTTTTAGCCACCAACCGACGACGTCGCGACGTAATGCAACGCAACTTACGCGACAGCTCCGCGTCATCCTTCCGTTTATTCCATTCCGTCGTTCTATTGTTCATTTTGGTGGGTAGTAAATTAACACGTTAAAAGAACAACAACCAACAATAAGAAACGGCAGGCGTTGGTGGTGGTGTGTTTTCGATGTTACCCTTCCCATATTCTATGATTGCTCAATTTTCAGTAAATTCTGAATAAGAATTTTTCGGTATTCACACAATATAAACATTGTACATAATATAATATTGTATCATAGATGTAATGAAAGATGGATAGATGGATAGATGGATGGATGGATGGATGGTTGGTTGGATGAAAGGATATATGTGGCAAGGCAAGAAGTCACGCCATAGATGGATAGACAGACTGGAAGACAGACAAGATGATGACAAGCAAAAAGACCAATAAGCAAACAACCAACCAACATCAACAATTACAATAACAACAACAAAGTCAAATGTAAAAATTTGAAGCACTAAAAGGACACGTGGCAGCTGCTTTTAAAATTGAATTTCCTGCATGTAATCTTGCGTTGCATTATTATTTCTATTTCTATTCCCATTCCAATTCCAATTCCTGTGGCTATTGTTCTTATTATAATATTATTCTGTTGTACATATTATGTTGCATGTTGTAAGTACTACAAGCTTCAATTGTTTTTACACCCCGCACAGAAAGGAAAAGAAAGGAAAGGAAAGGGAAGGAAGGGAAAGGAAAGGAAAGGAAAGGACTCACGGAAGGAGGAGAAGAAAACTAATGCTTAGACAATGAACTGAATTAAAGTGGGTGTATCAAAATTTGGGTGTACATATGTGGTCAATATGTTGTTATTGTTCATTGGATTAACACAAAATCAGCAACAACAACAATAAAAAAAAAAAATTAAGCAACAAGTTTGACATTGTAAGATTTTTAATTGTGAATCTAAAAAGAAATATTCAATCGATGAAATATTCTATTAAATTTATATATAATTTTTTTTTTTATTTTTCAACCATCAAAATAGTGACACAAGCAACTATATATTTATACTCTTCATGTTAGTGAATAGTATTATAAGTTTGTCATGAAGTTTGTAATACACAAAAGGAGACATCGCAGATCACATAAAGTATATAAGTATATTTGTAATCAGCTCGATGAGACGAGTTGATTTAGCCGTGTCCATCTGTCTGTCTGATCGTACTCCTAGTCCTTCAGTTTTTGAGCTAGAGAGCTAACATTTTGTACATAGGTTTCTTTTCACCAAACGCTGGTCAAGTGCGTGAATCAGCCGAATCGGACCAATAGGGAGGGTACCACCCATACAAGCCCCCTTTTAAATTAAAGTTCTTATTAGAAAAACTTTTTTGTTTTTTGTCTTATTAAACTGAAATTAGGACACTATAAGTTCCTGGTCCATATCCACCAACTGTATAATTTCATAATCCTAGGGCTACCAGGAGGGGTACTTCCCATACAAACCTCCTTTTAAATTAAAGTTCTTATTAGAAAAACTTTATGTTTTTTGTCTTATTGAACTGAAATTTGGACATTTTAAGTTTCTGCTCCATATCCACCAACCATAAAAATTTCAAGACTACTAGGAGGGGTACCCCCCATACAAATTGGGATCCAAATGAAAGTTCTTATTAGAAAAACTTTTTTGTTTTTTGTATTATCGACTTAAAATTTGGGCACTATAAGTGTCTAACCCATAGCCACCAACCTTATAAATTTCAAGACCCTCGGACCACTCGCTGGGGCGTGAAGAGTATTACAACTTCGGCATAGCCAAAGTTAGTAGTTTTTTTTTTTATGATTCAGAATTAGCCGACCTGACCCATAGGTGTTAATGGATGATGATAGTCATCATGTATAAAGTACCAACTTTATAAAATTTAGAATTAAAGTTTCATGAAGCTTTGTTTAATAATATTTTTGTTTGGCTGCCATCAATAGTGAACGCTCTCAATGAAATTGTTAACATGGAAAGAATTGTTCATCGTTATGTGTTTCAATAGCATTTTCATTTAAAAGATCATCCATAAATATAAAGCTGAGCTAGATTCTACTATATTTATACTGAAAATTTTGGACATAAGAAAGCTGTGCTTGAGATGGGTGCTGCGATTGACTACCCACAATGGAACAATCAATCTTTCAATCAATCGAGTGTTTGGCGAAGCTTCACATCATTAAAACCAGATTTGTGTGTCGATTCATAACCACGGATGAAACATTGGTCTATCAATTTACACCTGAGACCAAAGAGCAATTAAAACATTGGAATGGAAGGGAAGAATTGGCTCTAAGAAAAACAGATATAGTTCCATCTGCAGGTGTGTGGGATAATTTTCATTGGTTATCAGAAAGGGAAAACTATCAAACTGATAGAAGTATTCGAAGTTATTGCAGCATTTGAGAGATGAAATCAAGAAAAATTGGCCACACATCCGTTATTGTGATAACTAAAATCAACGAATTAAAGTTCAAATTTCTTCCTCACGCATCCTATATCCCAAATTTAGCCTCTTCTGATTATTTTCTGTTTCCAAACTTTAAGAAATTGCTTAGTAGTAAAATATTTACTAACAAAGAAAAGGAAGAGTCTGTGGTCTATTTTAAGGAGCTCGATAATTTTCACCATATACAAAGTATCGAAGCTATCGAACATCACTAGGAATAGTGTATCAAGTTAAAAGAAGGAGATTACGAAGAGAAAGATGAAGATATCTTTTGGAATTTTGTTATTATTATTAATATTATTCTTTATTGATTGCTACAATTTACAATTCATATTATACGAAATTATTTAAACAAATAAAGAACATACGGATAATAATTTTTTATCAAATGACCAAATTACATGTATTTCTTTATGAGTAATTATTTTGAGAACCATTTGAAGCGATTGAAAGGTTATTTATTGAAATATGTAATTTGTATTCCATTTTCGTGGTCAAAAATTTATATTATTTCTCTATATTGAAATTCTGAAATTTAACCATTTAGATTTGATTAGTACATCAGTTGCTGCTGCCAGAAATGGGCCAATTACATTACAATTCCTTCGAGATTCTGGTATTCATAAAGAATTCAAAGATATTTTTCGGAACCATGTCTGCAAGTTCATTTGATTGGATATAATGGCTACCCAGATAGTGGAGTCTGGTCCAAGTTAAGTCCTCACAGAGGCTTTCTCATTTTCATCTTTAAAGATTTGCTAGGGGTAACCTTTGCGAATTGGCCAAGATTGGTGCCATTAGAAATGTAAGAACCAAAGAGTAGTCAGCAATTATTTGTAATTTCGAAGATAAGAAAATATTTGTCAAAGAAGTCTTCACAAGTGAAAGAAGGAATGATGACTTTCTAATCAATTTGTATGGAAGAAAGTCGTATTCGACAGATGTCATGGCCATTCATTTTGCATTTAATTATATACATTAATCAATTCGACTAGTTCGCATATTATATAGATGCCTCATAATTCTGCAATGTCCTTTTAAGAAACCTGAGACTACACGAATACCTTTTTTGTTAGTCCCATTATTTCTTAAGATTTGTTTATTTTTCGGGGATTTCGATGGCATGAAGGTTTTTGCTGTTCGATTGTGTTGCGTATTTAACCAACAACATTTTCTCTAATTACATTTGCCACCTCATCCTAGATATAGTATTTGTCTATAGATAAACTTAAATTCAAACTAAATAATGAATATTTAATTTATTAAATAAATTTCAGCAATTTATGGTAACCTGATTTGATAAATATTTATTTTTTTATTTACATTTGTAAATTTTTGCAAAAATCATTTAATTTTCATTTCCGCATACATTTGTCATAATGATAGAATAATAACAACATAATAATATAATAATAAATAATATACGCCCTAAATTATTTAATAATTCACAAGTATTCTATCTATTGGCGTTTTGTTGAAAATCAAAACCCGCCCACTTATATTAAATTGGCCATTAGAAATGCTCCAATAATGAAGCACCAATTAAATGTCAACCATGTTATCCATTTCAATAACAATAACAATAACAACAACAACAAGAATACAATTATTATATGGTAAACACAGTTAAGTGAAGTACTAACAGAGCAGAATACTTGGTTCCAATACTTAGAATATAATAAAAATATATACGATTTTTTCCTTTTGTTTTTGTTGTTTTTTTTTTTTTTTTTTTTTAATGTGTACAAACATTAAATCAAAAACGCAATTAACTTTGGCCTACAAAAATCGAATGGAAACTATAAACAAATATAAAATTATATACTCTATATAAAATATTTCATTGTATATGAGTGGGGTAAAAAACAGAAAAAAAAAAAAATTAGTTACAAAAAAATCTAAAACCAAAACCAAAACCAAAACGTAGTGATACTCAACAATGTGTGTCCACTTCATACGATACACTTATCGATTATTTTATTAATTGTAATCTCATTTATTTGCGTTCACGTCTTTTTCTACTTACTTCTTTATCATCGTCATCGAGGTAATGTTGTCGAGTCAACAAAATAATATTGATTTAAGTTTCTCTTTATTTATTTATAGTAGATATAATTTTTTTTATGTATTAACATCTTTATAGCAGAATCAACATTTGTAGTATTTGATTTAATTTCATCAATTAAACATAATTTCTTTGATATTCAAGAAAATTAATCTTTAAGAAGTCTATAATTTAATTATCTTACCTATGAATTAGAAAACATTTAGCATCCACACCACACTTATAACTAATAGTATATAATTATATCAATATACGTAACTGTATCTGTAATCTGTCTGTAATCAATGTCTGATAATTTCAGATTTTATAAACAAAAGATTAATTGATTATATTTTCCAAAGGATTCAATAAGAATTCAAAAAATTTCTCTATATTTTTTTTTTATTTCTTTTTTTTTTTGTTATAAAATTCTAAGACTAGAAACTTTTTTTGATTGTATTTTTATAAGGATTATTCCAAATTACTATATAAAATTTTAAAAATGTTTCATTGGAACCCTAGAAATTCTATAAGGCATATCATATGTCTATTTTTTTTTTTTTTTTTGTTATGCGAAACAAGGAGGTAAAAATCTTCCAAAGATAACTATGAACCGTGCCACAAGTTATGTCGGATTCATTAGCCTACCGACTAAAAAACCCCCTATCGCCTCAAGCCCCTTTCAATCACTACGGCACTGCCGAAGCATTCCTTCGTAGGGATATCATAAGTATAAGTCAAACTTTTATGGTATGTCGAATAATGTCGAATTCATTTATGATAAAAAAATTAGTCATATTTATCATTATAACATTGCAAATTCATTGAGGGTTTCTTATTAAAATGCCTATGGGCTCTAATGATTGCATGTATTGCATGTAGGGGATATATGCAATACAAAAACTAAGCGTTTAACAAATACAGAAATACAGAACAATTTTTATCACTTATTGAATCAAAATATAAAAAAAAAAAAACAAAAAGTTCTTTCTTTTCGAGATAATGTCTACAAATACTATATAGTATACAGAGTATATTTACGTATTTGATATTGTACAGAGTACATACATAACATACTCGTACATATATGGTATAGAAGATATGTATAGATTATAGGAAAAAGAACGCATGAAAATCAAGTAAAGTAAAGTAAAGTATAGTGAAGCCAACCAGGAACTTCTGTTCTGAACATTCCTTTCTGTTTTAGTTCAACGCATAAAAAATTATATTGTAAATAAATAAATCAGATAAGTAAAGCTCATAATATACATACATTTATATGTACATAGTATGCTGGTTGTTGGGCTTATGATCATAAAGAGGGCATGTGAGACCCTTCTACTACCTATGTATCTCCACATCTACATAGGTAAATACTATGATTATTCTATTTACAGAACAAATGATGACAAATATGATTGAATGTGCTCAATATGAAGTGTTCAATATGAACACTAATTGAGGTCGTCTGGTCACAGTAGACTTTCAGACGCTAACCTGATTATTGAAATATCGAATTAAATATATTACATACAATATTTGTTTAAAAAAAAAAATTCACATTCTTCTTCTTCTTCGTCTTCTTCTTTTTATAAATTATGATTTATTATGTTGAATCAGTTGATTATTATTTGAATAACATTTTGAAATTTGTGTATCCGACGATCCTATCAAAATTACATGCATATCACTTTTAACTTGGTTTAAATCAGGGGATTCCAGTAATTGGGGATCTTCGATACTATTATCTGTGTATGTTAGACAAAATTGCTTATATCAAAATTTATCTGAATAAAGGTAGGCATCGACATTTCAAATACTTCATCACATGGTGAGAGAAAATAGAGAATGGGAAGCTCTTTGACGTGTTGATGGGGGTGATTTGACGTTTGATCAAATGGTTTAGCAAAATCAACACGTTTTGATTTCTCATCAAATGCCTTGCTCTCATTTTTGCATTTCGATTGATTGCATTCTGTATTAACTTAAATCAGTTCACTTTTACACGATTTCATGAAATCATATAATATGATAAATCATAACTTTTAGCTTAAATCACTAATTCCAATTGATGAAACACTAATGGGGATTTAGAAATTATAAAAATTCTTTAGAAGTAAATGCACTTTAGGGGAAGAAGGAGCCATTTGATTGATGTGTTGGTGGCGAAATCATCTAATTATGATGAAATTGTCGTTGTGAATAGAAGTGTTGCTGACAGCGGACAAGAAAAAAAACGCAAATTGCCGTAGGAAAAAAAACAAAAACGAAATGATTTTGATGTAAAAAATAAATTTAGGGATTTAGTAATTAATTAATTTATTTATTTCTATTATTAATAAATATTGTAGTATTTTGTTAACAAGCACAATGTTAAAAATTAACTATTAATTCAAAAAATTATAAATTTTGTTTATTAATTATTTAAAAATTTCAATTTTTTCCTTTAATTGCTTATAAAATTTGTATTCAGTGAAATTTAAAATATTTTTATATATAGTTTTTACGAAAATATAAATAGTTAATGGTCTCTGCAGCCGCACATTATCTGTGTCCACTCGTTGCTGTCTTCAAAGAGAATTAAAAATTAAAAGTATTCCATTTCACGAACGAAATTTAATGTAGTTGATGGGCAACGCATCAAAAAACAACAACAACAACGATTTGATGAAGTATTTGACGTGTCAATGCCAACCGTAAGTTAGCTAAGCAAATGAGAAACTACATAATTTTGTCTGATAAATTTTTTTTATTTTTTTTTTTTTTGTTATGCGAATAAGGAGGTAAAAATTATACTAATGGACCGTGCCACAATGTATATCGGATTCATTAGCCTAACGACTACAAAAACCGCATATCGCCTCAAACTCTAACCGCAAAAGCATTTCTTCGTAGGGAGGGATAGTGACTTCATTTACATTTACATTAACTAGACGCCATTGTTCGCTTGTACACAAGCGCTCCGCATAATATTGGCAATTTCAGCAAAGAAGAATGCCCAGTCCTCCTTCTCTAGTGAACTGCAAATAGATCCAAGGCGCTCATACATTCATCATCGCTCTGCTTCGAATTGGGGCACTCATGCACAAAGTTCTCTGAATCCTTCATGATATCTATGCATAAGCCACATCATGGATCGTCAGCATGCCGAAACCTGTGCAGGTACTGCCTATAGCATCCATGGCCATTTGCTAATTGGGTGAATTCAAATTCTACTCAGAGCGCATCATTTGCAACTGTCCGCTCTGCAGATCCTCAGGTTGACAACCCTCTTTATTCCCCGAAGGCAGGTCAACCCAGATCGGAGCCGCATAGAGCAGTATAAATTTACTCACCAAACCTAGTAGAACCCATGTTTGCTGTCTGTGGCCCCCTAGGTTTGGAAAAATTTTGGCCAGTTTTTGTGTAGTAGAAGCTGTTTTTTTGGCTGACTCGTGTAAGTGGTTCAAAAGTACACCCAGGTATTTTATGAAAGGCCTCGATTCAATTATGTGGCTTCCAACTTTGTATGAGAGTGTTTCCATCTTTACCAGGGGTTCAAAAGTACCAACTCGGTGACTGATATTTTCTATAAACTTACATACGTACAAATATATGGCAACGCTATGCATTACAAATATTATGACAACGTTAGTGAATAGTATTATAAGTTTGTCATGAAGTTTGTAACACACAGAAGGAGACATCGCAGATCACATAAAGTATATAAGTATATTTGTAATCAGCTCGATGAGACGAGTTGATTTAGCCATGTCCGTCTGTCCGTCGGTCCATCTGTCCATCTGTTCGCACTCCTAGTCCTTCAGTTTTTGAGATAGAGAGCTGAAATTTTGTACATCGGTTTCTTTTTAACAAACGCCAATCAAGTTCGTGAATCAGCCGAATCGAACGACTAGGGGGGTACCTCCCATAGAAACCCCCTAATAAAATTAGAAAAAGTTGTTTGGTTTTTGACGTATTGAACTTGAATTTGGACACTATATGTTTCTGGTCCATATCCACCAACCATATAAATTTCATGATCCTTGGATTATCAGGAGGGGTACCTCCCATACAAAACCCATTTTAAATTAATGTTATTATTAGAAAAACTTTTTTGGTTTTTTGTCTTATTGAACTGAAATTTGGACACTATAAGTCTCTGATCTATATCCACAAATCGTGAAAATGTCAAGACCCTCGGACTACTAGGAGGGGTACCCCCCATACAAACCGTGATCCAAATGAAAGTTCTTATTAGAAAACCTTTTTTGTATTTTGTACTATCGACACTATAAGTGTCTGACCCATAGCCACCAACCTTATTAAATTCAAGACCCTCGCACAACTAGCTGAGGCGTGAAGAGTATAACAACTTCGGCGTAGCCAAAGTTAGTCTTTTTTTATATTTTTGAATTAAAATGTTTAATAATAATCTCTCAAATATTTGAGATTGAACATAAATTTTCAAAATTAAATATAATAAAATTTATCTTAAAATTATTTTAGGAATATTTTTTAAACTTGAAATTATTGAATTTTTTCTATTTATAATTATAGTATTTTTTTTGTTTTTCTTTTTGTTTTCGAAAACATTAAATCAACCTGATAAATCAAACATCATAAAATACTATATTAATATTATTATTATATTTTATTTATGGCACTTCAGTAGTTGAGTTGTTGAGTTTATGACCCGTGTAAAAATATTATAGCATCACATCACATTGCATTGAATTGAAATTGATATATAAATATATGTATGTACTACTACTACTATAAGAGTAGGTACTAGAGACCAAGGAATTGTATACCCAAGTACCCTGTTATGTTTATTAATTGTTTTTAAAAATTTGTTTATACTCCACTATATGTGTATATTATAATAGTACAACAATAGATAGACACAATTAGTAAGAACATGTCTCGTCGTATTGTATCGTATATTATGGTATAGTATAGAATGGTATTCATTCTATTTTGAAGCACTTTACCCATACTCAAAGTACTTAAATTGTTGGGCTCAATTATGATGAGTAATTTAATTTGTCGTTTATTAGAATAGCACTCATTGATTTTATGATATACTCCAAAACATCAACTTGACTTCGAGTTCTTTATTTGCGCAAATTATACCAAATACTTATTACTTACTACATATGAATGTAGGTATCATCTATCTAATAACAAGTATCTGAAAATGTTTTACTACACGTATATCGTATTGTTATTTATATTGTTACTTCTTGAGTTTGGCTAAATTGTTTAGTCAATAGTATGTACATAACAAAAGTCAACTACATTGATTTGTTACTCATGATATATGTATGTAAGTATGTACATATGTATGTATATATGGAATGTATTATAAAGGGGATTTGTTGAGATTCCATTTCAAAATTACATACTAAAAAAAAAAAAAACTATCAACTGTCAATTGTCAATAATTACGTGTATAAATGAATATGATTTATATTAAAATTGATGATTTTGTTGAGTATTGAATGGATGGATTTCATTATTTGCCGACGGCATAGACAAATGTTTGTATTGTTAGAGGTAAATGGACAGAACTTGTAGAAACCAAGATTTTGTATGATATTAGGGAATTCGAAAACTATAGATCACAATTACACATAAGAAATTGTTAGACACACACAAAAGTCCTCTGAATAAAAGTTTTACTCATTGATAAAGACGAACCCATGGCTACTGAAGATACCCAAAGTTCTGGTGATGCTCCATCATTGGTAGATGATTCCGAGGATGCTTCCCACATGGAAGAAGTCGATTAAACACTTCACCACCACCACCCCTTACCAACAGAAATCTTCATAACTTAACACACAACACATTCATCAAGAGAACAACAACACAACACACCAAACAGCAACAAATATTTAAGAATATCATTATTTAAAAGCTTTTGATGGATGATGTATAATTCTATTCTCATCATAAAAAATAAAATTCATTTAACTCAAAATGATGCGCACTATCTTTTTTAACTTTAGCTGCCATTATTATTGTGAAACACACTGAAGTTATAATTTTTATACTCTTCACGTTAGTGAAATAGTATTATAAGTTTGTCATGAAGTTTGTAACACACAGAAGGAGACATCGCAGAACACATAAAGTATATATATTTGTGATCAGCTGGATGAGACGAGTTGATTTAGCTATGTCCGTCTGTCCGTCGGTCCATCTGTCCGTCTGTTCGCACTCCTAGTCCTTCAGTTTTTGAGCTAGAGAGCTACAATTTTGTACATAGGTTTCTTTTTACCAAACGCCGATCAAGTTTAGTGAATCAGCCGAATCGGAGCACTAGAGGGGGTACCTCCCATACAAACCCCTTAATAAAATTAGAAAAAGTTTCTTGTTTTTTGACGTATCGAACTGAAATTTGAACACTATAAGTTTGTGGTCCATATCCACCAACCATATAAATTTCATTATCCTAGGGTTACCAGGAGGGGTACCTCCCATACACAACCCCTTTTAAATTAAAGTTCTTATTAGTAAAAGTTTTTTGGTTTTTGACTTATTGAACTGAAATTTGGACACAATAAGTCCCTGACCCATATCCACAAACCATGAAAATTTCAAGACCCTCGGACTACTAGGAGGGGTACCCCCCATACAAAGTTAGTCCTTTTTAGGGTTCCGTGCCCATAGGAAGCTAACGGGACCCTATTACTAAGCTTACGATGTCCGTCCGTCCGTCCGTCTCCTGCTCTATCTCATGAACCGTAATAGGTAGAGAGTTGAAATTTTCACAGAGTGTGTAATTCACTTGTGTGTAGAACGACAAATACTAAAAATTTTTTAGAAGCATTGTTCTTTAATTTAACCTTTTGTTTAACAATTTTTTTGTTTTTGTAGTATACTTTGAGCTGTTAATTGTAGTATAGTTTTAGGCTATTAAATATAAACATAATTTTATATTTTAAGCAAATATCTTGTACGATGGTACGGAACCCATTATATCATACATTATATCTTAAGTAAGAGCAGTTGTCGTCGGTCATAAGAGAAGGTCTTTTTAATTTAGAGAATCCAAGTAATTTGTAAGATATTTTCATCATCTTATTATATACAAACAGAATAAAATAAAATAAGTAAAATAAGACTATAGATGTGAGTGAAAGTAGAATGTTAAAAGTTTTTAATGGTCCACTTCTATGAATACTATATACTAGAAATATTCAAATGTCCGTTCGCTTCCAGATAAATCATTAGGTTAGGTTAGGTTAGGTTAGGTTAGACTACGTGTAGGCGCTGAGTTCACCCATAAGCCTCATTGTGATGCGTGATTATAATGAAGAGAGAGAGGAAGGATGATGAAGAGAGAGAGAGAGAGAGAGAGAGTGGGGGGGGGGGAGGGGATGGAGAGGGTATTGGTGTGGGATATGATATTGGGGTAAACGTCTTATAGTAGGTTTTAGAGATCTTCTTAGGCTTCTAAAACCATCATGAAGATTCCAAGAACAGAGTCAGGTATTTTTGCTTGCAAACTGCTCAATTCATCAAAGAACGGTTTTCCGAGAATATGGGTGCATCTTCTAAGAAGAGCAGGGCAGTCACAGAAGATATATTGAATTCTCTCTGATTCCTCTTCATAATCACAGTTACGACAAAAGTCTTGGTCTCGATGGAATACGCATCCTTTGGGCCATAAAACCAATTGCGCAGTGACCTGTTAAGACTTCAGTCATCATTTACGAGTAAATGGTTTTCTTTTGAAAGTGTAGTAGTGTAGCTCGGTAGTACTTTTTGCTTGCTAGCAAGACCAGAGTGTCCTAGCAACAGTACAACCAGGCTCATTGGCCCACTTACTATGGTACTAGCTTCCAGTATCGGTGTATGAATCATTTATCATCATTTTATCTATCATTTAAAATAATATGTTTGAATTTTGGAAATCTCTTTATTTTTTTTTCTACCAATATTTGGTATAACATTTCTGATCCCATCAATGCAAGGAATATCTAACATTTATACTGATCATTTGAATAAAAGTTTTGAAGTTTGATTTCAGTGTGAAAAGGTGATGCTATGCTTGATGTTAAAAGTCTTTTTAGGATGACAAGGATTGATGAATTAGCCTAGTAAGTTAGTCAGTCCATTTCTGTATCTCAGTTCTTAAGTTATAAAGTCTCAAAATTTGGTACAACACACACACAGATGATTTGTCGAGTTCTAAGTTTCCTTCATTTCTTAAAAATTTTTGAAAAAATTGCAACAAAAATTGAAATGATAATTAACTATACATTTCGGAAGCTAAGTAATACGTGTTTCTATGGTGAACCATGTGTATAATGTGATAATTTTATTAGAACATTTGCCATAAACATAAAAATAATAATTTTGCTACTGAATTTATAATAAATTAAAGCTGTGTGTGTGTATGTGTGTGTGTGTATGTGTGTGTGTTTTTTTTTTTTTTTTTTTTACTTTCGATCGTGATTAATATAGAATTAATAATCCATAAAAGATTATAATGTTCTTGTTTTTATTGACAAACAAAACAAAAAGTTACTTGGCCATTTGTACTTTGTGACAAGATAAGCGAACAGGGTTAATTTATGATATTACCACACATTGACTATATGATTAGCAATCATAATAATAATAATAATAATAATAATAATGATGATGATGATGATGGTGAATAACATACCATATTTATATATAATACAATATTTAGTAGACATATATCAGAGATATATGTACTAGTATAGTTAGTTACATGTGATTAAGTGCTTTAGTGTGGAAAGTGAGTGAAGTTAAGTTGAATTGAATTGAATTGAGTTGAATGAGTTGTGTCAGTCATAAATGTATAAAAAAAAACATTAGTTGGCGCCATTTAACTGGGATTATAAGTTCTCATGGTCATTGGATTTTAATCGGTTATGATACTTTAATGGTATATACTTTGATATTGTAATGTATACTAAGTATATACAATACAATAGTTTATTTAGTATACGAATATATCGGGATAAATTGAATTGTTGTCACTGGATTTTTTTTATATTGAGGTTTTTAAGGAAAAAAAAAAAAAAAAAAAATTAGAGATTAAATTAGGGGTAATTGGGTATTCCGGCTTTTAAATGGGCTATTAGGCAGCTTCCGGGTTAACTCGTCCTCTGTAGCAAGAGGACTGCATACTGTATATGTTGATCCACGAAAGAGAATTTTCCATTTTTCGTATTACTTCTTACATGGAAACTTCTTCAGTAAGCTCCTTGGTGATGCGGACCTGTTTTTCTTTTACACTTTCAATGGATTAAAAAATTGGTTCTTTAGTCTAAGATTGGATATACAATATTATGAATTTTTCGCTTGGACAGTAAGGTACTCAATGCTTTTCAATGCTCAAATCAAAGATTGTTTGAGACTTTTTAATGTTACTCAATTTATTAGCTTCAAATCTAATTTGTATACGTGGGCATAGTTTGTACCATGGGAACGAAGAGGCAAATGAACTCGCTAGAAAAGGAGCTGCAAACTCCCTCATTGGACCTGAACCATTCTGCTGGCTGCCTTGGAATTCTACTAGAGCAAATATCGAAAAATGGCTTGCTGATAAATTGCATCGATATTGAGTTAATACTGACAATATTAGAGTAGCAAAAATCTTCATGCCAACCAGCTCTTGCAAAAGAATACATAAAATACTGGGACTAACACGGAGAGAGTTTCGGGCTTCTTAGCTGGAGACTGCAGAGTGTTAAAACATATACGTAATATGCATATCAGTCACTATGCAATGAAGAAGAGGAAAAAACAGAGCATGTTCTATGCCATTGTGAGGGTCTAATCTGGACCAGACTTCGCTATTTGGGATTCCAGTACCTGGAACCAAATGATATTACAGGCTTGACTACGAGGAGGATTGTGGAATTCTTGACGAATATATATTGGTGGAACTGTGATTGCGAGGGTTGTTACAATAGGTCCATTGGTGGCCGTGGTGACGAGGTGTACTTAATTTCCGTCCTTTTACTTAATCTAATCTAATCTAATCTAATCTAATCTGATGTATCCAGATGGCTAATCAGTTTGAAGGGTCGATGGATTAAATGTATTTAAGACTATTCATAAAAACAGAATATATTATTGGCTAAAATTTAAAATTTCTTTTTTGTTTCACAGGCGGTGTTGGTTGTTTATCGAGGCTTATCCATTCCTTGCGATATTTTATTTTAATGTTCAAGCACCTAATGTATAGCGGAGATTTTGGCTAGTTAAATTTTGATGGTACCATTTAAAGCATGTGGAACCTATGCTCGCAAACTTCTAAACCTTTTAAATCAAGTGAAGATGCTTCTCAACATCACTGTGGGAGCATTCAATTTTCTCTGCTAATTTTCTTGTCGTGTAAGGCGTTTTTTTGTGGTCAAAATTTTTCATCTATGGTGCCCTGTATATGTAACAAATATCGCAAGGAGCTTTTGCTGTCTTAGAACCTTGATTATAAGCATATATATTGTAGAAGAAGGTGTCACATGCAATGCTCATTTTTTGCAACTTGGTATTCCAATTTTTATAATCTAAAAATTAACATAAATTAACAAAATATTATTTGTCGAGTGAACTTAGTTGCCAACCCAAGATTTTCTTGTCTTAATTACTCAATATTTCCCTTGATTCAAGTTAATTTAAAAAAACAAAATAACATGATATGTGCAATATTTATGTAATTTTTATTATTATTATTTTTTATTACTATAATTATTATAATTATATTTTTGTATATTATATGTATATATTGTATATATTTAATATTTTTATAATATTTTCTTTTTACATTTAAAAATTACACGAACTCATTTTAAATTAACATAACTATAAATTCAATATTTTATTAATTAAATTTCTGTTTTATGTAATAAATTTTAATAAAAAAAAATTTTTTTTATAATTAACAATTGCTTTTCTTAAAATAAAAAAGAAAAATATAATCAATAAATATTTTCTTTATTTTATATGGTTATTTATATATTTATTTTATTTTTTTGTATATATTTTTTTTTTTTTTTTTAACTTTGTATTCACAGTTATTAATAATGAAAAAAAAAAAAAAATTTATTAAAACTAATTGGAAAAAAATTTCTTAAAATCTATAAAAAAAATTTTTTTGGGTTAATATTTCTACGAAGAAATTACAATTATTAATCTAATTCAATATGATAAGTATAATTTTTTTATTTCCTTTACATGCCTTTTATTTTTTAATTTTAAATTTTAAATTTAATTTAAATATTTCTCTTGTTTATTTATTATATATATTTACAAAAGATTTTTTTTTTATTTTTTGGATATTTTATTTATTATTTGAAGTAAAAAAAACAAAAAAAAAAAAAAATATTGAAGAAGCAACAAAAAATAATTCTGTTTTTCTTTTTTATAATACAATATTTATTTAATGTTGCTGACTTATTTTTGTTTGAAGCATTTTATTATTTTTTTTTTATAAAATTTATATGTATTTTTATTTTTTCAATTATTGCACCAAAATTTTCACTCAATCATTTTATTTTTTAATAGAGAAAAACCCCATTGCTCTCAGACTGCAAATTTTTATTGTCCAATATTCGAGATTAAGCGATTATTTTTACTTCTCATTTTATTGTTTTGGGATTTGTTTGTTTATTTATAAATTTGGTTGGGTGCTTCATCATCAAATATGTTCACAGATTTTTCTTACATTAGCAACGCCCTAGGGTCTGGTATGCAATGCGGCGCTTTAAAATAATAAAATAATAATTAAAGTTGCTAGGATGGCCGGCCATCCTTAGGCAACTTTCTTGCTCTTATTGAATGAAGTCAAGTCACACAGCTGATTGATGATTGTTATCAGATCCTGTCAATTCCATTGCTCATTTGCGGAACAATGCCATCTAGCAATATTAGGGCCACCAGGCGCGTTGGGCATGCGGATGTGCGTGGTGTAGACCTACAGCTGCCGCTGCGGCGGCATGTTGATATGCTGCTCCATTAAGGACCAAGTGATGGGCAGAAACGGCATTTTGCATGGCGGTTGCAGCACTGGTTACACAATCTTGGGGCAGCTTTGTGCCATCTCCTAAACATGGCTTACCGTTACGTACTAGAACCGGTACGGCAACGCGTCGTGGTGATGGCAAAGCCGATGGATGATGGGGATGCGTAGCATGACCATGAAGCATGGCTGGGTGTTCATAGCCTTTCTCGTTTTGGGCACGTTTTGTCTTGTAGCGATGATTTTGAAACCAAATCTTTACCTGTGTCGGTGTCAAGCGTATTAGACTGGCTAAGTGTTCACGTTCCGGGGCGCTCAGATAGCGTTGTTGGCGGAAGCGACGCTCCAGCTCATATGTTTGGGCCTTCGTGAAGAGTACACGTCTTTTGCGTTTCTTGTTTGGTATACCATCGGCACTGTGACCAGTGCCACTGCCGTCGGCATCATCGACATCATCGAGTATATCCTCTTCGATGCCATCCTCATTAAGGCTATCGTCGTGGGCAGTCGATGAGGACCCTCCGCTCTCATGTTTGATGGTATTGTTGTTGTTGTTGTTATTATTATTATTGTTATTGTGGTGACTATGTTGATGATGATGACTGTGATGGTGACTATGCTGCTGTTGCTGCTGCTGCTGATGATGATGATGGAGTGCATGTTGGGCCTGAGCTGCTGCAGCGGCAGCAGCAATCCCGGCAGCATTACTGTTTGGGGCTCCAATAGCTGGCGGTGGGGCTTGCAATGTATGCAAGGCATCACCCACAGATAAAGCATCGCTATCTGCTGATCGACTATAGCTTTTATAATCAGCCGAAAGCGCTGGCGATGTTTGACAGTTTGAACCGATATAGGTATACGAAACCTCTGAGGTTACGGGCGATGTGCTGTCTGGACTAGCGGGTTGCGTATGCAGGCCTGTAATGAACAGAAACAGAAAGTGATTTTATAAATTTTAAAGAAAGAAACTATCAAAAAAACATATGATCAAAAGAGGCGTGCTACATACAAAACCCCGGAAGGATGTACCATTAGAACACACCTCTATTTGTGGCTGACTAACATATTGTACTACAATAAAATATATTGTGTATATCTAAGTGTATAGCATTGTCATTGTACTTGGTATGAGAATGACACCCTTTGTTGCCTTTTGCGCCAACAACATACGAAGGTCAAATACAAATACAAATACAGATCCGGATCCGACCCGTTGCGTTGCTGACTTTGGCATCTTATGGGTACAGTTTTCATAGTCATATATACATACATACATGGTTACATACATATGTACATCAATGTATTTATGTGCAGTACCTTTTCAAACAAAACAAAACAGAACACCGGAAAAAAAAATTGACTCTATTGTCTCTCTATGATGGTTCATCCAGGTAGCACACTCGTTGCCCTTTAATTGATGTTATTAGCTTGTGATATATTGTAGTATCGGGGGCTGCAAGCGTCAACCGTTCAACCCTGCCGGTAACACTAACCGCAGCCACATGTCTACGCCTAATCCAATTATGTCCTGTCGTCTTTTTCCCAGTTTTTGTTTTTTTTTTTGTTTTTTTTTGTATGTTTCTCACTTCTTCGTCCTTCATTGTACTCGTATGTATTGATTGTCTGCTGACTTTTACTTTTGCTAATTTTGTTTTTCTAACAATTTTTCCATCCGTCAATAGGCCAATGTTTGCCCATTCATTTATTCATTCATATTCAGGCCCAGCAGCTCATTCATTCAGTCATTCATTCATTACATGTCGATATTTTGGGCTCTGTTTCACCCTAATGGGGTGTGTTATTGCATTAATTTAGAAATAAGAAAGGAAGGCATACGTGTATAGTAAAGGTGTTCAAGATGAGTTGACTCGAGTCCAGTTGAGTTCAGTTCAGCTAAGTTAAGTTGAATCAACAAATTTGCCTTATGTTTGAACAGTTGTTTAGACAAGACAACAGATCTAATGAAATGAGTATTTGTATGTATAAAAAACAAATGATGAAATATTTGTATTGATCATTTATTAAGTATACGAAGTGTTGGATCAAAGAATAATATGTAAGTATGTAGTATTCTCTATTAAATATGCATACAATTTTATATTCATTGATGACATGCGAACAAATAGTTCTCCATCATTGTGCGAGACAAACATAATATAAAACTAGCAAAATCAAAAGGACATCAAAATAAAATGGAAAGAATAAAACTTCATTTTTTCATTAATTTCCATGGGATATTTTTGAGATTGTATCTTATAATCAAAGTGACTGAGTAAAGTTTAATAAAATCATTTTGTATTTATCATTGTATTTTTTATTAAATTAATTCATAATATTGATTTGTTTTTAGAAAACATTTCCAATATTCTTAAATTAAATGATTCTCATCCAAAGAATGGAAATAATTTAAATTCTCTTAGTCAGAAATACTTATATACACCATTTCATATTATAAAACAAAAATCCCGGAACGTCTGTTTGTTTACCTATACGCAATAAACTCAAAAACTATCGAATGAATTTTTTTCTCCAATGGATGAAGTGATTAATGAGGAAGGTTTAAGAAAGTAGAAAGTTTGAAAAAAAAAAAACAAAGGCACAGCCGAAAAATAGAAAAATTTGAAAATCCACAATAACGAAAATTTATACTCAACACTGCAACAAAATAACCATCTTTTGGGCTCCAAGTCATCAATGAGTCATCACAGAAACGAATGTGCTGATAAGGATTCACATTATATCAGCAACGCCCCATCTCACCAATTTACACCGGCCAACTCCAAGGATTTAAAAAACCTTGTCACCTGTCACCTTCGATCAAAGAAGCTGACTGAATGGCCACAATTCAATCATAGGTAATCTGCCATCAACACGATGTGTTCTAAAATTTCCCTATCCACAAACTTAGCGAGACGGGTATGCAGTACTTTCATTCGTACACTCACAGGACACCCACAAATATCTTCTCAACGCAACAGTCCGTTCACCATGCCCTCTCTGTAGACCATCTACTAGACTCTTGCCAAAACTTGGGGAGCATCAAGACCTATCTTTTTGGTTCCCAAGTTCCATCCCAACTATTAAAAACTCCAACATCTCTTAACATTTCCAAATTCTATAATCTTTTTAAGTACTCAAACATAAAATATTTAGGTCATAGACATAATTAAATCACCAGTCGAAAGCCCTAGTAGCTACTGCTTATTAAACTTATATATTAAGTCTAGTAATAAATATTATTATGGTTTATTGTGTTAAAATAAAATAAAATATAATAAAAAATAAAATCTTTGTCAAACATCTCCAACCAACAATCAATCAGTATCCACTATTTTTTAGTGAAGGAGACCCAGGACATTGCCTGCCTGGGTTAGATACCCATAGTATGTATATAAATTGATATTGACTCAAAACATTTGACTGATTGATTTTTTATATTAGTTTTCCAATTTTCCTTTATCAAATGATTTTCAAAGGATCGAAAGTTTTTTTTTTAATGCAAACAGTAAGAAAGTTGATCTTGAATCAAAAGACTTGTCAATTTGAATTATAAGAAAAGTTTCAAAATTGTCAATATCAAATGATCTTTAAATTTACTCAGTCAAACAGTTTTTTATATTAATTGTTTTTGAATCTAAAGGTTTATTAATGAAAGTTTTTTTTTTCTTAAAGATTTTCCAAATTTTCTATATTAAATGATTTTAACCTAAAATAATTTCTTATATCAATTGGAAGATTTTTAACTTAATCAATCAACTTGACCAAGAATTTGTATTGAAAAAATGAGAAAAATGTGAAGAATGTAAGCTCATTTAGAGAGCTTGATATGATATGATTTAATTGATTATGACTTTCGTTTTTGGTTTTTTAATTTAGGATAAACTAATCGAATGTCAATGGGTCATTTTTTGTATATTAACTTGTATAGTAAATATTTGAGCAGCTGCTTCACTAAGTAATTTCATACTATTTTGGTTACAAAAAAACTCAGAAAGTTTGGAAAAATATTCAGGTGAGTGAGTGGCGCTTTGAAAGAAGTAGTAGAATTTATGGCTCGGCACTCAATAACAACGAGTCATGTGTTGAGTATCAACAACCCTTAAAAGAAATTTGTTATTATTATGGTATTTCTTTTATGATGATTATTGGGCGCTTCTTTTTTTTATTTATTTTCTTTTTTTTTTTTTTTATTGTATTTGGTATTTTTTGTTCGTTTCATTTCGATTTTTGAAATGAACATAATCTTGACTAATAGTTTGTGTGCGCTTCACACTTGAGGATTAATGCCATTTTTGCTTTGTCGTTTTGTTGTTTTGTATATATTTGATATTTGTTGTTCTTACCCCATTATTGTTACCATAGTCAGTTTTGTTTAGACTGTTTTGTTTTTTTTTTTTTTTTTTTTTATACGTATTTTTCTTTACCGATTTCGCTTAGTAGCAGAAATTTATGGCACGCACTTCCGTTTCTGTTGGTTTTGGTTCTCGACCCCAGACCTTCTTTATTTCCTAATTTTGCTTTTGCTTTTGACTTGTCTATCGTCTTTGCTTTTTTTTTTTTTTTTTTTTATTATTATTATTAGTATTTTTTTTCATTCCAAATTTTTTTTTTTTTTTTTTTTTTTTGGGAATTTTCACAGCTGTAAGTCGATTTGATTATATTAAGTTATTAATTTGTTGAGTTGTCATGGTGAAAACGAATCTGTTTCCTTTCATATTGTTGTTCGATATTCGATAGCAAAGTCTTAAATATTTATTATAATGATGATCTATTTGCGTATGAGTATGGGTCAAACTGTTCAAAAATTAAATGGATTATGGGTGGCTCTACTTACTAGAACAGGAAGGATATAAACTTAAACACCCCCTAGAAACAGTTTTTTTTTTAGATATTTTTAGAGATGCATAAGATGAGGAAATAGTTGAACATCTTCTCTATGATGTATTGCTAGAATTTCACCTATTAACAATTAATCAAAATTAATGCATTTTTAAAGATCTCCCCCAGTGGTATAAAAATAGATGCATATGGTATTATTATAGGACTACATACTTGGACTACTTAATCTATACAAAATCTAACCTATGACCATGGAAATTTAGGTGATTTTGATAACTTACCATATAATTCATTCTCCTTGATCCATGCACTACGACTTGAATGTGTAAGCATTGTTTGTGCCATATGATGATATGAGGATAATTCATCACCGAAAGTATTAAAATTCTTGGGCAAATATTGACCAGCGGCAACAGCAGCCGCTGCAGCGGCATTATGACTAGCAATGATTTGTGCAGCGGCAGCAGCATGATGATGATGATGAAGTTGTTGCTGGTGTTGATGTGTTGCAAGGTGTTGTTGCTGTTGTTGCTGCTGATGTTGTTGGTGTTCGACAACAGAAGAAGGATTTATTGTTGATGGCACATTATGATCAACTGATTGTGTTGCTCCCAGTGTTGTTTGTTGTTCATCCGCTGGTGTTGTAGTTGTTGATGCAGTTCCAGTTGCTGCAGCTGATGCTCCCGTAGCTGCTGATGTTGTTGGCTGTTGTGTTGCAGCTGTTGCTGTTGCAATATTTGTGAGTACAGTTGTTGGTAGGGCAGCATCAGTTGTTGGAGATGTGGCTGCTATTGTTAGATGTGGTGCAGTACCATCAACATTCCCAGCACCAGCACCAGTAGCAGCAGCAGCAGCAGCAGCAATATCAGTTGCATGCAGTGCTGTGTGTTGTTGAGCTTGATGATGATGTTGTTGTTGGTGATGATGATGTTGCTGTTGCTGCTGATGATGATGATGAGTATTATTAGGATGTTGCATACCAACACCATTTTTCAATTCAGCACCATCTAAATTAAGTATATCCGATATATGAAAACCAGATCGTTGCGATGATGGCATTTTGGCATCAAATAAACTGAAAATAACAAAAATAAATTATATTAATAATCTTAATAGGAAACAATTACTAAATATGTTAATAAATAAGAACAATACAAAATTCAATTTGCAGAGTCCCAAAAAAAAAAAAATGGCAAAATTTTTTGTTTTTTATTTTAACAATTCATTTTTCATTTTTATGTCTTTCATATAAATCTTTTTTTTCGGTTCGCATTTCATTTCATTTATTTTATTTTATGAATGAATAAATGAATGAATGACCACCAACAAATCGATTGATTGACCTAAAGAAAACCGGATATGTGTTTTTTGTTTTGTACCTGTACCTGTAGCTGTACCCACACCTGTATACTTGCATCTATCTACCTGCTTAAGATCGATCTTCTTGTTATAATCAAACAATGGACACAGTTAATTTGTGTATTTCCTGATCCTGATTGCTGCGGAAATCCCTTGCTGTGCCTATTTTCTGGCATTAACTTTGATTAAGCCCAAAAAATCAACGGATTATTGACACATTTTCAGCAACAAGCAACAAAATACATACGATTATATCGTACAAAACTATCGTATTTTCGAAAAGGTTCGAAACAATATACATCACACACACTATACATTTACATACTACGAGTACTACTACTTATGGAAAAATCTGTTTTGGATTGGTTTAGTTGGGTTGCATTGGATTCAGAATTCAGTGTGGTGTGATGTGATGTGATGTGTTGTGATGAGCTCAAGCCTTATATTTTTTGTTGGTTTTGGGAATAAAGTATTGTACTCACTCGTATGTACTACTAACTTTTGTTAAACAAGCTTAGAAGGTTTTGCAAGCCATCAACAATTAAAATAAAATCTTCTTAAGTTCATAAGTAATGCATTCAAAGTGAAAGATTGTTATGTTTATTCAATCGATCGGTTTTCAATTGATACCTGTTAGTTAGTTTGTTAGTTAGTTAGTTAGTTAGTTAGTAACACATACTTTCTTAGCAAAGCAAAGTGTAAACATATGTTGGCGTAAGAAATACGAGTACACTTATTCATTGCTTCCGGATTTTCCAAAATGAATTTTCCCAAATATAAAAACAATAGGAGAACAAAACAGCACAGCACTGCACAGTATAACACAACACGGCACAACACACTTTCTAAGGTGTCGAAAATTCCCACGGACAGACAAACTATGTGCAAGTAATATGCTCACATACAACAAAAATCAAGCGATCAATCGACCAACAGACCAACAGGCCAACAGGCCAACAGATTGACCGACCGACTGACCGACCGGCCGACCGACCGACTGACAGACCAAAAGTATCAATGTAAATGAAGAAACCATGGACAGGTTAATAGGCTCAAGAGTTTTTTTTTTTTTTTTTCCATTCTTTCTTATTTCCTTTACTTGTGCCTTCCTGTTCTTGCAGGGCATTCCTCATGTGTTGATTTAGAATAGGGAATTCCCTTTCATCGTCAGAGAGTATAACATTGCAGACAGTGTGACGCCGTCAATGTTATCATTGTCTGAGACTTGTTAGTTACTTGATCATGATCATGATCATGGCCAATGGTTTTCATCATGATAATGATGTTTAAAACTTGTATATGTTCTGTTGCACACATGTTCGTTTGGTATTTGGGGTTTTCCTATGCACCTATGGGAATTTTGCTATATTATTATCATTTAGAATTTTCAATATTCTCTTCTTCTGTTCTTCAAGAAAAATTTGGGAAAATTCAAACAACATATACTCGCATATAGTACTTACAAACACTACTCATCATGATCATGGTCATAACAAAGATCGTTTAAAGATGCCGAGATAACGTGCTCGGAATTGAAAAGAAAAAGGAACAAGAAATAAGAAATAACAAAATGAATCTTGAAAAAAAAAAAAAAAGAAAAAGAAAAACAATAACAAAAACTAAGGTTTATTATTAGCAAAAATGCGATTTTCACTGTACGCGCCCTAGGGCGATAAAATCTGTGATTTCTCACTTAAATTATTATAGTCTTAGAGACATTGGGACTTTCCATATTTCGCATTCAATACGAAAAGACATGTGTGTGGTGTAAATATGCATCTCGTGAGTTTTTGTTGTTGTTGTTGTTGTTGTTATTGTAGTACAAACTAAATATTGGGGAAATACGTGTAATCTTGAGAAGTACCAGAATTAAGAAAAATACATACTTGAAAACGAAATATGGACTGAGTGACTGAGGGACTGAGGGAACTGTAGGTAAAGTGAAACCCTTAAGCCAATTTTCTTATACATAAATTCAATTAACAAAGTGAAGTGAACATTTTTAATCTTGAAATCAAATCCAATCCAATCCAATCCAATCCAATCAAAATAAAATCAAATGACTTAATTCCTAATAGAAATAATCCAATATTTTCAAATTGAAGTCAATTTTGTAAGTAAATCAAATAAAATAATTAACTATATATGGGAATAGAAAGGCCTCTCGTCAAGAGATTGAATTAGCACAAAGGTCTGATGGCCAAATGTAATATCTTTTAGCCACCATTTGTGGCCATGATGCTGATATTCAGTGGTTGGTTGGTTGGTTTTGACAAATGGGGCTTTGGGCAAAATAGAATTTATAGGCATCCAATTTCTGAATGTTCAGTGTTGATATTCAGTGGTTGGTTGGTTGGTTTTGACAAATGGGGCTTTGGGCAAAATAGAATTTCTAGACCTCCAATTCCTGAATGTTCATTACTGATATTCAGTGGTTCGTTGGTTGGTTTTGACAAATGGGGCTTTGGGCAAAATAGAATTTTTAGGCCTCCAATTCCTGGATATCAGTTGATAATTACATATATGAATCAATATGAATCTGATGGGTCTTGAGTTGGAAAGGTAAACCTTTAATGGTCAATATAGGCCATTTTTTTTATTAAGGTTTGTTGATTTTTGGTTTTGCCCTTTTTTTGTTAGCGTCTTTTGTCTGCGACCCGATGGACATGTGGCCAAGATAAAGTTTTCATATTTATTGCTTACCCAGGTAAAGCATTACGTAATGCTGCCGGATAGAATGCTGCTGGTAAAAGTGCATGACTCCATGGTGGTAATAATATTGGTGACCATGGTAAAAATGGTGCTGCTGCCGCTGCAGCTGCTGCTGCTGAAGGAACCATAAGGCTGCTCATGCCATGCAATGTTGGAAAACCACTAAAGGCAGCCGCGCCAGTGGGTATACGTAGATGTTCGGATGCCAAATGAATACCGCCACCACCACCACCACCACCACCACCATTAGAAATGCTATTAGCACTACCAGTGATCGGTGATGATTCTATAGTTGAAGCAATTGTTTTGGGTGAATTACAACGTGTTTGTGACGAAGAGGATTTTATTGATGGAGTCGTTGTTGTCGTCGTCGTCGTCGCTGTTATTGCCGTTGCTGTTGTTGTTGCTAAGATTGTGCCTTGATAATGATGATGATGATGACGTTCCTTAGCTGGCGTTGATGTCCGCAATGGCGGAGTTGTTGTGGGCAAAGGTATTGATGGTGATGGAGATGATGGTGACGATGGCGTTGGTGTTCTACTGTTCCTTAATCCACTAGTAAGTCGCCTTGGACTTGTGCTAGTACTGCGTCGGCTTCTATGCATTGTTGTGGTTGTCAATGATGTCGGTGTTATGGTTGAAGTTATGGGTCTTGTTATTGATGTTGTCGGGGTTGTTGGAATTTGTGTTGCTGTTAGTGGTGGCGGTGGTGTTGTTGGCCTTGCCGGGCTAACCGGACTTACAGATCGTTCCGTTCTTTGATGATCTGTTGTACTGCTATTGGACTTGCGTCGCGTAGGCGAACGAATCGCCGGAGGCGACGGTGTCCTTTTACGTTTTTCCGCCACTTTGAAGCTTTTCTTTATTTTCTCGAACAAAACTTTGAACAACAATATTAGGATATACGAACTTGATTCGTTTTAAAGGGTTTTTTTGCTTCTAATTTTTTTAAAAATTCTTTCTCTAATATTTATTATCTTTTTACACTAATTAATCACAAATTCACACACTTTTTTTTCCTTTTTTTTCTTTTCGGTTTATATTTCACTACTAAATAGATATATAGTTTTGTTTCCTTTTTGCACTTATGGTTTTTTTTTTTAATTTTTTATTATTTGATTTTTAATTTAGTAAAAAAAAAAAAAATTAATTGTTTAATAAAATTTTGCTTTCGTTTGGTTTTATTTCTGATCTAAATTTTATAGTTCACTTAATGATGCTGCGTTCGCGCTTGTATCTTCTATATTGTTATCGCATCGTTTGTCGATGTTGATGTTGATGTCGATGGTGATGGCAATGGCAATGCTGATGATGTTGTCATTGTCATAGACGAGAGTTCCGCACTTTAAACATTCCAAACTGAAGTGTCATCAACAACTAACGAGACATGAAGAACTCGACACGAGTCCAACCAACCAGTCAACGTACTGAAAAGTATCAAATGCCCATTCAAGAACAGCCCAAAAGCAGCCACCACCACCAATATGAATAAGTATATGAAAGAATGAATCGAACAAAACGAAGAAGATTGTTCAAACCCATCTATTTGTCTGTCCAACTATCTGTCTGTCTTTCGGTCTTTCGGTCGGTCGGTCTGTCTGTCTGTCTTTCTGTCTGTCCAACTATTCATTCAACCAAGCATAGTAGTACTTCGTTTAACAACAATATGTTCCTTATTCCTTGTTGTTGTTCTTGTTCTTGTTTTTGTTGTTGTTTTTGTTGTTATTGTTGCAGTACTTAGTACTCAGAGCTCTCTAAGTGGCTGCTCATGTCCTTTAGGTTTCAACAATCAACAACAACAACAACAACGGCAACAGCAACAGCAACAACATAAACATAATGAGCACGAAGCACCCTAGCAGCAGATATATGAGTGGCTCTCATTCAACCACCGTTGATATTGTAGTCGCTGCTGCTATAGCCGAAGCCCATTCGACGATTGTCATATCGAGCAACCAACATACACGTAATATCCTTTCGTATGTTGAAACGAGCAAGCATCTATCGAACTATCTTTATTACACTGCTCGGGAACAATGGCGAAGAGGGCACTTGAAGTTGGAAATAGAGTAGAGTAGAGTAGAGTAGAGTAGAGTAGAGTAGAGTAGAGTTGGAATGTGAGTATGAGAGGAGCATTCAATCGTATTCGTGTAGCGGCTAGGCGACTGCTCGTTATAACTCGTCGAGAGCTTCATTGTAAAAACTAAGTAGGTATACTCAAATTTGAGTTGGTTGTTCTTCATGTTCTTCATGTTCTTCATGTTCTTGTTGTTCTTGTTGTTACTGTTATTGTTGTCATTGTTGTTGTTGTTGCTGTTGGAATTTTGGCCTGCCAATGCCATTGTCGTAGCTCAGCCTCTGATATTTTGAGAGAGGCCCTGAGCCTCTTTCATTCTTACACATTATACACGCATACAAATATGTATTTGAGATACATCAGCTGCAACAGCAACAGCAACAGCAGTTACGAGTAGAAAACAACCCGATTTAGTTTGATCCATTCAATCCTTCTCGCTTACTCACTAGAGTTTATTTTTCTCTGATACTTATTTCTACTGCTCCTCTTTCTCCCCTCCTCTTATGTTATTTTGAACTCATCTTTGAGGCGCCATAAACAAAATACAATTGCATCTATGATTTTCATGATTCTCTATATGTTTCTAGTATTAGAAGATAAGTAAAGTAAATTTAAGTAAAGTGAAGTTAAGTGAAGTAAAGTGAAGTAAAGAGTGGTCTATGTCTGCGCTCTCTCCCTTCTACTACATACATATATCTTTACTTAATATACTTTAGTTCTTGTACTTGTACTTGATGCTGTCAACAATTGCAGCGTCATTATATTCTATTTATCATTATCACATCTTGTTTCATCTGGTATTTCTATTCTGATTCAGCCCTAGTCGTCCTTGCGTCCTTGCGTCCTTATTTAATTCCATTCTACTTTCATTTTGTTGTTTTGTTTAGTAATGTTATTTTATTTTATTTATTGTTGTAGCAAATTTATATCCTTCTCTTCTCTTCTCTTCTTTTTTATTTTGTTTTGTTTTGTTTTCTTTTTTTTTTTTTTATTATTATGTTGTGCCCATACTTAGATCTTCTTAGGTTTATATTATGCAAAAGGATTTGTGGTTAGAATGCTTAAATAATATCCGAAACCTGTTTTTCATATTGATAACTTAATTATGGTTCTTGTTTGTGTGAATTTTGTAAGAAATCCCTTAAGGACTTTCAAAAAAAATCAGTACCTACCTATGTATGCATTATATTGTAGAGAGAAAAAGAGAATGGATATTTAGTTTACATAGCGCATGGTGGAGCTCCAGATTATTATATTGTTGAACAATATAACAAGTTCAATTGATTATAAGTTTAGCCATCAAGAGCACAGATCAGCAAAACGAAATGAAACCCATAATATACACAGAGATTTAGTATTGTACGAGGGGGGACCCAAAAAAAAGGGGAATTACGCTGTGGTGGGGAGGGAGAGTGGGGGAACCTATTGTTCGACCACATATCCGTTATTGTAACGCCATCTGCGTCAGTGTGCAAAGTTGTGTCGCTGTGAGTGCATCGGTTCGCCTGTGAGTAAAACAACTTTTTACATTTCGGCGAAAACGTAATGGCAGATTGTCAAGAACAACGCGTGGCTTTGAAATTTTGTGGGGAAATCGGCCGCGGAAACTATTATAATGCATAAGACTGCTTATGAGGATGCTGCCCTAAGTAAAACCAGAATTTACGATTGGTTTTCATGTTTTAAAAATGGAGAAATGTCTATTGAAGACCAACTTCGTTCAGGACGCCCCTCAACGTCAAGAACTGATGAAAACATCGACAAAATCAATGCCTTCGTTCGTGAAGACCGTCGCCGAACCATTGATAAGCTCTGAGAGATGTCGGGAATGTTATGGAGTTCAATTTAGAGAATTTTATCCGAAGATTTGCACATGAGAAGGGTTGCAGCGACTGGTTCTTCCATCATGACAACGCGCCGGCCCACACCACTCTTTCCGTGGAGCAATTTTTGATCAAAAACGCTATGACACCGATTGTCCACCCCCCATACTCACCGGATCTAGCCCCTTGTGACTTCTTTTTGTTCCCCAGACTCAAAAGGGATATGAAAGGAAAGCGTTTTGTCGAGGTGAAACAAAAATCGCTGGAAGGCTTAAAGGACATCCCGATGAGTGAATTTAAAAACTGTTTTGAACAATGGAAGAATCGTTTGGAGAAGTGCGTTGTGGTCAATGGAGAATACTTTGAAGGTGATCAAAATTTGGTGTTAAAATATTAAGAAATAAAGAAGTTATGACGAAATTCCCGTTTTTTTTTTGGTCCCTCCTCGTATTTGTAATTCATTTTTTGGAAAAATGGTGACTCTAGCAGAAAGATATACATTTGTTCATTTTTAAGTTTTGTTCCAGCCTTCTTTAAATATGGAGGCTCCTTGAACCGGAGGCCCGGGAGCGAATCACCTTATTCGCTCAACCCTTAGTCACTCAGTGAGAATATAAGTATGAGAGTGCTAGGTTCCCGGTCACAGGGGTATTCCAGGAAATTGCAGGGCTGATGAACTCGCAAGAGAGGGTACCAACCAGCCACATGTCAGTAGGGGAATGGAGAGCATTGGTGTCCCAATTGCGACGTGTAAACTTATCGCCACGGAAACACTAATAAATTCCACAAATCTTAGATGGAGTAGTGCTTCTACCTGCGAAATAGCCAGGCAAACATGGCCAAAGCTAAATCAGCGTCTATCCTTGTCTTGTATTAAGCTAGATAGAGCTCAATTAGGAATCCTGATAGGCACCCTAACAGGACACTGTCTAATAGGTAATCATGCAACTAGACTGGGAGTCTTAACGCATGATTTCTGTCCCAGCTGCAGAAATGAAGAGGAACTGGAGACAATCCAGCACCTCTTCTGCTCATGTCCAGCTCTGGCCAGAAGGAGGATACTTTTTTTGGGTTCCTCCTTCCTAACAAGTATAGATAACCTATATCAACTAGGCATAAATAACCTCGTTCGCTTCATTAAAAGCTCCGAATGGTTCAATTCGGTTGGGAGGTAGCCAAGCCCCACCCCTGTGGCTCACAACGGACCCATCTTGTGGTCTAAGTGGCATCACTCGTTCATTGATGCAGCTACCTAACCTAACCTAACCTAACCTATGTAATTCTAGATTTATTGTTAAGTATTTCATATCAATGATGGTTTAAAATTTCATCCTCTCGAGAATTAATATACTTCCGGTAAAGTTTGGTGGTCTGGCCATACCACCAGAAATATTTGGGCTTTCATCTTCAAAAACGCCTAATTTGGAAGAATCATATCACAACTAATGTTCCGATAAAATGACAAAGCTGAACTGGCTTCTGAGCAAAAGGGGCAAACTTAGCTTGAAAAATAAGCTGTTAATATACAAACAATTTTTAGCTCCTTCCTGGTACATTATGACCCCCGAATCGCATGACAATCATCATCATCATCATTATTGGCTTTACAACTCTTGTCGAGTCTTCGCCTGCTTCAGCGTGAGTCTCCAGCTTAATCTGTCTCGTGCCTTTGCTCTCCAAGACCGAATACCAAGATCTTGAGCATCTTGGTCGACTCGAAGATGGATTGCATCTTAGTTTTGGGCATCCTCTTGATCTGTTTTCCCGGCATTTGCCAAATAGGATTTTTTTCGGAGGATATGTGTCGTCTGTTCTTATTAAGTGCCCGGCCCATCTTAATCTATTCACTTTTATCTGCGTTATTATATTGCCCCTTTGCGTTATTATTTGTCTTTCAAGCTCGTGGTTGTATCTCCTTCTCCATACTCTATTTTCGCGCATGTCAATACTTGTCCCTTAAAATAAGTCTCTCGGGACAATTGTCAATGCTACTTGGTTTGTCAGGCACTCAACGCTCTACGACGACTATTTCTTGCCCTATAATTCTGCAGGAACTAAATTTTCACAGTACTCGTTACAATGGCAGAGTTCACTCCCACCGGAATCTGCTTGCAGAATTAATAACCAGGACTGTGATTCAAAGGCGCCTTAAAAAGCTGCACCTTAATGACTTACCAATATTATAACTATAATCAATAAAATTTGTCTTCTGCTTCGCACGAGTTGTTTTCTTTCCATATTCTCTTTGTTACACTTTGAGTTTTAACAATGAATAAAGTTTCAATAACAGAAAATTAGTTCCTTTTTGTAGTATACTTTTACGGGTTGGTGATGTTTGAATATTCCATACCTCGGGAACGAGGAAACATATCGCGACCAAAACTATCCTATGTTCAAGCCGGGAATCAACTATACACATTCACAAAATGTCAATGCAATCATATGAATGGTGTGACAGCCCATAACATACGAACAATTTAGAATACTAATTTTTATATATAAGATAGCGAAATAAATATAGATAAAATTTTTAGATTTAAATATTTTATTGAATATACAATAACAGATTTTCTATAAAAATTCAAACTCCTAGTCTTCATTTCATCATTTTCTTCATTGTCTCAATTTTTTTTTTTTTTTTTTTGTTTGGAAGCCAGTGAAACTGTATACAAAACTATCAAGAGTTCTACAAGATCTACGTAATATGAAAATATTTATTTATATTAATTATATAGATGGACACGATATCTTTATGTATGAGAGATAAATTTTTTTTTTTTTTGAGGAGAAAATCTTCAAAAAAGATACTCATGGCCCGCGCCACTAGTTATGTCGGATTCTTATCGACTATAAAGCCACCTATTGCCTTGAAACCCTTTAATCCCTATGGAGTTACCAAAGCATTACTTTCGTAGAGAGGGAAGATTGCCTTAATCTGGGCGCCATTAAACGCTCATACATTCGAGCCTCACGAATGATATTCGCTATTTCGATAGAGAAAAATGCTCACTCTTCCGAGGAAAATATCATACGCCTTACGATCTCTTGTGAATTGCAGGGCAATCGTACATCCTGATTCGCTGTGCTTCAAACCGAGGACACTCATGAGCGAAGTGCTCTGGGTCTTCTACGATGTTCAGGCAGAGGACACAATACAGATCCTCATGCATGCCCAAATCTGTGCATATATTGCCTGAAACACCCGTGGCCAGAAGCGAATTGGGTAAATTCGAATCTAACGTCTCCACCGCTCCTCTTTAGCCAATCCGCTATATTAGAGATAAGGTGATGGAACCTTCGTGACTCTGCACTATTCCACCTGTGCTGCCATATGTTTAAGTACCTGCACCTGATATCCAAACTGCTTTTTCTATGGGAAGTTGCTCGGGTTAGGTATACATCCCTTGCAGCCAAGGCTTCCAAGTCAATAAGCCCGCCACATGGTCTGCAACTGTCCGATAGGCTCTACAAATCCTCAGGTTCGCAACTCTGTGTGCACCTTTTATTCGTCACAAGTATAACTTAGTTGCGAGAATCCCAGCCCAAATTTGAGCCTCATAAAGCAGTATAGATTTACTTACCGAACCTAGTAAAACCCGTATTTTCTGTCTGTGTGACAAATATATTAGCTTCAGTTCAATGATATTCTTTACATTACATTAATTATAATAATCGAGAAGATATTAGGTTTTGTTTTTATAAATAGTACATGGGAATACAATGTAAAATTTATTCCCAAGTTTAAATTAAAATAAAATACTCTGACATTGAAGAAATTTTATATATGTAGTAAGACACACTTAGTATAAAAAAGAAGTTCTAATTGAAAGAAGCAAAACAAATTTATTTCAAAATTTGTAATGACGACCTGAGAACTACGACCATAAAGCTATACGATATATGTATATAGTATCTATAGTAATAATCACTAAATTCAAATGAATATACTTAGTAGTACTAAAATTATCAGCAAACATCATCTGATGATATTGGAGACAATACAATATTCAAAAGGACACTCAAGCAACAGCGGTAATCGATACAATCATTAGATAAATCAAGCAATTTAACTCGGTATGACTAAGAGGAATATAAAAAAAAGAACCGATGGACTAACGCCCCAAAAAAAGGAAACCTTAAAAAAAAATAAAATTGAAAAAGGAAAATAAATTCACTTCAGTTTTATTAAACTTTTCCATCATATTTCCTTAATAAATACATATCTAGAAAAGATTATAGTTTCTTCTCACAAAATTCAAATTTTAGACACCCAATTTGTTTCGGGACTTATGAACTCAACAAAATTTAACTGGTATAATGAAAAAGTTGCCCAAAAAATGTGAAAATCTGAATAAATGATTTAAAAAAGTCACTTGATTCTCCATACTTTGTATATTTATCAGATCGATCCGATAATATTTATTATAAAGTTTGAATACATTTTGTTGACATTTATGTTGTTGATGTTTAACATGAAAAAATGTTTCCAAAGAAACCTATATTCGATAATGTTTCAAGATTATACTCATGTATATTTGATTAAAATAATAAAACTATCTTTTGATTAAGACCTTCTAGTCAGTGAATAGTATGATAAGTTTGTCGTGAAGTTTTTAGCATACACATGGAGATATCGGAGACTCTATAAAGTATATGATATATATTCTGATCAGAGTGTTGATTTAGCCATGTCCGTCTGTCCGTCTGCTTGTCTGTTCGTCAGTATGTATGCAAACTAGTAACTCAGTTTTTGAGATAGATAGCTGACATTTTAAACAAAGCTTTCTTTTCACTGTACGCAGTACATTTGTCGGAATAAGCCCAATGAGACCACTAGATGGAGGTACCCCCCCATACAAATCCAAATCCAAATCCAATTTCATGTTCTTATTAGAAGAAATTTGTTTTGTATCGACTTGAAATTTAAATACTATAAATGTCTGATCCATAATCCAACCAACCATGTAAATGTCAAGACCTTGGGAACACAAGGAGGGGTATTACAACTTCGGTATAGCCAAAGTTAATCTTCTTTTTACTAGTTTACTAAGTATTCCAATATTTTAATATTCTAATCTACTCAATTGTTTAATTTGACAACTTTTTATTTAAGTTGGAAGTTCCTAATTTTATAATAATATGTAAGTAGTGTACAAATGTCCTCTATGTGCTTGGGTGATCTATTTTATTATAGATTTTATCATTAATTTGTCCTGGAATATAAGTATGAAAAGAAATTCCTTTACTATATTTTCACTAAGTAGGATCTTTGAAATTTTATTTGTATAGAAATACATATTGTGTAATAAGTAGTACCTATGCATGCTGTAAGAAGTACAATAAGGTTTGAGGAACTCCTTTGGTTTTTATGATATTTATATGCCATACTTGTCTTTGTGTAAGGTACCTACTACTCGTATAAAAACCTTTTAGCAAACGCAGCACTAATGCGCACATCAGCGTCAAAAGGAGCTGAACGATGATTATATGATGGAGAAATACTATATAAGTATAAATATCTGTGTGTATACACAATAAATATAATGGATGACTCCACATTGGCGCTTAATTCTCGCCCTACAAAATCATATTGGCATATGTAGTAAGTACTTAGGAAAGGCCATAATGCCATCCACCATTCACCATTCCTACTCACAACTCACAACTCTACTCGTTGACGCTTCATAAGAGGCCACTCTACTACACACGCCTTGACAAGGCATACTCACTTACAAATGTACATGGATATTTCTATCTACCTATGTATGTATGTTTAGGTAAGTATATCTGTTTGTTGTAATTTAAGTTGGAATACAAATCTCAGCTCAATTGATAGAACAGACAGACAGCCAGACTGACAAACAGATAGACCCAAACTACTATCAGGAAAACCAAGCTACCGAGCGACCGATGCACCGACCGACGGTTAATTCTCTCAGTACCTACTTTATTCATTCTCTCTCTGTATCTGTCTCTCTCTCTCTCTATCTGTCTCTCTCTCTCTCTCTCTCTTTGTTCTTGTGTTTTGTTTAACATTACTTTATAACAGTAAAAGAAGGCGCTACCAATTCAAAGCCAATCAGAAATGAGAATATTGAAAGGCGTGTCTACAATGAGCGATAAATAAACAAATGTGTAAGCGAGATAACACTATCGCAAAGAGAGAGAGAAAGAGAGAGAGAGATTGGTGGAAGGCAAGGCAACAATACAAGAGAATTTTATTATACAATTCTAGTATATTTTGTTTTGTTTTGTTTTGTTTTGTTTTAATGAAAAACTTGCGCAGTTGGAAATTTCCCTTTTGTCATATAAAAACAAATTTCCCCAAATAATAAAAAAAAAAAAAAAATAAAAAAAAAAATTATATATATACATATAAGTATATACATATTATTAAGTATATAAAAATCCTTTTGTTAATAATGATAATATTTATTGTCGGCATTTCAATCTTCTCATCACTATTTACTATATTTTTCCCCATCAGTCGAGGACGCCCACTTAGTGGCTTACAATGAACCAAAATTATATGAACTGGGTGTGAAATCGGGAAAATTTCCCTTTTGATTTTTCTTTTTTTTTTCCCCTAAGCATACTTACATTTATTTTATTACTTTTGTCCTGATTTTAGCTTTTCCTTTGTTCCTTTTTTCATTGTTCGTCTTTCATTTACACAAAAACCGGAAGTTTTCAACGTCGCTTGTTATTAATATTGAATTGAATTTGTATCTATCTGACTCTCTGTCTGTCTGTCTGTCTGTCTGTCTGACTGTCTATATATCTGAGTATCTATGAATTGTTTATAGATTATTTTAGATCCTTAATTAAGTGACACAAATAGTAGAAGAGGAGTAAAGAGAAAAATAAAACAAAACTTTTATGAAGAAAAAATTTAAAAAAATTAGTCAATTCGTTATCAATTTAATAATTTGATCCTATTTAATAAAAAAATGTAAATACATAATCACATAAAAGTATATAAAGGAATATTCTGTAGTCATAAATTATTTGGAATTTGGTTTATTAAGATTAATAAATTTATTTAATACTATAAATATTTTATAGATTTCAATTTCTAAACAGATTCAAAAGGATTTTATTATATGTTTTGGTAAATATCAAACACAAATCCAATTATTCTTGGTGGAGTTGGTGAAATTCGTGTCGCTTATTACCTATGTAATTATAAAATAAATTCTTCCATATTAATTTCTTTTGTTAAGTGTGAATCTGTTATCTTATATAACAAAAAAAAAAAAAAATTAAATTAAATAAAAAATGTTAACCCTTTACACTCTGAGCAAATTTTCCTATAATCTGCCAGCAAATCTGCATGATTTTGTTTAGAAGCATTAAAAATACAATTATTGTTTATTATTGCAATTAAAAATAACATAATAAATATTAAAAAAAACAAAACAAAAAAATAAAGGAAATATAAAGTGTCTTCTAGATTTGACTGTTATCGTCTATTAGTAAATGACGATAATGGGAGTTGTCAGTTGATTTTGAATGTCACCCAATAGGCGATAATCATTCAGTAATCATGAAACTACAACTGAAGTATAAATATTTTAGTAATATTTACAGAAAACTCGATGTTTAAAATGCTTAAAGCCCAGACGACTCAATAGAGGATCTTTTATTTTTATTTACTTTATTTGTACTTGGACAAATTACAGTCCGCTTAAAAAAAAAAAAAATAATAGCTATACCCCTACTTACACCTATGTGTGGTCAGAGACTAATAACCTACCCAATGCAGACAGGATGGACGATCCAATCTGTGACATTCAGTATATTTATCCTGCAGTGTAGTCAGGAATCCCGTAGGCTGCAAAGGACGATGTTATTAATCGTTGAGGGCAATTTCTCAGGCGAGAGAACGTGTTAGAACTTATTATATGATGAGCATAAAACTCGAAAAGTATCGTGTAGGGCATAGTTATTTCATTCAAAGCTTAAGGGACGAAATTGTTGGTATGCCGACTAGGAATATCTATGTAAGAAGGTATACAAATTTGATTAGAGAAAAAGCAAAAAAAAAAAAAATAATAATAATAATTTTGTAATGCTTTGGGATTTACTTGCTTAGTTTTTGGATTTGCTGTTCATCATTTACCAACCAATAGAAGATATAACAATAATACAATCCAAATCTTGAAATATTAACTCATTTCTCAGAAAATAGTAGTTCAAATTTTATACAAAATCTTTGTTGGAGAAAATCACTACACATTAAGTTAATTTTCAAATATGTTTATGCTGATTCTCTTTTCTGTATTGATAAGTTTGTTAAGTATTAATGAAACATATGATGACACAAAAAATATTATCCACAAAGAAAAGATTGGAAGCTCCCTCGGAGTTATTGACCGACGGCAGGGAAACAGTAGAATGAGCTTATTTCATCTTTACACGGATGGACGGACACACATGTATTGTAAATTTAAAATCTATACATATTATAAGATAAAGATCTTTTGCGGTGTCTTGGTGTTTGTTTGAAAGCGATAAACTTCAAAATTATTGAATAAATTTTCATACGATTTTCACCGTTGGACAGAGTGATGGATCAGAAAGGTTATAGGTGTATGATTTATTAAGGTTTTGGCTTGTGGCTGATAATGCAGTGTAATGTGGTGAAACAGTTCTAATATTGAAACAATTTGCAACAAAAGAAATTTAAATTTTAGCTCAAATTTAAAGACAAATTTAATTTACTATATCTTCGTAAAGTATCAATTTTCCTAAAATATCTATTTATTTATTTAATTAGAGATAAAACATTTCAATTTCACATCTACAAATACATGTAAATATAATAAGTAGATTGAAAATTTTTATTGATGATCCAATAAATTCCGGGGCCTAGAAACAAGCGGCGTGTGGTTTCGCTAGTATTAAATATTAATTATAAGCAATATCTCATGAATAGTCTTCTTCTTGTTTTATATTGTTTCATCTAATTTTGTATAATCTCTAACAATCAAATAACTTGAACTTAAACATCAAGGAAATTCAAAATTTGCATCTCCTTATTTCAAATACGAGTATCATATAATTTTCTATTATATCATAATTTAATGGGGTTTTCGATGATACTTTTAATGCATGCAAATGACACAAGTGAGCAGGTGAATCGATTAAGACAGAAGTTGTCGATTATATTAAAAGCGGTAGATCTTCATACAAAATTATATTTATTATATTGACTATTTGCCAGATCAGGTCAGATCAATATTAGATACATTCAACCTTTTTAAGTATCTGCATCATTGCAATTCTTAAGATATTCAATACAATACTGTTTTATTAAATGGTTTTATTTAAATCAGAATGATGACAGACATCGGTCAAATCTTGCAAGTTAAATTAGGATGACTTCTTGATACTCGATTGAACTGAAATTTTGCACACACCTTTAGTTTTGATGACAACATAATATGCATTATTATTTATTACTTCGTTTTGCATTCAAAAAGCTTTTGTGCGTTTGTTAGTTGTCGTTGTCCCGCCCGAATGTGAAACACCAAAAGATTTAGAGAATTATAGAAGATTATATTATGTGAAGTGGTTTTAGAAGCGATAAAATTTAGTAGAGTAGCGCATGTAATTATACTCTTCACGTTAGTGAATCGTATTATAAGTTTGTCATAAAGTTTGTAACACACAGAAGGAGACATCGCAGACCAAATAAAGTATACTCGTATATTTGTGATCAGCTCGATGAGACGATTTGATTTAGCCATGTCCGTCTGTCCGTCGGTACGTCTGTTCGCAGCACTAGTCCCTCAGTTTGAGCTAAAGAGCTGAAATTTTGTACATCGGTTTCTTTTTACCAAACGCCGGTTAAGTTCGTGAATCAGCCGAATCGGACCACTAGGGGGGAAGGGGTACCTCCCATACAAACCCCTTTTTAAAATAATGTTCTTATTTGACAAAGTTTTTAGTTTTTTGACGTATCAATTTATACACTATAAGTTTCTGGTTTATGTCCACCAGCCATATAAATTTCATGATCCTAGGGTTACCTGGAGGGGTACCTCCCATACAAACTCCCTTTTAAATTAATGTTGTTATTAGATTTTTTTTTTTTTTAAACTTATTGAACTTATTGAAATTTGGACACTATAAGTCTCTCACCCATATTCACAAACAATGAAAATTTCACTACCCTGGGACTACTAGGAGAAATACCTCCCATACAAAACCCTTTTTGAATTAATGTTCTTATTCGAAAAAGTTTTTTGTTTTTTGACGTATCAAATTGAAAGTTTGACACTATATGTTTCTGGTCTATATCCACCAACCATATAAATTTTATGATCTTAGAGTTACCAGGAGGGGTACCTCCCATACAAACTCCCTTTTCAATTAAACTTCTTAATTGAAAAAGTTTTTGTTTTTTGACATATTAAACTGAAATGTGGACGCTATTAGTTTCTGTTCCATATCCACCAACCATATAAATTTCATGATCCTAGGGTTACCAGGAGGGGTACCTCCCATACAAACCTCCTTTTAAATTAAAGTTCTTATTGAAAAAACTTTTTTGTTTTTTGACTTATTGAACTGAAATGTGGACACTATAAGTCTCTGATCCATATCCACAAACCATGAAAATTTCAAGATCCTCGGACTACTAGGAGGGGTACCCCCCATACAAACCGAGATCCAACTTTTTTGTTTTTTGTACTATCGACTTCAAATTTGGACACTATAAGTGTCTGACCCATAGCCACCAACCTTATAAATTTCAAGACCCGGACCATTAGGTGGGGCGTGAAGAGTATTACAACTTCGGTATAGCCAAAGTTAGTTTTTTTTTATATTGTTTTCAGAATGGTTTATTAGTAAATTTGTTAGAAAAAACGCAATTTTTAATTTTATAAATTATAAATTAAATAATATTTTTGTTGGTCAATTTTGATTAAATAAAGCTTATGTTATGCACTAAATAAATCTTCTTGTGTTTCAGTAATTTGATTTTGAAAAGAATTAGTTCACTTTAATTGATACTTGTTCAAACCAAAAACAAACAGACAGAAGTCTACGATTTTATTATATGTATGGTGGTATATAGATTTGATATTTTAGTCATACATATTTTTTATAAATTATTTTCAAATGACAATTGACATACACAAAATATGAGAAAAAAATATGGGTTGTTATGGGTATCTAAGCTTTCCTGAATCAAAGTTATTGTTATTGTTAAATTTCCCTATTCTTATTCTATCTTCTTGTTAATACAAAAATGCTTAAGTAGTAGAAGTATATTGCTTCAAAATTGATTTATTAATTAATTCTTTGGACTTAAGTCAATTTTCAATATCTTCAATGACAATTCCTTTTTTCATTTTAAATAACTAATCGAACAACAGCGTGATTTGTCAAAGGGTTCAGGGATTAATATACAATATTATACGAATACTATAGCTGATTGGGCATTTCTATTACACATTTTTTTTTTTTTTTTGTTGTTTTCTCTATATCCTTTTATTTAACATTTATCTAGCAGTTACTCGTATTCATTGTAAGGAATGTAAGTATGTAAGTAAGTGCAAATGTATGATTGACTTCAAGTACATAACTAAAGTACAGCTGGAACTTACTATTCTATCCATGGGTATGGATTTTCCTATTTCATAGATATATTATACATACATACATACAAACATACATACATACATATGTAATTAACAAGCAAACTCAACAAATTTAGCGGTAGTTTTTCGAAATAATGCTAGAGGATTGTCATGCTTTGTAGTATCTTCCATACACAAAGAATTAAAATAAATCTATACAAATACAATAAAATATGTTTAATGTCATTTGAAGTCGAATCTAGTTGTGTCGAATCGAATCGAGTTGAGTTGAGTTCAGTTAAGTAGAGTTGGGTAGAGTTGTGATTGAGATTGAGAGTACAAGGGAAATATAATAGTAATTGTGATTGTGATTGTGATGGTGACAATGCTAACAACCCCAATTATATGAAATAAGTAAGGCAAGCTAAACAAGGTATGATATTTGTGATGTTGCAGAATATCTATTCGATGTAGCCGAAGGATATGCCGCATTAAGCGTTAAAAATCACTAAATTGTTTTTGGGTTTTTTTTTTTTGGTGTGTATTATCTTTCGCCCTTCTACAATGAGGGCACGAGGGGCACAAATTGACAACATTTAACAAGCAGCGATCGAAAGGTGCAAGACTTGTGGTATATGCAATGAGATACATTGAAGTTTGCTTACCTCACCTCACCCTGTCGTTCACGATCTCACAACCAGCGATCATGGGTATCTAAGTACATTGCATACTCTCTTTTACTCCTTTGTATTTAGGCATTTAACAAATGTATGTATTGCTACCTTTTTCATGCATTCACTCATTCATTCATTCATTCATTAAATTCTTGTTTAGTGTAGTCTATAAAGATCGAGAGAGCGAGCAATGCATCCATGCCTTACGACACCAACCATAACCATTCATTCATTCATTCATTCATTGTCATCCATTTTAATTTACCTTCCGGTCTTTCTCTCGTTTTTTTTTTTTTTTTACTATTTGGCGGCCATAACAATTTTAAGATTCGTTGCGCGGAAGTGATTTAACCGACTTTTTGTTGTTCAACAGCATATTCTATTCTACTATCTATCTAACTATCTGTCTATCTATCTATCTATCTATCTATCTATCTATCTATCTAACTATCTATCTATCTTTCTCTCTGTCTGACTGTAATCGTCTGTCCCTTGTCTCCTTGTCTTTGATTTTCATTTCATTTCAAATCCCTTCTTTTTTACATAAAAAAAAAATATTAAGTTGATATTACAATATATTGAATCAATGTATCTAAGTATTTATTATAAGTATCTCAACGATATTCCTTTCTCGTTATGAAACCGTAACGAATTATATCAAAATGAAATGAAATGAAATGAAATAAGGCAAAGACGGAAGTGCGTCATCGTCATCATCATCATCATCATAATAATCATCATTAGCTCACACCTTTAACAGTTTGTTCCTCTTGTGTATCTTTTTAATTATTATAGCCAAGTTTATAGTAGGTAAATGTTTAATACAATTGATTCAATTGCCTTCAAAAAAGGTGCAGATGTCCTTTGCTGGCAGGCGGGCATTCCTTACACAACCTACACAAATAGACATAAGAAGAGACATATAGAAAAAACAGAGAGACAATATAAGTACAATTGGCGTGACTCATGTTTGATCTTTTGACAAAAATAATAGAAAATAAAAGAAAAATATTCTTCTTCTCGTAGTATTCTTAGTATTCTTTAGGTTCCACTATCTACTACTACTACTACTACTACTACTATGATCTACTTGATAAAGTGTGCTGAAATTTTAACAGGATGATGAAAAGATGTTTAACAATTTCTTAACATAACATAACATAACATAGTCAATTAATTATAATTATATCTCTCAATACTAATAGTAAAATTTATATATTAATATGGAGACAAGATTCTCTCAGCACCGTTTTAACCTATTAAATATCAATGTATTTTCATTTCAATTATATGGTTAGAAAGGTATTCTACTCTAGATTGGTAAGGTGTATGTTTTTATGCCAATATATTGATATTAATGCAGCAAAATGCAGGTGAGAAAATTAAGCATTTACAACAACAACAACAACAACAAGTTATTTCAAATAACCATACCACTTACTGCTGGCTTACACAATGAAGAAACCAAATATCGTGCATCAGGATATGCATACCAAGCAACTAATCAAATTGACTTACTATTTATGTATTTATGATGTTGTGAGTCTAAGAAGATTCTACAATACTATTTACGTGATAATGATGATCACTTCTAACTGACTACTAAATACTAAGTATATGAATTTGTTTTTTTTTTATTGATTTACTGATACAATTAATATTTAGACCAAAGAATCATGAACAGAATCCAACAAGCAACTAATCAAACAGACTTATCAAGTCTGTAAAATCTAAAGAGATTCTACTACTCTAATACTTTTTACTAGTATATAGTATTCTAGATGAGAAAATGCATTTAAATTTCTTCAATGCCCATCAATATTGATTTGATTATTAATGCTTATTTTCCTTTTATTATTTTCAACTTTCTTCTACTTATTTACTACTTATTTGTTGTTATAAGAAATACAGATAAATCACTTCCTACTTTCAATTTGATTATTCAAATATACCAAACATATGCGTAGGTATTCGTTTGTATTCTCATTCCCCTTCATAATAATAATACTTATTATTATATTTCAGTTTGAGTTTCTGCCTCTGATTCAGTTTAGTTCAGTTCAGTTCAGTTCAGTTCAGATTCAGATTTTAGTTTCATATTTGTCACAACTTTTTTGATACACTTCGATTTTTGATTCAACCGGATGTCAGATTCTTAAATACAATTGACAAACATGAATTGCCTTTGGTGCGTGTACATAAAAACATTTTGTAGAAGATATAAAAAAAAAAAAAAAAAAAAATGACTATTCAGCTAAAGTATAAAATAAATGATTGAAAATGAAAATCTCATTGACTAATAAATAGGAAAAACACACAATCGCAGAAAGTGTTTTTAAAGAGTATGAATAGATACATAGATAGATGGGTAGATTGAGAGAAAAAGATACTCGTATCATATATGCATATAGGGAGAGATAGAGTGAGTGAGACGGGGAAAGAGTATTAGAAAAGACAAGGGAAAGAATTTATCAATGAATAACTTTAGAACTCAAAAGGTCCAAAATCACCATGGATTCAATGAGGAAGTGCCATAAACTACTATAAAGGCCAATATAATCATCATTGTAGAGTTTGACAAATGGGTTTCTTCTTGCATTTCCAACCGAGAACCTCAGAGGCTCGCTCACTTACTTACTTACTAACTTCCTTCCTTCCGCAGAGCTCACAGCATGTCGCATCCATCAGATACATTTGCAATTTATATCATATACAATTTTGAACAAAACCAAAAATGAAACAAATGTACAATGTACATATCTGTGTAGCTATGCTTGTGTGTTGTGTTTGGAAGTGTGTTTAAATTCAATTGCAATTTTTATGAATGAAAATGCATTTTTAGCCCATCAAACAACTTTAAAAGAAGAGCGCACATTTGGATTGTTCTCGTGCCTCTTACAAATACAAAGTGAGTTCCATCAATTGCAATAAGGATTGCAGATACTTTGCACACCTTTTGAGCATACAAACAATATTCTTTTTTTTTTTGTTTTTGTTTTTTTTTTTATGTTGTCCTGTTGAGTATATTTTTCATTTTTGTAAGCAGTCAGTCAGTCAGTCAGTCAGTCACTCACTCATTCACTCAGGCAGTCAGTCAGTCATTCCTTCATATGATTTTTGTTATGATGCGGTGTTGTTTCACAAGCCGCCTAACTGTGTTTTTGTATCTACTATGTCTATGTTTGTATGCAATTGTACCTGGGTGTGCGTGTTTGCGTGTGTGTGAATGTTTGTGTTTTTGTATTTTTAATTGTTTTTACCTTTGTTCGAATTTGATTTGTGGGCGATTTTTGTACTCGGCTTATGACACATTAAAATTAAATGATGAAAATCAAAAAAGACTTTTAAATGCCGCATGTCCTTTAACACACTCTTCCCTTAGATTTCTTTGTACATACATACATATATTTTGGGTCTCTCTTCATACTTCATTGCAATTCTTTATTTATTAACAACTAATCAAACTAAAATTCATTTAATTTTTATTGTAATTAAATTATTTCACTTAAGAAATATATTTTAACAATAAAAGAAACTGAGAACTTTAAACAAATTTCAATTTCAAAAAATATAAAAAATGACTAACTTTGGCTATGCCGAAGTTGTAATACTCTTCACCGAGGGTCTTGAAATATATAAAAATGGTGGCTATAGGTCAGACACTTATAGTGTCCACATAAGTACAAAAAACAAAAAAGTTTTTCTAATAAAAACTTTCATTTCGATCCCGGTTTGTATGGGGGGTACTCCTCCTAGTAGTCCGAGGGTCTTGAAATTTTCATGGTTTGTGAATATGGGTCAGAGACTTATAGTGTTCACATTTCAGTTCAATAAGTCAAAAAACAAAAAATGTTTTTCTAATAATAACTTTAATTTAAAAGGGGGTTTGTATGGGAGGTACCCCTCCTGGTAACCCTAGGATCGTGAAATTTATATGGTTGGTGGATATGGAATAGAAACTTATAGTGTCCACATTTCAGTTTAATACGTCAAAAAACAAAAAACTTTTTCAAATAAGAAGTTTAACTGAAAAGGGAGTTTATATGGGAGGTACCCCTCCTGGTAACCCTAGAATCGTAAAATTTATATGGTTGGTTGATATAGACCAGAAACATATAGTATCCAAATTTCCGTTTGATACGTCAAAAAACAAAAACTTTTTCCAATAAGAACATTAATTTAAAAGGGGGTTTGTATGGGAGGTACCCCTCATGGTAACCCTAGGATCATGAAATTTATATGGTTCGTGGACATGAACTAGAAACTTACAGAGTCCAAATTTCAGTTAGATACGTCAAAAAAAAACTTTTTCTAATAAGAACTTTAATTTAAAAGGGGATTTGTAAGGGAGGTAGTCTCCCTAGTGGTCCAATTCGGCTGATTCCAGAATTTGATAGGTGTTTGGTAAAAAGAAACCTATGTACAAAATTTCAGCTCTCTAGCTCAAAAACTGAAGAAGTAGGAGTGCGAACAGATGAGCAGACGGACAGACGGACATGGCTTAATCAACTCGTTTTTCTAAGGATTTTATTCCATTCAAATTATGATTTCGATTTAAAAAATAAAAATATACTTATCATATATGGTGGCAGATTTCATGGTTACATAAGTACATATATTTGGATCTTTTAGAATAAGATGAGTTTGTTTTTTTTTAAATGCTTTTCAACTAATGAATCCAATATGTAAGTAGAATATAACCTTATCAAAGATATAAGGCAGTGATATATGATGTTGTTTTAGGTCTAGAGGTCTAGAGGTCTAGAGGCCCATAAAGTAATAAGATCTTATCTCAGGTAACCTATGATGATTTTTATTTTAAGATATTAATCATGTACATAGATTTTATGTGATGTCCATAACATAATTAAAAGTAAAATGTATATCATATTTCAAAATGTGCTGTAGCACATAAGACCTCGATAAATTAGGTCTAAACTAAGCCTGGTCAAGCGCTTACTGCTTATTGCTATCGACAAGAACTCATCGATTTAAATCGAGCACTGAAAGAAAAACGCGAAGAATGGGAGAGAGAACAAACATGGAAAAGTGATTTTGCTTCATCCAGTTCAGGAAGCACTAGGCTAGGAAGTCTTACCCCACCATGCGTATTCACCAGACCTAGTCACTTCAGAAAAGTATTTGTTTTGTTTGCACTGTCGGAACAGTAATTTCATTCTTATGAAGTAGTCGGAAGTTGAGTGGCCCAATGTGGAATGCTTCAAAAGACCAGTATTTCTTTGAGCGCGGAACCTGTGCTTTGTCAGACAAATGGGCGAAAGTCATAACCAACGACGGCAATTAATTTGATTGACACATTCCTTCATTTTGATTGCAAAATAATTTAGCGGAAAAATGGCAGTTTCATAGGAATATATAGTATACTTTTAGGGGTTGGGTTTATTTGAATAGATCCCAGATCTCGGGAACGGGGATACATATCGCGACTAAAACTATTCTATGTTCAAGCCGGGATCCAACCATACACATTTACAAAATTTCAATGCAATCCGATAAACGGTATGGCAGCGTATAACAAACGAACACTTTAAAACACTAAGAAGATAAGATCTTTATCATAATATAAACATTTTATTTTCAAAATAATAGTATGATCAAATTATTTAAGGTCGCCTCTAGTATGGTCCTTTCAATACGAAACTAATATAGCTTAAACTAATCTTACCAAAGATGATTCACATTTTAAAAAATTTAATATTTCTACAATTTTTTATTTTTGATTATTTCACTGTCTTTGTATATTATTATATATATTATACTATGTATGTATGTAGTATGATATAAGTATGCGCATATCTTTCTCTGCAAAAAATATTTAATATTTCATTCAATCATTTATTGTCGTCACACTTGTCACAAGAGCGTCCTCAATTATGTGTATGCGCCCTTTTCAAGAGTCTTACCAACGCCAACAATATTAAATATTGTATAACAATTGAAATTCGATGTTCAAAATAAAAAAAAAAAAAAATAATAATAATAATAATAATTTTTTGATAATAAACAATATACTCGTACATATTACTGATACTTACTATTACTCTGAAATTGTGCGGAGAATAGAAAGAGAAAAAGAAATTAATGAAACAAAAAGAAAAAAAAAATTGAAAAAAAAAAATTTTCGGTTCCACTAAAGATTAAATACCTTACACACTCACATACTTTATATCAATATTGTTGTATAAAATATTAAACAAATTGGATTATTGTACTACTTACATATGTATAACTTAGTGTAGGAGCTACAAGGTTCTTTGATTTGGATATGTTGCTAATAAACTATGATCTATACAGATTATTATGTAAGTTATAAGAATCCAAATGTTTCCATTTGAATAAATAATATTGTTTTTAAGATATCGATAAACCTGCTATAAATATATGTACAATAAGTAAAGTTGGGAAACCTTACAAACTTAACAGAGGCTCGCTTCCTAACTTGATAAGTATGCAGTATGATGAATATTGGTCTAAACGAGGTTTACTATATTAAAAAATAGATATTTCTTTATGGATTCCTTTGTGTTAACTAATCGCAAAAGTTTTCAATGTAAAATATTTAAATAAAATAGATACATTTTTATTTAAATATGGTGAAAATGTAAAAAAAAAATTTACCATTTCTGCCAGTTATTGGGGAACTTAAATTATAAAAGGACATATTTTAACTCAGATAGACAGTTGGCAATATCTCTTGCCATATATCACTCGTAGTATTAAATGTTCTAAACATCATGGAAAATCAAATATACCATTCATGTTATGTGGAAAAGTTATATAGGTTCGAGGACATAAAGGGAATACCAAGAAAATATATTCTTCCTTTCAAAAAAAAAAAAAAAAATAAATAAATAAATAAAAAAAAAAATACATAAAAAAGACTAACTTTGGCTATGCCGAAGTTGTAATTCTCTTCACGGAACTTTTATATCCTTTTATTATTTTATTGTAAGTTTCTATTTTATGTATTAATGTTTTAAAAAACAAAAATAATAAATAGAAATAAAAACAAAATGACTTGTACAAAAAAAAAATGATCTCACGTACGCATTATTTTGCATCTACTCAACCGACGCCTTAGCACCCTCGGCCAACCACTACTATTGTCTGAAATATTCTTAGAAAATGTTTTGAGTATACAGAAATATTACATTATTGTTTACTTATGCGTAGCATCGCTAAATTCTCTCTGTTACAATTTGAGTATCAACAAAGAACACAGTTTAAGTGGCACTTTATTGTACAATTACTCTTTATAAGTTTGTCATTTCATGTGGGTTTGTATGGGAAGTACCCCTCCTGGTAACCCTATAATTATGAAATTTACATAGTTGATAGATATGAAACAGAAATTTATAGTGTCCAAATTTCCTGTCGGAGGAAAAAGGAATCAAGTCCAAAAGTAGAGCAAAGCTCACATAAGACGCCGCAGCCTGACCAATGTCGAGTGGTGGAAAAAAGTAAGAAGAAAGTCGAGAAGATTGCTTTGGATATTCACCGACATGAAGAGGGAACTTATGCGGACATTCTGAAAAAAATGAAGCTTGACCCGAATTGCAGTGGCTTTACTGAGTTAGTACACAGGATTCGCAGAACGCAAAAGGGCGATCTCCTGTTGGAACTGAAGTCTAAGGGCGTGAAAACGGAACGAATAGACGTACCGACGGACAGACGGACATGGCTAAATCAACTAGTCTCATCGAGCTGATCACAAATATATATACTTTATGTGATCTGCGATGTCTCCTTCTGTGTGTTACAAACTTCATGACAAACTTATAATACTTTTCACTAACGTGAAGAGTATAAAATATATAAAACTAAACCAAATGCAATCAAGTTGAACGTACCAAAAGCTTCAAATAAAAGAAAAAAAAATTATTCGTTCATGATTCTGATATGTTTTGTTTTTCGGTTTGTCTGGGAATTCATGCATGTGTGTCGACTTAGGAGGCTTTTACTATGTTATAGAGAAGGCAAGTGAAGGAACAACAACACTGACATGTGCTTATTTGCTTGTTCAATTGTTGTGTGGTAAGTATCTGGTAACCGGGCATAGAAGAAGGGCAAGAATTCAAGCAAAAGGAGGAAATAAAAGTTAAATATCTTCAACATAAGGGCAACTAAAAGGGCCCAAAAGTAAAAATATAAAAAAAATTGATGTATAGTAGTATGAAAAGAAGTTATTGTTGCATGTTTAAATGCGTTTAATGTTTTGGGAGTTAATTTACTCTTTTCTTTTTTTATTTTAGTAAAATTTTTTCCTATACACTTCATACATTATTAAGAAATCAAGTATTATTAACTCAATCAAATGTTTGGAACAGTAGAAGTAGAACAGATTTACATATATGTAGATCCATAATTAGTAACACTCACTAAGGCATTAAATAAATAAAGTCTGTTTTCTTCTATATAAAAATTATGATATCATGATTCTCTTTCTGGTTGAGACATTTTGTTATGAAATTTTTTTCGATTCAATTATCAGCAGGCGAATAATTCATAAGAATCTTAGTTTTATAAGTAAAAAGCTGACCTTTGTTTTATTTCATTGCAAAACCAAACTATGATATACTAATTTGTCCCAACATTTTCCATTTTCCCTGGCAAAATTTCATAAGAATAGGTTTTCCATGGGAATGATTTATTGTATATATTTTGTTTTTAGGTTTGTTTATATGCAAAATTGTATCCACCATTTTCGAGCGATTCTGTTAGTCGATTTTAATGAAATAAACACTATACGTCACACATAATCACAAAAAATATTGTTAACTTTCAGTAAATTAATTTTGAATTCTATGAGTGACTTTTATGTAATGCGCGCCCAAAAACATTTATTATACGATTTTATTATATGTAAAGAGATTAAATTTGTGAAGTGTAAATCAACTTTGGTGCGATCATAGTTGAAATTTTTTGTATTATTTTGTTTTTTTTTTATTCGAATGATTTGCAAAAGAAGATTTTCATTTTTCATATCTGTGACTACTACATAAAATTTATTTCTGACAACCCTACTAAAAGCCTAATGCCTCTATATGATTTTTGTTATTGTCCTTAAAACAAGTGTCAGTCACTCAACGTTGACAAAAGAACAGCGAAAAAAAAAAAGAAAAATATATTTATTAAGTTTATCTTTTGCTAAATAAAAATCTGAAAAAGAAAAACGTCATTTCAACCATTCACTGTCGTCTTCATGTCAATCAAAGGCACTACAAGAAAATGAATGAATGCCATAAAAGAAAGTAACATTTCTAACAATAAAGAGAGACTTTTTTATATTCAAATTTTTTTTTTTTTTTTTATATTTCGAATGTCAATTGAGGAGTCTTTGGCACGCCCCTGCTTAAGTCACATTTTTCTTGGAACATACAATACAATTCTTTATTACATTTCACTTCATTTTGAATGGTATTAATATTTTGTTTTCACATTTGGGACATTTTAACATATATCTATGGAAATATAGGGGGCTCTAGATGGAGTAATACGCTTAATTTGATATGCTTATTATATAGTCCCTTCTGGGTTTTAATATTAAACCTATTAAGCAATGTGCTTTCTAAATCTTCTAAAATTATCCTAAGGATATTGGAGTGTTTAATTTTCAAAACAATAAAGATATCAGATTCATTATATGGTGAACTTCTGGAATTCCCCAATCTTCCATAAAAAAAAGGTTAAAGTTCATATTTTACTGTGAACTTAATACATATGAACTTTTCCCAATACAATTGATTTGGTGTCATTTCAAAAGTAAGGTTTTTCTGATCCAATTTAGATGGGGCTTTCGCTATTCAACTGAATATAAATTGTATTTCTAAACTATAAGAACCCAGAACTAAATAGGATAAAACATGGAAGTATGTCAATGTTTAATCGTTTTAATATTGAGAAAACTCTCAATGCAGGCAAAACATAAAGATCTTAATTTTGTATTTTTATTCGACTCCATCAAAATTGGTTAATTTTTCTTAAACAAGTAATTTAGAAAAAAAAAAAAATAAATATTAAATGAATATCAAAACAAAAAATATTGATCCATTACAGGGATTTAACATTAACATGATCAACCTTAAAATATGATTTTTAGATTGCCTATAAAATAGAAAGCTAATCCCTCAATTTTTAAGGTACTTTTATGAAGAAATTTTTGCATCTGTTTTTCTTGTTTTTCTATTACATTAATAAATAGTTTGTTGATCTAAGACATCACAGGGAGGTTGTAAAGCTTTCTATATTGAGATAAACTTTTTCCATGTAACCGGAGACCCCAAGAAGGAACATTTATTCTATATATAGCCATACATATTTTAAAACAAAGTCCCCCGCCGCATCTGTCTGTCTATTTGTTCGCGATAAACTTTAAAACTACTAAACGGATTTTTATACGGTTTTCATCAGTAGACGGAGTGATTTATGTGGAAGGCTTAGGTTTATAGAAAATCGAAAAAAGTGAGGTGTACAAGTGAGTAATTAGTAAAAATATTTAATCATACAGTTAGTGTTATACAGCAATAACATATATCACTAGAGTCTTTAATGCAATGCTGCAGTGTGGGTACTTTTCAACACAATGGAAAATGGAAGAAATCGACCATAATAATGATCCCCAAACCAGGGAAGGACAAGTCACAAGTTTCATCTTACAGACCAATAAGCTTGCTGCCATGTCTATCTAAACTCTTCGAAAAAACACTGCTTGAAAAAATCAATAGACACGTGCTAGACATTATACCCTCTCATCAATTTGGATTTCGCAAAGGGCACAGCACCATCGAGCAAATGAACCGCATAACTTCTGAGATTCGTATAGCATTTGAATACCGCGAATATTGCTCTGATATTTTTCTCGATGTTGCCCAGGCATTTCCTAAAAATGTTCCTTCCACAAAATACTCACAAAGTCCTAGATAGTTGTGGCAGCAACAGATTGTTTGCTGTGCGACAAAAAGAGGACACAACACGAAACTATGAAATTAGAGCCGGAGTTCCACAAGGCAGCGTTCTTGGTCCGTTTCTATATGTGTTGTACACATCCGACATACCAACGGACACTCGAAAAACACATTACCTTCACACTCAAAAGAAGCACTTGCCCTCCGCTAACTCTAAACAATACTATGATTCCACAAATAGATTACGTTGTGTACCTCGGAGTCCATCTTGACAGAAGACTTACTCGTACTTGGCGAAAACACATTGAAGCCAAGAGAACTCAAATGAAACAGAAAGCCCACAGCTTTCACTAGCTTATCAACTCACGATCTCCACTAAATATTGAGTATAAAGTTCTCCTTTATACAGCATCATAAAGCCAATCTGGATCTATGGTTCTCAGCTATGGAGTAATGCAAGCGCCTCTAATCTGGACGTGATTCAAAAATATTAAGAACCATAGCCCCCTGGTTTTTTTTTTAAAACGAGCGATTACAATATGTAGATCTTAATATACCAACAGTAATAAATGAAATAGCCAAAATGAAACTTATTTATGCTGAGCAACTAAACACGCACCGGAATCCATTAGCAAAAGCACTCACTCGACTAAAGTCACAGACACGACTTAGGAGAAATGACCTACCAGCCCAACTTAAATTGTAAGGGCACTTACATAGTATTCCCTCCAACTGGTAATTAACTAGAAATTAAGAGATTAAGATTCTATTAATTATTGTTAGTCTCAAAAAAAAGAGAAGATCAAATAAATAAAGAAAAAGTAAAAAAATAAAAAATAAAAAAAGACTAAACAAGTTTTTCTAATAAGAACTTTCATTTGTATCCCGGTTTGTATGGGGGGTACCCCTCCTAGTGGTCCGAGGTACTTGACATTTTCATGATTTGTGGATATATGTCAGAGACTTATAGTGCTCAAATTTTAGTTTAATAAGACAAAAAAACAAAAAACTTTTTCGAAATTAAATTTAATTTAAAAGGGGTTTTGTATGGGAGGTACACCTCGTGGTAACCCTAGGATTATGAAATTTATACGGTTGGTGGAAATGGACCAGAAACTTATAGTGTACACATTTCAGTTTATTAGGTCAAAAAATAAAAAACTTTTTCTAATAAGAACTTTAATTTAAAAGGGGGTTTGTATGGGAGGTATCCCTCATGGCAACCCTAGGATCATGAAATTTATTTGGTTGGTGGAAATGGACCAGAAACTTATAGTGTCCAAATTTCAGTTCAATACGTCAAAAAACAAAAAACTTTTTCTAATAGGAACTATAATTTAAAAGGGGGTTTGTATGGGAGGTACCCCTCTTGGTAGCTCTAGGATCATGAAAATTATACGGTTGGTGGATATGGATTAGAAACTTATATTGTCCAAATTTCAGTTCGATACGTCAAATAAGAAAAAACTTTTTTTAATAAGAACATTAATTTAAAAGGGTGATTGTATGGGAGGTACCCTCCCTAGTGGTACGATTCGGCTGATTCACGAACTTGACCGGCGTTTGGTAAAAAGAAACCGATGTACAAAATTTTAGCTTCTTAGCTCAAAAACTGAATGACTAGGAGTGCGAACAAACGGACAGACGGAAATGGGTAAATCAACTCGTCTCATCGAGAAGATCACAAATATATATACTTTATGTGGTCTACGATGTGTGGTACAAACTTCATGACAAACTTATAATACTATTTCACTAACGTGAAGAGTATACAAATACAATAAGTGAAGTGTATTTGAACTTTGCTAAGACCAAAGTTTGTTTCTCTTGTTTTTATTATTTCATACTTTGCCATAAAAAAATTGATATTTTTATATTGGTAAAGTGACACGAATGATGGCGTCTTAAAGCAATCCCAAGTAGTATTATACCAATTATATATAACACAATCGAATTGTTGTACAAAGTTGTTGTTAAAGATTTGCACATGCGAAATGCAAATGTGTTTTTTATTGCATTTTTATCGCATCATGATCAAGTGCATTTATTATTATTACACTACTACTAAGTATACTCGTATCCAATGTGAGATATACATAAATATACGAATAGACAATTTTTATATGATACAAGTAGATACTTCAGAGTCACCTGTGTTCTAAGACTTTGAATGCACTTTTACAGCAATCACACACAAATCTAGTTTAATGTAAGGGATGTAAGATATGTTTGTAGTATATTACATATAGAATAGAAAGTTCTTAGACCTTAATAATAATAATAATAATGTTTTTTTTTAAATTTATTGCCCCAAAAAAAAAACAAATATTGATTATACTATTTACGACTTATGAAGACCTGGCTTATGCATACGACATTTGCTTAATTTCAGTTAAGCATTCCGATATTACAAGGCAAAGCAATAGAACAGGTCGAAGATTTTACCTACCTTGGTAGTTTAATATCCGCAAAGGATAGCGCAAAAAAGGACCTACTAATCAGAATTAGCAAAGCATTGGGTGCATACTCACAGCTGCGTCAAATATGGAACTCAGCGAAAATATCCTTCTTCACAAAAATGAGACTATTTAAGTCAAACGTCATCTCAGTATTGCTCTATGGATGTGAGACCTGGATTGTAACCGACTTTCTTACTGGAAAAATTCAAAGTTTCGTCAACAGATGTCTCCGACGCTTTCTTAAGGTGTGGTGGCCAAATACCATTAGTAACTCTGACTTATATGAAAATGTAAATTAGAACCAATGGCCAATTACATAAAATTACGTAAATGGCGGTGGTTAGGTCACACATTACGAAAGGATGCTACGGAGATTTGTCGACAGGCTCCAGATTGGAATCCCCAAGGCAGCCGTAAGAGGGGATGTCCTAAAAACACATGGAGAATAACATTGCAAAAAGAAATCGAGGAGTCCGGTAAAACGTCCGGTAAAAAGCTAAAGATTTTGGCGAAAGACGGAACTAGGTGGAAATGCTTTATTGAGACCCTATGCTCCAGTGGGAGATACAGGAACTGATGATGATGATGAATGACCCCACCGTACCATAAACCGCAACAAACAGTCACACGTTGAGGATGGAGAGGCTTTTCAACAATAACTCTTGGGTTTTCCGAGCCCCAGATGCGACAATTTTGCTTGTGCACGTAGCCATCGAGGTGGAAATGGGCCTCATCAGTCGAGATGATTTTTCGATTTCAAATCATTTCACCATTTTTATAGTGAATTTTAATAATTTCAATGCATTGTTGAAGCATGTATCGTTCCATTTTTATTAATGGCGTAGTTTCTACTTGTCAAATGTCAAAAAATGACAGCTTCACATCTACTGAAATTGCGGGGCTATTCAAAATAACACCTCTTATTGGAAAACCCTTTATTAATTTTCCATATTTCTATATATAAATAAATATATTTTAAATCGAAAAAGGGTTGACTTATATCCCAAAGGATCTTTATGCAGGCAAATCGTTTTTTAAAAGTCCTAAAACTCAGTTATATGTCATCATCATCATCATCAGGCAGCGTTACAGCTCGGGGTGAGCTTTAGCTTCGTTCACAATTTTCTTCCATGCTTCTCGATCCAGTCATATATTCATCTTCTTCAAATCGTGGATAACTTGGTCTAGTCATTGTAGTTTTGGTCGTCCTTTTGCTCTTGTGAGAGGCGGGACGTAGGCGATCATGCTTTTCTGTGCGTTGGAGACATCGTTCGTCTTTTTCTGTAAGCGTCCAGATTTCGCATCCAAACATAAGCATAGGTCATATTATCGATTGATATATGCGTAGCTTACATGAACGAGGTATTAACTTGGATTTTAGCAGTTTTATGTTGACGAAGTATGCTTTATTTGCGGCTATAATTCTTTCTTGTATTGTGACATGGGGTATTATTGTCATTGCTGATTAGGGTGCCAAGGTCTTTAAATTGCTGAACACCTTCGAAACAATACTCGTTGATTGCAATATTTTCAAGGCGTCGTTTTTCTTCAGTTTTAAGTATGTAGATCAATAGTAGTAGGACACTTGTTGTGACACTGTAATAGTTTTATATGGACCAGAATTCAATACCTATAACCGAAATTGGAAACTTACTAATTGATTCCATGCCATGAGAAGCTGATGATATTCATTCATTTGAGATTTCTGTAAAATATCATTCATTTTCATTTGGGTAATGTATCGTCTGACTTACACTAAATAGATAGATTCCCTAGAAAACCATGTAAATCTGGGGAAGGGGTTATTACAATGGCTCAAACTGAGATCGCAATGACAAAGTGATTAATTTACGCTTTCCTCTTATCTAATCTTATTCATTTCATTCATTCAAATGAAATTGGTATAAAACAATTACTTAGTAATATAAAATCTTCAATTAGTGAGATATAAAGCTGAAATTTTTATAGTAATTTATCTATTTATTGTAAAATATTCATTAGTAAAATTAGTAAAACTTTGTCTACATACTTACATACGTAGACATACTACAAATGATTTATATAAGCTGCATGGTGTGAATCATTTAGTTGATGAAATTGTCAAAGCATACAAATATTGTATATTGTATTCCAAGAAAAACATGTAAACCCTCCAATAATAACAAACTTTAGGTATTTATTTTGTTTATAATACAATTCAAAAAAAAAAAAAAAAACAACAAACAACAAATAACAAACAAACCCATCATCACAATCAGAACCAAATCATAACACAAAAGTGCAAAATAGTATAAAAAATCAAATCAATAAGTAAAAAAAAAAAAACAAAAAAAAAAAAAATTATATTGTACATGTAGTAGAAACCATGAACTTAGATTTATTATTATTATTATTATTATTATTATAAGTGATAAATATACAAACAACAAACAATCAATTGGACATTTGGTTCAATGCACAGAAGGATGAATTCTAGATGAATACTAAATGAATGAATGGAATGGTTGGTTATATGGATGGAAGGATGAAATATAGTAGAATTGAAGGTGTATTGAATCGACTTAAGTATAATGAAATTGTGTGTATTTAAGGCATATTTGCAATATTGAAAATAAATGCGACTTGTTGGGTTAATCCAATGTTACAGCATTGTTACAGAATCAGTGAGAGTGATAAGCCGAACGAACGAATGAACGAATGAACCGAGGAATGAGAAATGAATGCATAAATAAAGGAAGGATATACTCATCCATATGTAATTAAGCGTGTAAGGGAAACATAATATAAACCTTCCTGTCCCTCTCTCTCACTCTCACTCTCTCTCTCTCTCTCTCTCTCTCTCTCGCCACTCTCTTTCTAGGAACAATGAAAATAATTTCCACTTTGTCACCTCGATCCAATGTCATGGTTTCGTCTGAGTACATACTCATAGATTTGTATATTCTTGCATTCGTTGTTCTAGATGATTTTGAAGACTGGTTGACTGATTTGTCCTATATAGAATAGTGTGTGTGTGTGTGTGTGTGTGTGTGTGTGTGTGTGTGTGTGTGTGTGTGTGTGTTATGGGTTTTTACGGGTATTGTCAATTTGGGCAGATCAATCACAGAACTAAACAGAACAAAATAGAATAGAACAGAACAGAACAGAACAGAACACAAGCGAAAACCAAAACACATGTTTAGTGCAATCGTTTGGAAAATCACAAAATAATAATAATAATAACAACAGGATTTCAGGACCTTCACCTTATTGTTGCTACTGCTGCTGCTGCTGCTGCTGTTGTTGTTATTTTATTATTTACTTTGGTTTGGTTTGGTTTGGCTTTGCTTGGCTTGAATTCATCTCATCTCATCTCATCTCGATTTCATACGATTGGATTCACACTTTTGTTAATTGGGTTTGTCTATAATCGTTGCATCGAACCCTCAGATAATCTCAGCTAATACTGTTTGCCAATAATGGCATTTATTTATTGTACCAATTGTCATGAAGTATGAAGATTTTTATAAAATAAGAAAATTTTCTTTCTTTCCTCTATTGTTGTCTCATCACTTCAATGTTATCAGAAAAACATACGCATACCATACACATTCTCGTACCATCATTCTCACTCATTTTGAAGTTGTTTTCCCATTTAGGTTTTTCCTCATAATACATTTTTTACACATGTGTTGAACACTTTCCATACAGGTTCCTGTATCAAACAGGTACTACAAATATGTACATCTATTACTATCTTATGATATTTCATGGTAACCATGAAATCTACATTCTGCAATGTTCTATGTATGTACAATACTATGATGCATGGTGAATGATGAATGTTTCATATGATGCTGTCAAATGGTTTAAAAATTTAAAGTAAATTCAATTAAAAAAATCCTTAGGCCTCCTTCTAGGTTTCTCACATACTACATATAGTACGAGTATGTAATAAGTATCATATGTCCTAGGTAAATTATCATTTATTATTATTTGTTTTTTGTTACAAAATTTGTTTGTTAATTGTTTGTTTGTTTATTTGTTTGTTTCTTTCTATTGGTTTCATTTAAAATCATGTAATCTTATGCGACTTGTACTGATGTTTTTCTATGTAATTGTATAACAGATTAATTGTTAATCTAGGCTATAACAAACTAGATACTTGTTGATTATCGAAAAAAAATAATAGATCAGTGAAATAATTATATGTGCATTGACTAAATTTGAAAAAAAAAAAACTATTAGCATTTTTTTTTTTTATTTGTGAATATAATAATTAAATCGTAGGAAAATACAGGTCCCTCAGGACAATCACTGATGCCCCATGGTTCGTCAGGAATACGACACTTTACAACGATTTTAGCATGCTTACAGTTTTACAGGAAATAAACTTTCATAGTAGGCGACAGTAGATGACAGACTTCTTTCCCACCCAAATCCTCTCGCAGAGTCACTAACCAGGACGGTGATTCAAAGGTGGCTAAAAAAGCTTCATCCAATCGACTTACCAACTCTCAATAAAATAAAATTTACCCTTTCCTACACTGATTTCAATTCAATCCCTTTAACTGTTTATAGTCCTAACAACAATATTTTATAACTTTAAGTGGTTTAACGTTCCTAATATATAAAAAAAAGGAAAAAAGGGGTACCCCTCCTAGTAGTCCGAGGGTCTTGAAATTTTCATGATATGGATATGGGTCAGAGACTTATTATGTTCAAATTTCAGTTCGATACGTCAAAAAACAAAAAAGTTTTTCAAATAAGAACATTAATTTAAAAGGGGTTTTGTATGGGAGGTACCCCTCATTATAATCCTAGGATCATGACATTTATATGGCTGGTGGATATAGAGCAGAAACGTATATTGTTCAAATTTCAGTTTGATACGTCAAAAAACAAAAAACTTTTTCAAATAAGAACATTAATTTAAAAGGGCTTTTGTATGGGAGGTACCCCTCATGGTAATCCTAGGATCATGACATTTATATGGCTGGTGGATATAGAGCAGAAACTTATATTGTTCAAATTTCAGTTTGATACGTCAAAAAACAAAAAACTTTTTCAAATAAGAACATTAATTTAAAAGGGGTTTTGTATGGGAGGTACCCCTCATTATAATCCTAGGATCATGACATTTATATGGCTGGTGGATATAGAGCAGAAACTTATATTGTTCAAATTTCAGTTTGATACGTCAAAAAACAAAAAACTTTTTCAAATAAGAACATTAATTTAAAAGGGGGTTTGTATAAGAGGTACCCCTCCTAGTAACCCTAGGATCATGAAATTTATATGATTGTTGGATATAGAGCAGAAACTTATAATGTCCTAATTTCAGTTTGATACGTCAAAAAACAAAAAAACTTTTTCAAATAAGAACATTAATTTAAAAGGGGTTCTGTATGGGAGGTACCCCCAGTGGTCCGATTCAGCTGATTCACAAACTTGATCGGCGTTTGGTAAAAAGAAACATATACACAAAATTTCAGCTCTCTAGCTCAAAAACTGAAGGACTAGGAGTGCGAATAGGTGGACAGACGGACCGACGGAACAGACGGACATGGCTAAATCAACTCGTCTCATCGAGCTGATTACAAATATATATACTTTATGTGGTCTGCGATGTCTCCTTCTGTGTGTTATAAACTTCATGACAAACTTATAATACTTTTCACTAACGTGAAGAGTATAAAAATATGAATGCATCACATGTTTGATGTTCATGTTTATGTTTTTTTTTCCATTAATCCATTAAATCTTCTTTTATATATAAAAATTATTAGTATTTTAAATTGTTCGTGTGTTATGCGCTGCCATATCGTTCATTTGATTGCATTGATATTTTGTGTTGATTCCCGGCTTGAATATAGGATAATTTTGGTCTTGAGATCTGGGATACACAAACAACCGCAACCCCTTAAAGTATAATACAAAATATTAACTAAAATAGAACTTTAATTTTTCGATACTCAAATTGTGTTCTTTGTTGATGCGAGTATTCAAAGTATAACAGATAGAATATTGTGATGCTAAGAAAGGAAGCAATCAGTGCAAAGCGCCGGTGCGGGTTCGCTAGTCATTAATATTTTATTGATTTAATTGTCTTAAATTTAATACAATATGCTAATTGCTGGTTTTATAATATATATTCGATCAGATTAAATTTATTTATGACTTTACTAAACTGTGAGTTCAAAGTTTCTTTACCATATTATTTTTTTTTAATTTTTTTTTTTTTTATTTCCATTTATTTAAAGTTAAATTGAAAAAATAAAATGTATTCTTGCTGAAGGTGGTTCTATTTCAGAAACTGAAGGCTTTGTTGTTAGTTTTGCAATAGGCGTCATTTTGTAAGACCAGATAACATCCAATTCATACATCCCGTATTTCTCTTATATACTTCCAGCAAAAAATTCTTCTGGCTTCCCGTTCAGACTCCAGCAGTGTCAAAATATCACCCTCGCGGACGGATCCCTTGACATTACGTATAATCTGACGGTTTTGTTCGCCAAGAAATTCAACCTTGACTTGGGTACAGTGACCATGGGAGCCAGTGCGACCCAAAACTTTGATTACACGTGCCCAAACAACAGGTTTATCCATGTTTATTAAGAATTTGCGTCTTATGCAACAGAACTCAAAGTGCGACACACGCTCAAAGTGACAGCCGGAAGAAAAAAAAAAAAAGAAGACTGAAGATTTTTGTTGTGAAAATGATAAAATTTTAATGAATGGATTCATTATTATTTTATTTATATAATAATAATAATAATAATTAAATCCATAATCAAATTTGATATGCCAATTATGTGCATTGTTTGAACTATTATTAAATTTTTATTTGCTATTAAATTTGACTTCTATTCTATTAAATGTGAATTGTTAAAATAGACCGACCAACTGTCAACTTTAATATTGTATTAATATAGAGCAAGGTCAAATTCACAAGGATTATCAGGATAGATTTCTCTAAAGGCGCGTTGCATTAGACTATATTTTGCATAGAGACCAGCGCCCGGTGGTAAATCCTCAATAGTATCAACTTTACTGTGCATAAATTTTAAGAGTCCTTTAAAATCATCAATGCCACCATGAAGAAGTTCATCCTTAACCATGTCTTCCAAAAGTTTATCAAGTTTACTTTCACATTTAATAGCATATGGGCAGGGATATGGTGCCATCGGAAATAGGATTATAATGACTGTCATATTGTCACGACTACCCTTAAACATGCAGGAATCACATAGCAAATTACCGATAGCTTCTATGTCAGTTGTAAGCAAGAGACGTGAATGTATAAACTGGCAGACTTCTCTGCCACTCATAGCGTCCCAAATACCATCGCAGGCCAGCACTAAGAACTCATCATCTGGATTCCGTTGATGCATAGTGATTTCCGGTTCTGGGGAAATGATCTGTTCTCTCTGCAAAAGATCTTTGTTCATTTTAAATGCGAAATCGCCCAAAGCCCGTGACATCGCCAATATACCATTCACGCGTCTAATGAACACGCTACCGCCGGCATTAACAATTCTCTGGCATTCTGCTGTCAGCGTTGGCTTGTGATCGAGAGTCTCATAGATGCAATCCCCATAACGACACATGACTGCACGTGAATCTCCGCAATTGATATAATAGATTTGGCTGGGTGTTAAAAGAGTACAAATAGCCGTCGAACCTGTCAAACGATCTTCCGGCATAAGTTTGTCCAATTCCTCGTCCAACTTCAAGAAGCCTTGACGTATACTCATTGGAATATCTTCAGTTTCGTTATCTTCGGCAAACATTATGCGCATAATGCGATCAAATAGGTGAGCCGCTGCGTACTCGGACACCATACTACCGGCATGACCATCGAATACGCCAAAGAAGGACCAATCATCGTGACGTTTGGCACCAAAGCGCACGGTGTATGTATCTTCCATAGACACACGCCATCCTTGCATTGTGCTTATTCCGTAAGTCAAATTATTACCTTGTCCGTATTCATTAACCTTCTGAACAACTGGCTTATCGAGGCAGCCACCCATTGTATCCCCTATGCTATACGCAACTTGTAATTTACCGATCAAGCTTTAAATATAAAAAAGTACGCAAAATTTTGACAAGAAACTCTATTCCAAAGTTAAGTGGAATAGAAATATGTGCATATCAAAATTATTAGGAAAATTTACAAACACAAAAAAAAAAAAAAAAAAATAAATATTACAAATGACAGTAAAAGGAAAACTCAAATATCTAATATCCTAAGCTCATTTTTGTAGCATTCAAAATTTACCCACAAAACTGTCAAAGTATTTTTTTTTTTCATTTTCTAAAAGAAATCAATCCACCGTAGGTGAATAATTTTACTATAATATCCTTAAGAGTTATAGCATTCATAGATTGATTGCACGGCTGGGAACTTCAAAAATTATTGCAATTTATTGGTAAGAGAAGAAAAGTGCAATAGCGAATGAGATATTAATCATCTTTGGAACCAATAGGCGTCATTATAGTGTACAATTTACGTAAGACTAAGACACCTACGAGCGACCGACTAGGGACTTCAAGTATCATTGCAGTTTATTGGAAAGAGAAGAAAAGTGGAATAAGCGAAAGAGATATTAATCATCTTTGGAACCAATAGGCGTCATTATAGTGGACAATTTACGTAAGACTAAGACACCTGCGAGCGACCGACTAGGGACTTCAAGTATCATTGCAATTTATTGCTAAGAGAAGAAAAGTGCAATAAACAAATGAGTATTCAATTTACTTAAGACTAAGACACCTACGAGCGACCGTCGAGGGATTTTAAGTATCATTGAAATTTATTGGTAAGATAAGAAAAGTGCAATAAGCGAATGAGATATTGATCTTCTTTTGGAACCAATAGGCATCATTATAGTAATCAATTTACGTAAGACTAAGATTCCTATAATCGGCCGGCTGGGGACCTCAAATATCATTGGAAATTGTTGGAAAGAGAAGGAAAGGGCAATAGTTCTCTGAGAGTTTTCAATATCATTGAACATAAAACAAAAAACAAAAGGCAGAACTACGAGTAAAAAATCAATATTCATTTTGTCAAGAGACAAGAATTTTTACAGCGACTAAGCAATAATACTCGTACATAAAAATGCCTGATTTAGTCGCCTCTGCTGCAATATTAATTGTATTACATGTGTTAATTATTTTCTTAATAATTCACTGGATTATTGTGCCTTCTAAAACCTACACCGATTTGGCAACAAATATATTGAATGTTTCTTTAATGAGCTCGTTTTTTGCAACTGTATTTGTACCAAATCATGTCGTAAACGGATGGATCAACCGCTTTATATTCGCATTCTGTGCAAGTGTTTGTATTTTTTTGCTATGTTTGATCATATGGTTTTTTTCAAATGACGAAATACGTGTACCTTTTATGGGTAATGAGAACAGTTTTTATATGAATAATGAGGATACTTTTTATTTGGATAATGAGGATATTTTTGAGGCGGAGATAGAAAGCTATGAAGATGCGATATTCGTACATAAAATGAATGAATCTCTATCAATAGAGCAATTTATGGACTATCACAATTAAAGTAAAATCTGCCGGAATCATTGAAACACGAATAAAATGATATGAAAATATATTGAAATTTTAATTCCCGAATAAAATGTTAATAAAAATCTATTTAAGATTTTAATATATATAATTTTATATAATGATTTTATCGGGAGTAGAAGGAATATTTTTGGAATGGGTAAAAATTAAAAATTCTGCTTCTAAATGAAAACAGAAATTAGGGGCAATTTCAAAAGAGAATTCAAAATGTGACTCAATTCAAGAAATGAGGCATAAAGATTTTTTTTTTTTGTCTTGAAACTTAATAATTTTTATGTCGAATAATTGTAAAAACCTCTTAGAGTGGAGAGCTGAGTTCATAAGAGGCTTCAAGTGGCCAAAACGAAATGAGTAATGATAAATTTATGATTGATCAACATATTTGAAGATGAAACAATTCTCTTCCTAGTGAAATGGCTCATTAATCTATTGCTAATCTATAGGCTAGAGTAGCATCATTGATATTGGCTTTTTATTTTCCATAATATTAATAATTTTAAAGGATAAACTTACAATTCAATTATTCATAGAGAAATGTCCTTAGGTTTTAGGTAAGGTTTTTTTTTTTTTTTTTTTTTTTTTAATGGGAGGAAAAGCATCGAAAGCGGGACCCCATGTTCTACTGTCACCCCCGAAACTCATGTATGTGCTACATTGGCCTCGATTGAGCCTATTGTCACAAACTCCCTTTTAAAAGTTTTTCATTGGAGATGAATTTACAATTTCAGTTGTTTCTTGGTACTGACTAAATAAATATCAGAGTCTGGTCCAAATTAAACACTTCTTCTTACTTGTGTTTTCTCTGTTAGGGGTCATCTATGTATTACGACACACTTTAAGGCGGAGGGAGGAAGTCAACGAAGTGTGACATAATGTGACTTGGGGTGGGAGGGGGTTTTAAGTTTTGAGACCTCACTTGTCAAAATCTAAAGTATTAAAATGCAAATCTTTAACTGTAAATGAAAAACTTAAAAATATTACCAACTCTATATTTTTTGATCAGGGGCATGCACAAAAGGGGGGGGGGTGTATGTGTGTGTGTGTGTGGGTTCAAACCACCCTCCGAAATGTGAAAAAAATTGCAAGATATTAATTCTATATTATCGATTTCCACAAATTTTAAAATATTATTATTTAAATTAAATCATGAAATTCGTGTGACATAATAAATGGATGTACTGTAAAAAGATCTTGAGTATTCCGATTTTAATGTGTTTTGTTTTTTTTTTTTTATTTAAAAGAAACCATGGTGTCTTCATATCAATAAGACGCTTTAAAACGTTTTCTTTTAGTTTAATACGAGGTGTGGTCAAACAATAAGGTGAATTTTCATTTTTCTCAAAAAATATTTATATATTCATCAATTTCTATTTTATCCCCTTCAAAGTAGTCCCCCTCAGATATAATACACTTGTGCCAGCGTTTTTTCCAATCCTCGAAGCAGTTCTGATATGCACTTTTTGGTATGTTCTTGAGCTCTCTCAGCGATTCGATTTTTATCTCCTCAATCGTCGCAAAACGCCGTCCTTTCATGGGTCTCTTCAATCTTGGGAACAGGAAAAAGTCGCAGGGGGCCAAATCTGGTGAATGGTGGCTGAGGCATGATAACGGTGTTGTTTTTGGCCAAATAATCTCTCATGATGAAAAAAACACGTACGATTTTGTGGTAAGAATTCCTGATGCCCTACGCCATGGTAATCGAAGAAAACAGTGAGCAAAACCTTGACATTTGATCGAACTTGGCGTGCCTTTTTTTGATCTTGGCTCTCCTGGACTATTCCATTGGGACGATTGGGCTTTGGTTTCGATGTGAGAATCATATACCCATGATTCGTCACCAGTTATGACCCTTTTAAGCAAATCTGGATCATCGGTGACTTCATTCAACAATTCCTGAGCGATGCTTATGCGACATTGTTTTTGTTCAAAATTCAGCAATTTTGGAACGAACTTCGCTGCCACACGCTTCATGCCCAAAATTTCCGAAAATATTGCATGGCATGAGCCAACCGATATGCTGACATCCTCAGCAACTTCTCTAATTGTGATTCGACGATTCTCCATAACAATTTTCTTCACTTTCTCAACATTTTCATCGGTTGTTGATGTGCTGGGGCGTCCAGAGTGAGCGTCGTCATTCACATTTTCTCGACCTTCTGTGAAAAGCTTGTACCACTTGTAAACATTTTTTTGACTCAGAGTACTCTCACCGTATGCCAATGTCAACATTTCAAGTGTTTTTGAGCACTTAATTCCATTTTTTACACAAAATTTGATCCAACTTCTCTGATCTATTTTTTTCGAGAGCAGAAAATCGCCGAACACGCAAAACACTTATCTTCTTTATGCCTCTCATAAACAAACTAAACATGCTATATGGCTAAAACCGTGAACATATCTTCGAGATGAGTGTACTAACAAAAAAAAAAAATAATACACGTAATCGAAAGTCGAATGTACGTAGCCCGCGAAATTTGAAAATTCACCTTATTTTTTGAACAGACCTCGTATGGAATCAGAAAAGATTTTTTGAGAACATTATTGTTATTTTTTTGCGTCACCACACAACTCTATCTATGAGAAAGCGTTATTGAGGCAAAAGCTTATCTCATTCCATACTCCAGTAATCTTTTAACTAAATAATACAATATTCTGAGAGATTGGAAACGTTGTCGAGTTTCTATGTTGGAATTACTGGCGGTACACCACAGCTGGATATCATATTCGGTTTTGAGATGTCTAATGTAAAAACAAATAGAAAGATGAAGTGACTTAGAATTGTCACAGTAACATCATTAAAGAGCTTAAGACTGCGGCTGTTCCCTAAATGGTCTAAAAACTTGAAATCTACTTTAAAAGATATCTCAATCCATGGAATAAAAAGAATATCTTGCATTGCTAAATTTCATTGAAGCTTCCAACGCTTAACAACGAAAAAGTCTATTATGTATTTGTAAAAAATCTTAAATTTTTAAACAAAACGTTTAATCGAAATAAAAAGTGCCTTAGCATTATGAAAAAAACAAAAACCCGATGATGTTGATTCTCTGAAGTATTTTCTTTCATATCACATTTTCGCTCTAGTCCAAGTTTAACATTATAGGACCCGATGACTTTCACATCGTTTGTATAGATTTGTAAAGATAAAACGAGTACAGTTAATGTGAAGATACTCGTATTTTAAAATGTTTTATTCGATAGAGTTGTACTAACTTTAGAGTCTACTCAAACAGCTTGTCTACCGAAATGATGCCTAGTGTTTCAGGCAGAGATACATGCAATTTGGCAGGCAGCAAGGTTGATAAGCACTGTGGGGGAGACCCTGAGAAGCATATCGATCTACATATGTTGATAGTCAGGCTGCCATCAAAGCTCTGTTGGCTCATAGCACTAAGAGCAAAGCTACCCGGATTACGGTGGGGGCCCGGTAGCACTCAATTACGCTGATCTAGGTGCCTTGTCAGATATATTTGCGTGATTGATTTTGGATGGAGTCAACTCAAATAAAAAGTTGATAAGTGCTGGTGTTCCTCAGGGATCAGTTTTAGGTCCTATTCTCTATAATTTGTATACCTATGATGTCCCCAACTTTGATCACTTCAATACTTTAATATTTGCTAATGACACAGCCCCCTTTATTGTTCTGGCAAAGACTATTCCGAGGTCAAAATCATCCTCGAAGAATCTTTACATATTTTCGCAACATACTTTCATAAGTGGAAAATAAAACTTAATGCGCACAAAACAAACGCAATTTACTCCACCCGAAGAAGAAAATCCTGCTATTTGCCAAACTCGAAATTTGCAGCTTGGTACCCAATCTATAGTATGGGCAAATAGTATCAAATATCTCGGATTATATAGAATATAGATAACAAACTAACATACAGTTTGCATATTAGCAAAACAATAAATAAAGTCAACCGAACAATTAGAATATTATATTTTTTCATAAACAGGAAGTGAGCGTAGAGAGTAAAGTAGATCTTTCGCATCACTTATAAAACTCTTCAAATCAAAACTGCTTAACAGATCCTGCAAATTAACACTGTATGGGACAGTGGTGCGACCAGTCTTGTGCCATGGAGCTGAAACTTGGACTGTGAGTGAAAAAGACAAAACAAAATTGATGACTTTCGAAAGAAAAATTCTCCGAAAAATCTTCGGCGCAGTTAAAACTGGGCCCGATGAATGGAGAAGATAAGATGGAACGACAAACTTGAACATCTAATCCAAGGTGAAAACGTGATGCTATTTATCAAAGCGCAACGCATAAGGTGGCTGGGCCTACATGGCCAAGAATGGACGAATCAAGAGCGCAAAGAAAAATTCTAGATGCGAAGTCATTCACTGACAAAGCAAGGGGAAGACCGAGATCAAGATGGATGGACGAACTAAACGAAGACCTAAAGAAACTACAACTGGAAAATTGGAAAAGGGCGGCAAAAGATCGAGTAAAATGGAGGCATATTGTTCATCAGGCCAAAGCTCACAAAGAGCTGTGCGCCATATGACGATGATGATGATAAACAGGAAGTCACTTCTTTTTATAAAAAATTAACTTTTGTTAGTAAAAAGTGATATTTATTCCAATTATGCTATATGGTTCGGAAGTTTGGGGTGATTGTGCAGCTACCCAAATTACCGCCGCAAATTACAAAGAACCCTTACTCTACTACTACTCTACTCTACCAATTTTCTTCATTTAAATGCAGATATCTGCTTGATTGATGCTAAAATCTCTCAATCTAAACATAATTTTAATATAAGAAATCAAATGATAGAACTTTCCAGTGTTGAACCGTACTATTCGAACTAATTCATAATTAGCTTCGTCTTAAGTATCAATCCTTAGTTTCTAGTCTTAGTTTGTGTTAGTATTAAGTTATTTTTTATACAAAATTATCCAATATTGTATAAGGTTTTTCTCCCATTTTCCTTATAATCGTAAAATATTTTTGTAAAACCATTGTAATTTATAATCTTTTTTTTTTTTTGTAGTATTAAAATTATTATCATAGCTAGAACTTTATAAATTTGTAAACTGTATGCATACTAAAATATGGATTCATGTGGTTAAATAAAATAATAATAATATAACTGAACTGTTAGAATGATTCAGTGATTCAATGAACCCTTTCAAAATATATATATTCGTACATATGTAGTAGTGGTATAATTAGTTAAATTACGAGGGTTGCTACTTAAGTCTTGAGATATGGCAACACTAATGTTGATATGTCAAATCTGACATTGGTATCGTAAAGCTTGTCGTTTTTAATGATACGAGTAAATGTACTCAGAATGTTTTGTCATACGAGTGCTACGAGTATTTTTATTGTTTACAGTGAATTGAAAAATTCGTTTCGGCTAAAAAATGGAATTAAATCGTGAAAATTTTCGTGCAATGATTTTTTATGATATTCGACGTGGATTAACTCAACAAGAGTGTGCCAATCAACTCGCTTCGACTTCCAGGGCCACCGTGTTTCGCTGGTTTTCTGAATTCAATTGTTGTCGTAGTTTTCTCCAGGATGAATTTCGTGAAGGTCATCCAAAATCGGTTGTTGTTCCACAAAATATTGATGCTGTGCGTGAACTGATATTTGCAAGATTGTCATGTGACATATCGTGAGATAGAGACATGTTTGGGCATTAGTTCCATTCGCATACATTCAATATTGCATGAACATTTGACCGTCAAAAAGATTTGTTCGCGTTGCATACCGCATAATTTGACAATCGCACAAAAAAGGCTCGTGTCGATTGGTGCAAAGAAATGTTCAAAAAATTCAATCGCGGTGCTTCAAAAGACGTCTATAAGATCGTGACAGGTGATGGAGAATCATGGAGCTATGCATATGAGCCTGAAACTAAACAACAGTCGACTGTATGGGTTTTTCAAGATGAGCCAAATCCAACAAAAGTTGTTCGCGCACGAAGCACTTCGAAGCAAATGTTCGCCTGTTTTTTTTTTTGGAATAACCGGGCATGTCGCCACCGTGCTATTAGAGAAACGTAGAACGGTTAATTCTGAATGGAACACCACCATTTGTTTGCCAGAAGTGTTCGAAGAAATAAGAAAAATCAACCATCACGACAATGCGAGCTCTCACACATCACCTCAAACAAGTGACTTTTTAAACACTCAAAACGTTAAATTGATGGGTCATCCGCCCTATAGTCCAGATTTGGCACCCAATGACTTCTTTTTATTCCCGCACACCAAAAATAAATTGCGAGGTCAATGTTTTTCGACGCCTGAAGAAGCGGTTGATGCGTTCAAAACACATGTTTTGGAGATACCTCATTCCGAGTGGAAAAAGTGCTTCGAAAATTTGGTACAATCGCATGCAAAAGTGTATTGATCTTCATGGAGAATATTTTGAAAAACAATAAAGTCATTTTCGATGATACGATGACATATTTGTTATTATTTGTCTATTTCAAAACTTAAGTAGCATCCCTCGTATTCCAATCTATCGTAAAGTAAATTGGTATAGTAAGTAAGTAGTTTGGTACATAAGAATTGTAATATTAACAAACTCATTATAATTCATTCATAACACATTTATTTTTGCTTAAGGGTGAACATATTTCATATTATTCTACGCGTATATGGTAAAAAGAAGTCTTGTATATTATGTATTTGTGTTGGTATTTGACTTACTCATAAACATGTTTGTTATATTCATAATCCTGCTGCATGCAATAATCCTGATGATTGTAAACGTTGTTTGTATAGTAGCCGCAATCCTCATAATAACCGCAATTTGGATTATAATTACTCATAATTGAACTTGTTATTGTTACTTGTTACTTGTAATTTGTTATTTCTTTTATTTATTTCTTTATTTTACTTTACTTTTGATATTTTTGTTATTTTTTTTTTTTGTTTGTTATTGTTGTACTATTAATTATTTGATAATAATGAAGATGGTTGCAACAATAGTAAATTGTGTGAAAATTATTTTATTATTTTTTATTGTATTATAATAATAATTTTTTTTTTTTAATATTTATTTATTTTTTATAAAAAATTCAATCGATTTTTAATACTCTTCGAATCATTTTTTAATTGTGTCATTAAATATAAATCAATTTATTTATTTTTGAATATTTAATATTTAATATTAATATTATTATTATTATTTAATTGTATTATTTTCAAGTGGCGCCAAAACACAAATAAATACGAAAAAAAAAAAAAACAACAACAATTTATAAAAATAAAAACAAATATAAAAGTAGATCTTGACCCCAAGATTTCTTAGCACAATTTATGTTTGATGAAGTGGTAATCAAAAGTTCTTTCAAAAATACTGAAGATTTTGATTTTTAAAAACACAATAATCTAAGTACTTAGTTGGTGATGGTGGTGGTGGTGGTTTTTTTTTTGGTTCACTCACGAAACAAGATCTTAAGAAAAGATCTAATATAAACTTTTAAATTTATACTCGTAGTAGTATTAAATCAGACATAAGCACTTTATTATGTTTACATTAAGGAATCAATCTACAATATTCTTAATTCCAGTAATTTTGTACGATCATTAAAAACACCACTTCACTTCATAGAGCCAAACAACATTCGTTTGCAATAACCCAAACAAAACTAAACTTCTGATCCTAATGTGCGATATTTGAAGTGGCATCGCCATCGTTCGGGTCTTTCTGGATATCATTATTATGATTATTATTGGTATTATTAATATTATTGCTATAATGTATTGGTTCGGTTCTCATGTATTAATATTAGTCTTGTTTCCGCTGAGAGAGTGAGTGAGTGAGTGAGATTGTCGTTCATATTGGAATTCACTAACACGTCACATCACTTCACTTCACTTCACTTCACCACAATTCACTTCACTTCACCTCACCTCACTTCACTTTAGTTTACTTCACATCAGCTCTTTTCAATTCAATTCAATTCAGTTCAGTTCACTTCAGTTTAAATGCCCTATACAACAAACAATCACTTATTAAAGTCAAATGATTATTAAATAACAGAAGGAGAATAAGTTGAACAATAACAAACAACAAAAATAAATAAATATATATATATATATATCAATATATATATAGTAAGTATATGTTACCTTAAACAAATAAATATAATCGAAATATTGTATATTGTACAAGAACAAAAATTATTTGGTAAGCAAGCATATGAGTGAGTTGAGTGAGTATATCTCATCATCATCATCATCATCATCATCATCAATACCTTCATCGATAATATTGCACATATAACTTTATCATACTTACACATGCATTTCGTTTAATTGAGCATTTTAACTTTATAGGAATATTTGTAACAACACATCAAATGTATTAAATAGTAACGATTATCATTATAAGGAGTAGTAACCATTTAGCTATGCCCTTCCATTCTATAATTAATTTAATTTTTTATTAAAAAAAAAAAAAAATTAATATAATTTTTATTAAAAAAAAAAAAAAAATTAATTTAATTTAAAAAAAAAAAAAAAAAAAAAAAAAAAAAAAAAAAAAAAATTCATTTGCGTCGGCCGGGAATTGAACCCGGATCAATTGCTTGGAAGGCAACTATGCTAGCCTTTACACCACCGACGCTATATTCTATAAATGATTTGAAAATGAATAAATTATCAATGTCTTTATGATATTTAGTTTGTTGTCTGAAGAGGGTAGGACCCTAGTGTGCCAGATAGATATTAAAAGGACTAAATTTTTATTTAATTAAATTAAATTAAAAAAAAATTGAATAAAAGAAAAAAGATTTGCTATTTAATAGTCATTTCACACTGAGCATTCAATGTACATTTCTCGAATGCTGCATTGAATGCTACATTTTTCAACAACAACAACAACAGGGAAAAGTGACGTAATTTTGTAATTATTGTTGTAGTAGAAAATGCGCATTCAATAAGAATGCAACTAAAATGCTGTTTGTGAAATTGGTCACTCTATTCAGGGCTGATTAATTGTTGCCTTTTTTTAGGTAATTTTTGATTTTCTTTCTCTTTTTTTTTTTTTTTGTTGCGCGCCAACACAAAACAGCTATGCAAGTTTTAAATTGTAATTTTTTTTTTTTTTTAATTTTTCTAAAACTAAGTAACAGCAATGAAAAAGGAAGCTGCAAGAATTATTTGCATATACTGCGAATTGTTTTTAATCATGTATTTTCACACAATTTTCATTATAATTTTTTACAATTAGCCACAACGTTCCGTTTGCATGTAGTATAACCGAAACAAAAAACAGCTGTTCCGAAAATACAAAATGCAATGTGAACACTTTTTGTGAATGCTGCATTGAATGTTCAGTGTGAAATGGCTATAAGAGAAATTATCATATATTTTGGTTAAAGAACATTTGATTACATCACTTTTTGAAAATGATGATGTCGTGTGCAAGTGATTTTTAATATTATTCATTTTTGTCATGAATATTCCATGATAGTAGTACCTCAATTTTTTAGTATATTAACATAATTTTATTAGTTTTTCCACTTGAAGTTTCGCATTAACTAAGAATAAGAGAATTAATTATTGGAGATACATAGTAGAAATAGGTTCAAGTCCAAGTATTTAACATATTAAGTATAATAGAATAAAAAGATCACATTGGTTCTACTCGTATAAAGTAAATGGAATACATTATTAGATTTATTTATATGTATTTTGTATATATTGTATAAATTATAGTCCCCATTTATAGTTTCCATTTTTCTTGTGAACAACTTATAAATCTTCTACGTATATCTTATAAATCTTATATGTTTTACAAATGACTACTTGTTGTTATATAAAATCCCCACCTGGATGTAGAATAATCTAAAGTAAATGGATTAAAAAATGTTTAATAGTTTATAGTATGAAAATTTTTTTTTCTTATTTTTTTTCTTTCATGAAAGGTATAAAATCATCAGTAGAACTGAGGTTAATCGAGATTCCAGTTTGTTTTGTTGGTTGCTCGATTTTCTTACTGATACAGAAAATGCATTTCATAGCATTTTATTATCATTCCTTTTTTTATTTACTCACTCATTCATGCAGAGTCCCTTAGTCAGTCAGACAGTAAGTCAGACAGTCAGACAGTCAGACAGTAAGTCAGTCACTCACTCATTCACTCACTCACTCAGTTAGTCAGTTAGTCAGTAAAGAAGTCACTGGCTTTTTTTGTATAGTCGTTCTTTTATATAAATATATGGTATTGGTCAGGCATTTAGTCACTTCAATCGTATTATTTAGAGTCAATCATTCCTTGTGGATTGACTTATTTGTTTTTTATTCAAACCATTGTTTTTTTTTTGAGTTGCTCTTGTTTTATATTTCTATTTGTTTTAGCTAACTGAGCATGGATTGTTTACTCGTATATAAAGGTTTTTTTTTTTTTTTTTTTTTTTTTAATTTTGGGATCTAATAAGTTTCACTAATTTTTCTATATCCTACATACTTACGTATGTTTTCATTTTTTTAAATAAAATATATAAAAATTCACTTTAAATGAAAAGGATCAATAAAGAATTTGTATGAAAATGTCTGACTAAATATTAATAAAACTTATTATTTATTTTATTTAACAGCATTAAATCTAATATTTATATATAGTATAATACTAAAATTAATACAAATTAATTAATGAGTAACTAGCTGCTAGGGACTTCAATTTGCAATTACGTGTAATAATATCTTTGGTTTAAATATTTATGTTTAAGATTCTTAAAGTATTTATATATTTTGGAGATATTTAATGATGATGGGGTTTTTAAGATTTGGGATAGGATTAGAGAACCAAAGAGGGAAGCCCTAATGATCTCCAAGTGCTGACAGAAATCCACAAGTTGATTTACAGTAAGTTCATATTCGCAGAAATGGCATGGAGGACAGTCTGTTCCGTGTTAAGAAGGTGTTGATGGGCGGATAAAAGTTCCGCATGGCTGTCTTGAATACGAGAAATGATCTATAAATTATTTAATTTTATATATCGAATCTTTTTTTTCTTAATCACTAAAATATTATATGAAAATTACATTGGATCAACATAACGATGAATATGAAATCTAACTCCGTCGTATATATTATTTCTCTTTAGTTTGTTTTGAAGTATGAGAATGTTGAATGTTTTTCAGATTACCAAATTGAAGGAAGCTTATCTCATAAGCCTCATACGACAAATAATCCATGATAAATTTATCCAATTTTTATTGTTTATGATGTAGGGTATCTCAACAGTAACATCGGAAATCAAACAAAAATCAATTATGGTATAACAATAATAAAAATAATAAACATTTTCATTTTGTTTGTCAGATCGTTCGGTAGTTCAATTGTCAGTCTTATGGTTATAATATAATAAGAGTATTTATTATTGTTATATATTTTTTTTTTTTTTTTTTTGAAATTTAATTGTTTATGGGTTGTGTTATTTTTTCTTGGTAGCATTTAATTCTCTCGAACATAATTGATATGACTTAAACTTAATGATAACAAAGAAATCATTATGATAAATAAACAAATAAACAAATAAAAGACTGATCGGCATATTTATGTACTCGTATATTGGATGTCAAAAGTAAAGAAGGAAAAATATCTAGTATTATGTATTTCGAAAAGTGAATGAAAATCTTTTTGCATGTTCAAAAAGAAATCTTCTTATTGTAGATGCACCCTTACTATATTCGTATATTGGTTACGGTAGCAATATTTTGATTGATTGTTATCAATGAATGAAAATATTGTTTGTATGATTGATTCTAGGGTCGGTCAGGTGTGTTATCTCTCTACAATGAATATATATTGTATCGCGTTCTACGTGTGTTGGAAATCTCCTCATAACCCCAAGAGTCCCCTAGGCTGACAAATTACTTAAATGTTTTTACTAAATATTTTACTCTTTCTAATATTGTTCCTCATCTCTCGCCCTCTAGTTTGCACTATAGTGATATTACTATTTCTCTCTATCTCTCTCTCTTTCTCTCTCGCTTGCTCTCTCTTAGGCATTCGTTCGTTGGTTCATTTGTTCTTTTGTTCGTTCTTCGTTGTTTGTTGTTCGTAGTTCTCTCTTATCTGATTCTTATCGCATTCTGTTTTCGTTCATTGTTGTTCATGTATAACAACAAAATATTATAAAAACTTTGAGATCGAAGTTTGGGTCGTTTTTGTCGACCCACAATATGCATGGTTCCTTCTATGCTTTATGGCATGGAAAGTGGTTGAAGTGGAAGTGGTTTCTCATCTCACACCTCACACCTTTTACTATACTTACTCTTGGTTTATTTGACTTTTGCTTACCCATTATTTCCCGTTTTGACAGACACTGTCATCATATATATTATAGTATAGATCAATGCTCTCTTAAAGTATGGAAGTATTCCATGTATTATACATCCATACCCAGCAACATATAGTACTTACAACATACCTAAGTAGTGTGTAGTACAAATCAAATAGTAGTAGATCTAATATTAGGTTATAGAATATCTTATACTACCAATTCGATTATGCCTGCATGCCTATCTAAGTATCTTTTGTGTTACTTTGACAGTTGATTTTATTTTGGTTTAATTTTTCAAACTGAAAAATGAAAAACAAAAAAAATATATACAGATGTCTTATTAAATTTTCTGATTAACAAATTTTGATTGCGCCATGACAAATAGACAGACGACGAATATATGTACATATTATACTATATACTTATATGTAGTATGTACATATAAATAAATAAATATAATGAATTAGCAACAAAAGCATTTATTTGGTTTAATTTCTTTCTTGATTGAAATTAAAAGGGAAATCATTATCTAGAGATTGTCTGGTAGAATCCACATTATTGTGACATTTTTTTATGTAGTTTGTACATAAAAACTTACGTATATGCAGTGGAAACACTATTGTATTATTATTTTTTTCTAAGTTTTGTTACATTTACTAGTATCGCATCGGATATTTCAGTGACTTTATATCTATCCACCATCAATAGATGGGTTTGTCGTCAAACTTTGTCTGTTAAAAAGTCTCTTAGTTTTGAAGATTTTTAGAAGATATTTTGTAGATGTTCTTCTGTGTTTATGTTGTAGTGTTGTCATGAAGCAATTCCCCTTTCCAAGTTTCTAAGTAGAAAAACTAATCCTAATTACTGCTAAACCTATGTAAGTATTTACATTTTAACAAATTTAAGATTGTTTTTTTTATACTCTTCACGTTAGTGAATAGTATTATAAGTTTGTCATGAAGTTTGTAACACACAGAAGGAAACATCGCAGACCACATAAAGTATATATATTTGTGATCAACTCGATGAGACGAGTTGATTTAGCCATGTCCGTCTGTCCGTCGGTCCGTCTGTTCGCAAAGCTAGTCCCTTAGTTTTGAGCTAGAGAAGTGAAATTTTGTACATAGGTTTTTGTTTACCAAACGCTGCTCTTTTGTTAGAATCAACCGAATGGAACCACTAGGAGGGGTACCTCCCATACAAACCACCTTTTAAATTAATGTTTTTATTAGAAAAAGTTTTTTGTTTTTTGACTTATTGAACTGAAATTTGAACACTATAAGTTTCTGTTTCATATCAACCAACCATATAAATTTCATGATCCTAGGGTTACCAGGAGGGGTACCTCTCATACAAACCCCCCTTTTAAATTAAAGTTCTTATTAGAAAACATATTTTGGTTTTTGTCTTATTGAACGAAAATTTGGACACTGTAAGTCTCTGACCTATATCCATAAACCATGAAAATTGCACGACCCTCGGACTACTAGGAGGGGTACCCCCCATACAAACCGGGATCCAAATGAAAGTTCTTATTAGAAAAAGTTTTTTGTTTTTTGTACCATCGACTTAAAATTTGGACACTATAAGTGTCTAACCCATAGCCAGCTCGCTGGGGCGTGAAGAGTATTACAACTTCGTCATAGCCAAAGTTAGTCCGCAGGAGCTGAACTTAAATTCATAAATGTATTATTCAACATGGTCGGTCTATTATTATATAAAATAAAAAATAGGACAAAAAATCCATTGCATCAGCCGGGAATTGAACCCGGATCAGCTACTTGGGAGGCAACTATGCTAACCGTTACACCACTGACGCTATATTAGAATTATAGTTTTAAATACAAAAATAAAACTAAGTCTTTCATTTAACTGTCTGGGCAATATTAAGTGGACCCTAGTGTTGCCTTATGGGTATAAGAAGGACTTAAATAATAATATTTTTTTAATTTTTTTTTTTTTAATTTGTTTTATTTGCGATCTATCGTAAACGACAATAAGCAAATTTAATTGCACAACCTTATAACTTTTGTACTAAATTAATCCAGTGGGTGCAAAATGGTTGAAGCTGTCCCAGGATCGCTATCAGTAGCTAAAAAAGCAGTGTCATCTGCATATGTTGCAACTAGGATTCTTTCATCACTTGAAATAGGTAGGTCAGCAGTGAAGAGCGTATAGAGAATGGGGGCCAGCACACTACCCTGGGTCACTCCAGCTTGGATGGCCTTGATGTCCGATTCTTTATCGTCACATCTTACGTAAAAAGTTCTTCCATGAAGAAAGGACTTCAATACCAAGTAATGAGGTGCCGGTAATAATGTTTTGAGTTTGAACAAGATTCCGGGGTGCCACACTCTGTCAAACGCTTGTCGTACATCCAAAAAAGTGGCTGAGCAATACTGTCGGTCTTCGATAGTGTTGCGGATTTGTTGAGCAACGCGTTGACACTGCTCAGCACACTTCCACTGAAAGGGGAAATGGTTGAGCCTCAGTATACCATATATATACCTCAGTATATCGCCATAAGGTGCAGTAGAGCGTTACGGGGCAGTGCTTTTATAGCGCATGTGTTTATTTTGTCATAGCCGGGAGATTTAGTCTTTTGAAGGCGTTGCACTTCTTCGATGACCTCAAGAACATTGTCGAATCGGTAAGTCCATCTGACAAAGAGCATCGATAAACTCCAGTGTCTTTATTTTATCTGTGAGCAGACAATAGTCGAATGGAGTGAAAGTGAGCTCTAGATGATTTGCAAATTCCTGAACTTTTTCTTCGCTAGTCCTGCACCAGGTTCCGCTTGGTCTCTGAATGGACGCCTACCTCTTTATTGGTCTTTTGAGGTCTTTTGTCGCACTCCAAAGATTGTGCTCAACGATTCCTGGTTCAGCTTCCTCAAGAAATTTACCGATAGCTTTGTTTCTCGACTCCATGAGCAATTCCTTCAATTCTCTTGTGGCTCGATTAAGAGCAGTCTTATCTCGTGGGTTTCTAGATGTATGCCAAATTCTTCGAAGTCTTCTTTTCAGGCGGACTTTATCAGCAATCTCTGCAGATCATAAATGTAAGTCTTGTTTAGGTGTTTGAGATCTTTCTATAATATATGAACCGGTGTTGCGAGACTTGCTGCTTCGTGAATGTTACGCGCAAACAGTTCAACAGCGTTGTTGAAAATAATAATATGAGATATTAAATAGCAAATTCATTCAGCTTTGTCGGTCTAGTATAGTGTTGTAATGGAGGTCATTTTAGCGGAGGCGGATGCAGAGGTGGGTTTACAAAAAAAAAAAAAAATCGGTTTTTAACTGTTATTAACGAAAAAATGTACCTATTAAATGTCCTAAGGTTCCACGGAGGAGCAAAGGGCCACAACAAGTTTCCTCTACTCTTTTCTGTCAAGCGCCAACATCTTGATTTCGCTCCAGCTTTTGTTGGTTTTTCTTACATCTGCTTCCAGGTTTCTCCTCCAGGTCTGTGCACGTCTGCCTCTTCGCCGGCTTCCTTGCGGATTCCAATCGATTGCATATCGGGGGATGTCGTTGGATGCTCTCCTTAAAACATGACCACTCGCATTGGTGTTTGATTGGTTCTGACCCACAGATTGGTGTTTGATATGGCATCAGACCAGAAGATGCGAAGGATTGTGCGGAGGCAACGGTTTTTAAAGACCTGTATGGCTTGAATATCCAAAGATGATAGATCCCAGGTTTCCAGGTACCTATTAGTCCTACATATATAAACTAAGTGCTCCGCTAAAAAGTTGCTCGCTTGGAATTGACCATGGCGGCGACAATAAGTAGTGCTTACTTACGATGGGAAAAAAAGATTGAATTTTTTTTTCTTATATTTCCACCATAGTAAAGGATCGCATGGGCGGACTATCGATAGTTTGATAGCTCTATATGCAACTCTTTCTCTCTCTCTCTCTGTTAATAAATTCGTCTGATTAATATTTCGCAACAACAATTGTACACAAATAGTTGTTCGAGAGAGAATTGTCTAGTCTATCTGACGTTTTTCTTTGCCTTCTTTCCCGTATTTGGCTTTCGTTGAGTCAGAGATGTGAGAGGAAATGAGAAATGTGATGCCGCATGCAATGACAAAATGTAAATATATCTCCGCCAAAAATCCGTTAAAAAAATGCGGATGTGGAGGCGGTTGCGGAGGCGGATGTGGAGGTATGATTTCTTGCGGATGTTCTGCAGATGCGGAGGCGGAGGCGGATGCGAATGCGAAGTTCCGTTACAACCCTAGTCTAGTATACATAAAATCGCTATTCGCATCTGTTTCTCCTTTTACTTTTTCTAAAGCACATAACGGATTTTGATATGGTTCTCTATGTCATTTAGAGAATTTTTTTACGGAAGGTTAGCATGTAAATTATAATCTAATCAAGTTTTTCCAATCAATCAAGTTGTCTTTATAAAACATCTATTTTTTGATTCTTTTTATAAATATTCTAAATTTGTTCCGTGTTAGGTTAGTTTAGCTGCAGATGAACAAAGAAAAGAAGAACTGAAAAATAAAATTAAAAATGGATTCAAAACGACAATCCAAAACGCAAAAAGGCGTTTGTTAAGCTCGGCGAACCCAGACCATTGATGTCAAAGCCAAACATCCATGGCAGCAAGGTTATGCTCTGCATTTGGTGGGACCAGAAGGAAATTGTGTACTATGAGCTTCTGACGATCGACGGTGCTTTTTACAGATAACAACTGATGCGATGGAAGCGTGCGATTGCGGAAAAACGGCTGGAATGAGCCATTAATCTTTCACTCGGCCGTATGTCACAAACGTTTTCAAAACCTATCTCGTTGGTACCGGATGGGAAGTCCTAATCCACCCACCTTGCACCATTAGATTATCATATATTCCGGTCGATGCAGAGCGCCCTTCCGGGAATACGTTTCATTTCACTTGAAAGTACAGTTTCAGACGAACAGTTTTATTGGCTTGGAATCCATGCATAGCCACAAAAGTTGGGAAAAGTCCTAGCTAACGATGGGCAATACTTTCAATAAAATATCGTGTACCAATTTTTCACAATAAAGCTTCAAAATCGAGAATAAATCCTTTGAAAATTACTTGTAAGCCCAATAGAAAAAATTGGATACGCTGGTGAAATAAATATATTGCTGATGTTACATTCAGCAACCGATCTGCAGGATACTAAGTCGCTGGCAGAAACTGCTATTAGGTATATTTAGTTAAGTATGACAAATTGTCATTGACAATCCTTTAGTTTTTTGTCTCTCAAGCTGAAGCTGGTAGTCCCCTAGGTTTAAGCCCATATTGTAATAGTTCTGATCCATATATGATATTTTCAAATTAAGTACTCATAATATTTGTGATTTATGTTTTGTAAGAAGAACTTATGAGAAGCGTATATAAGTTTTGGTCAAATCAAAGTTATCATTTTTCATTTGTTTCAATATGAAAAGAATCTTATCAATTGTTTAAATAATCAATCAATCAATCAGTCGATCAATCAATCAATCAATCAGTCGATCAATCAATTGATCAATCGATATGAATTTCTACAACTTTATCTACTTTATTATCTGTCAAGTTAGTATCTCTCATAGCATATCTTAAATGATTTTTTTTTTCAAAATATTTAATACTAAAACTAGTTCAAGAACAAATATTGTATTCTACAACAGACTGATCTGGACTGGACTGCACTGGGCAGGGGTCTGGACTGGGCAGGGGTCTGGACATGGCATAGAATGATAGAATGAGGCAGACATCATCACTTGATCCAAAGAACAAACAACTTGAAAAGTTTCTTCATATTTCTTCGATATTTATTTATTATTTATTTAATAATTGTCGCCATACCAAAAATTTTCTTTTCTTTTATTTTATTTTATTTCATTTTTATGTAATTATTTTATTTAATTTTATTTAGTTCGAATTTTTTTTTTTTTTTTTTAATAAATCGGTTATTCATTATTGTATTGTTATTGTTGTTGTTGTTGTAGTTATAACTGTTGTTGATATACGTATGTCGAGTGTTCGAACACAAGTCTTTACAATAAATCACTTGAAAAACTACACAAAAAGAAAAAGAAAAAAAAAAAAAACAAAAAAAAGTATTGAAAAATCAATGTAAAACACTTGAGTCTATCAAGTGTCCAAAGCACGAAATTGACGTACATTTTGATATATGAGGCCACCACCACATCGAAAATGTTAGATATTTAGATCGAGTAGAGCTTAAAATTACAAATGAATGAATGATGAATTTGTTACATTATAATAATCATCTTTGTAAATTGATCACATTTCAATTTATCAAAAAAAAATAAAATAGAAAAAGAAAATATTTGCTTTGATGATTGTTGAGTAATGGCAAAATTTCTTAAAAGTTATTGGCCCAAAAAAAAATTGCCTTAACATATAATTTAATGATGATAATTTTGAGGATCGGGTTAACCAAGAAATACTAAGAATTTAATATTCTGTTAACAAAGAATCCGACTTTCCATTCAACTTTACTAAATTCCATGCTACAATGATAATAATTCTTTTGAAACCTTTCAAGTTCTTGTTAGTCAACTATGATGGTGTTCATTTTTATAATGGTGGGACACCCATGTAGTGCGAAGCTCTTTCGTTGAATAAATGATGAAATTTTATGAAACCTAAATTGGAAATGAACAAATTTCATAAACATTTGTATTTTTGTGATTTCATATATTGTTTCATCGTGGTATTGAAAATTGATATTTAAATTAATATAATAAGTACAATAAAAATAACTTAAAGATATTTAAAATAAAAAATAAAATTACAATAAATAAATAAAAAAAAAATAATAAAAAAAAAGAAGACTGACTCTGAACTGGGAACGAACCTTTGATGCATGCATTACTAACCAAAGCTTAAGACGATGAACCAACGACGATGACTGACGATTTTTAGCGCTACGAATTTGTTTTTCACATTTTTATGAGTTTTCTATTGCCACAAAGCGAATAAAAGAGCTTCGCTTTAATTACATAAAAGTTATACAAATTTCTAAGATCATCCAAATAATTAATTGATTGATTTATTTTAAAAAAGAAGATCACTACTATCATGAATTGCCATTTTTATTTATCATTCATAAATTTGAAGAAACTGAGAAATAATTAAACCTTAAACCAATCAATATTTTACACAAATGTCTTCAAAATTTTGGTAAAAGATTGACTGCCTGCCACACAAGTTGGGAACGACATTCTTTTTCATTATTAACCGGAACCAATGTAATTTCATTTTCATTTCATTTAAATTTGTCTTTTATTTTAAATTTAAAAAAATACCATACATTTAAACAACTGTATATGTATATTGTTACGATAAATCGTAACGATCGTTAGATGCTGCCAAAGTGCTGATCTAAGAGCAGCGTAACTTTGAGGACAGGATTTATGATAATGAAAGGATAAGAAGTAAATGGAATAGGTTGCTTGAGAAGATTTTGCGCCCCTGAACTGTAAAAAATAAACTTTAATGGCAACAAAATCAGTCATGTGCGAGTGGGACTTGCAAACGGAGGGCTTAGTACCATCGGTCAAGATTTTTTTTGGCGCAAATATGAAATATGTATTCAAATGACACTAATAAGTTTCTTTAACAAAATATTTATATATCAAAAAAAAAAAGCGACATAAAGATAAAAACACTTTTCTTGTATGGGTTAACGTTTCTTGTATGGGAACTGCTTTAATTTTTTAAACGATTTTATTTGGCTTGCTTTCAATATGAACACACTAAACAAAACACTAAATTGGTTAATTTTTGTGATCGCTACTTATGTTGTAGTTACAAACAGTTAAAAGTTATAAAAACAAAATTAATATAGCCGAAAGCCATTGTAGCCAATGTTATTTTCCTTAGCCTGTGTTTTAGTTTTAATTATGTCCTTGCTTTATAATTAAAAAAAAAAATATAAATATAATAATAAAAAAGAAACAAATACAAAAAAAAAAAAAAAACCACCCGACCGTTGGATTTGAACTCGCGCACTCACTCGTCTAAGTCTTACACACTACGCCATTATCATTTTCATTACACCATCGAGATCCCAGAGATTTTATTTGCCTAAAAAAAAAAAAATTGATGATGACGCCTATGATAAATTTCACTCCCCCTACTTCCCATAAAAACCCCTTTTGAAACTAATGTACTTATTAGAAAGAGTTGTTTGTTTTTTGACTCATTGAACTGAAATTTGGACACTATAGGTTTCTGTTCCATATCCATCAACCATGTAAATTTCATGATCCTACGTTTAGCAGAAGGGGTACCTCCCATACAAACCACCTTTTAAATTAATGTTCTTATTAGAATAAGTTTTTTGTTTGTTGACTTATTGAACTGAAATTTGGACACTATAAGTCTCTGATCCATATCCACAAACCATAAAAATTTCAATACACTCGGACCACTAGGAGGGCTACCCTCCATACAAACTGGGTTCCAAATGAAAGTTCTTATTAGAAAACCACCAACCTTATAAATTTCAAGACCCACAGACCACTAGCTGGGGCGTAATGAGTATTACAACTTCGGCATAGCCAAAGTTAGTCTTTTCTTAGGGTTCCGTACCCATAGGGAGCAAACGGGGCTTTCTATCTATTACGGTTCATGAGATGCAGCCGCGTATAAACGGACGGACAGCGTAAGCTTAGTAATATTGTTCCATTGGCACCCTTTGGGTATGCAACCCTAAACTAGAATGAAGCTCTAATGAAAAAAAAAAAATGTCAAGGGACTACGGATTGTGGTGATCGTCTCGTAAGTGTTAAATGAAATGTTGTAGTGATTCTGTGGGTTTTTCTTTTTTTTTTTATGTAAAGTTTAAACGGCAGCAAATGCACACAATTACTAAGAAAATATAACTTTGCAACAATAAAGAATTTATAAACCACAAAACTTCTTTATGAATATTTTTTTTTTTTTTTTTTGCGTTGAAGAAATACTCGGGCCCTTGGCTAAGTGGCATTCTTAACTTAAACAAATATGGGTTTATAAACAAATTTGAAATCAAATTAAATAAATAAGATTTTGTTATTCCTGCTCTTGTGCCTTTAATCTTCCATTCCGGTAAGGTTGAACAATGAAACTAAGGAAAGTACAAGTTCAAGGCATCATAATGGACCATAAGGTTTATTGGTGAAGTCACCCTTGTGGCGAGCAGCCTGTCTATCATATCATCCTATCCTATCCTTTCATGAACACTGTAAACTATTTTCCGCTTTCCAATTCTCAATTCTATGCAATATGACAACTATTTACTTGAGGTTTAGTGACCTGAAATTTTGTATATGTCCAAGCCCCTTAGTCAAGTCGAAAAGCACTAATAATATAAAGTTTAATCTAAAATCCCTAAAGAACCCGAATGATACTTACTAGTAGTACATACGAGTATGTAAGTAAGTCTATCGTAGCCCCGTAACACAGATTTCTATCACAGTTTTTTTTTTTTTTTTTGAAATAAGTATTTGTTATTCTAAGTGGCCAAGTATGTTTACATGATAAACATATACGAGTATACTTCATCACTATAAGACGTAACTCTAGTATCTACAATGAATGAACAAGTAAAATATATTATGTAAGATAAATATAATGACAAATGACAAATGAGAAATGACAAAAATGACAAAATGCACTTGATTAGTTAGTTGTTCTTATTCTTATTCTTGTTGATGTGCATGTGCATGTTGAATTCTTGAAAAATTATAGACATAAGGTAAAGATGTATCGATTTCAACATAACTAAAACATGAGTTGCATTTCAAAATTGGAATTGGCAAACAAGTAAAGAACAAAAATATCAATTGCAAATTGCAAAAAATAATATAAATATGAATACAACAGACAGAAGGAAGGAAGAACTTGTAGTACTTGCATTATATCACAAAATAAAAATTTAAGTGCCATACTACTTACTTAGTATGCTTGGAATTGAAATCTATTCTTAGATTTGGATATTACGAGGGTTACCTTTTATACTAAGTGCGGTGAAAAGTAATCTCTCTCTGGAAATGAACATAATTTGCTTTTTAGCTTGATACACTTATTCTATTATTATTTCTTATTATTATTTTCCAACTTCTTGATCCCGTCCGAAAAGTAATTTTCCGGAAGGTCTGCAAAATACTCCACCGCGGCGTCTATGATTTCCTCGCGTGAGCTGAATTTTTCATTGATGAGCCATCTTTTGAGGTTTGGGAAGAGATAATAGTCCGAGGGAGCCAAATCGGGCGAATACGGTGGATGCGGAATCAATTGGAGCCCTAAATAATTGATTTTAGCCGTGGTTGCGATTTTCCTGTGTGCCGGCGCATTGTCTTGCAAAAATAAATTTTATTTCGCTTCATGTGAGGCCGTTTTGCAGCTATTTCGTCCTTCAATCGCTCCAATAATGCACAGTAATACTCGCTGTTGATGTTTTTTCCTTTTTTGAGGTAGTCCACGAAGATTATGCCATGACAATTCCAGAAAACCGATGCCATAACCTTTCCGACCCATCGAGCCTCCCTCGGCCGCTTCGGAGCACTCCTGCCGGCTTCAGTCCATTGCCGTGCACTCATTTTGTTTTCTCGTGTGTAATAGTGGATCCAGGTTTCATCAACAGTTACCAATCCCGCCCGAGTCCGCATCAGCAAGTCCAAACACTCTCGCTCTCGCTTTCGTGTTTTTGGTCCGGAGTGAGCTTGCGCGGCACCCAGCGGCAACATAACTTTTTCATATGCAGAATCTCGCCCAAAATATGGCGTGTGCGCTCAGTATTAATCTTTGTGGCATCTGCTAGCTCGCACACCTTCACTTTCCGGTCAGCCAACACCATTTCATGTATTTTTTTTGACATTGTCCTCTGTAACCACATCGGAGAGCCTGCCGCTGCGGACTTCATCGGCAGTGGAGTTGCGGCCACCACGAAACTATCGAAACCAATATTTGACGGTATAATTTGACGGAGATTTGGCCCCATAATATTTATCCAACTATTCTTTTGTTTCCTTCGCCGTTTTGCCTCTTAAAAAATAATGTTTTATGAGAGAACGAAAATCGTTTTTGTCCATACTCAACATGATGGGAAACACGTCAACAACAATCAGCTGTCAAAACAAAACTAAGTGTATCGCACTGAAATTTGGAACACAAACAAATCATTGGAGCTCGGAACATTGTCGTGGTGAAGAATGATTTGTGTTTGTTGGTACGTTTGCCACAATTCATTGAACACTTCTGACCATTCAAAATTAACCGTTATACATTGGTGTAATAGGAGGGTTGCCACATGTCCGGTTTTTGCAAAGAAACAGAAGACCATTTTCTTTGAAATGCTTTGTCGGATTTTACATTCAAGTTCCGTGATCTGTCACGAATTTATAAACGTCAACATTTCTTTGCACCGATCGACACAAAACCTCCTTTTGAGCAAACGCTATGTGGTATTTAAAGGGAACAAATCTTATTGAATGCCAAATTTACAATGAATATTGGAACTAACATCCAGGGATGACAATATTGTAATATCAGTTCATGCACAGTTTATGGCACAAAAAATTGAATTGATTTTTGATGACTTTCACGAAATTCGCCTTTGTGGAAACGGCAGTCATGACTGATTTCTTGAAACAACCTTCATATGTGGTTTTAAACTTTTTTAAATGTAATATTTTCTTCTTTCTCGTGCAAACAACAAAAAAGTCTAATAATTTTAAAGACAGACACGTCTACTTTGTGATGACAATAGGGCCAGTTTTCTTGGTAGCGTCGCGTTGTTTGGCAACAATGCAGCATCAGCAGCACGGCAGAAGTGCGAGGGATGCACTCCGTAACCCTTGCGACCACCATAGATTTTGGTAGTAGACTCAAGCAACACCAGCTGGACTGCGGTGGTTCAAATGACGCAAAATTGTTGCGCAACGAATATAGAACCAGTAAGGATCGTAAGTTGCTAGTTCCTTGTACTTAGCTGTCTTGATTATGTCCATTTGTTCGGGTACCTTCAACTTGTCAGTCTTCTTCAAAAAGACGGCAACAGCTTTAGTCACGGAGTTCTGATCAATATCCTTTATTGTTACACCTGGCATCTTGCTAGACAAAGTGAACCATACAAAATATAAAAAAATATAAAAAAAGACTAACTTTGGCTATACCGAAGTTGTAATACTCCTCACGTCCCAGCTAGTGGTCCGAGGGTCTTGAAATTTATAAGGTTGGTGGCTATGGGTTAGACATTTATAGTGTCCAAGTCGATAGTACAAAAAACAAAAAAGTTTTGCTGATAAAAACTTTCATTTGGATCCCGGTTTGTATAGGGGGTACCCCTCCTAGTGGTCCGAGGGTCTTGAAATTTTCATGGTTTGTGAATATGAGTCAGAAACTTATATTGTCCAAATTTCAGTTAAATAAGTAAAAAAACAAAAAAAAAAATCTAATAAGAACATTAATTTTAAAGGGGGAGGTCACCCTCCTGGTAACCCTAGGATCATGAAATGTATATGGTTGATGGATATGAAACAGAAACTGATAGTGTCCAAATTTCAGTTCAATAAGTCAAAAAACAAAAAACCTTTTTTTAATAAGAACATTAATTTAAAAGGGGGTTTGTAATGGGAGACACCCCTCTTGGTAACCCTAGGGTCTTGAAATTTATATGGTTGGTGGATGACTCAAACATTGAGTCACTAGTAATTTCATGTTTCCTTATCCACTCTTCGCTTACCTAAAGAGGCCATGATCTTTCAGGCAGAGGTTCTGGCTAAAATAGTGTACCGGAAGGTCGGAAGATAGCTATCTTCGTTGATAGTTAGGCGGCACTTGAAGCACTGCTATCCACCATTGTGAAGGCTAAGCTTTCTTATGGGTTCCCGGCCATAGGAACATTGCGGGAAATGAGAAAGCTGACGAACTAGCTCGCTTTGGTGCACCTCTTGATATATCGTTAGCGTAACATGTCCCGATTCACCTAGCGGTCGTCAAGAGGAGCAACTTCCTGCATTTCCATCAGCAGGCTAACAGTAGGTGGGAAGATCTTGAATCTTGCGGAGTGACACGTGCTACCTGACATAGGTACAACGAAAATAGGTCTTTTAGACTTATCAATAGAAGACGCAAAGATACCGCAAGACTCACAGTGGTTTTTACTGGTCACCGGTGTGTTGGGCCTTACCATAGAGAGAGACTGGGTATTCTCTTCAGATGCCTTTGTAGAAGTTGTGGAGACGTGGAAGAAAGGGAATTTCTCGCCCACTTTCTATGTCAATACCCAGCACTGGGAAGAACTAGAAATAAGTGCCTGGGGAAACATATCATCGATAACCTCTCAGATTGTTCGGTCACATGTCCGGATGACCTTTTAAAATACTTAAACTCTACGGGATGGGTTTAGCAATTCTGATTGTGTTTGGCAAGGAAATGGTTTCAAAATGACACTTAAGTACCAATTGTGGTTTGTAGTGGACTATACAAGTCAGCCACGGTAACCAACTAACCAATCTTATCCTACACTCAAGAATATTCCAAACAATGGCATCTAGTCACTTAAAATGAGAGAGTTGTGTTTTGGATCGTTATTTTGTTGGAATATAAAACTCCCACGAAGATTTAGTTTATCAAGCGATGCTTTCAAAATTTTGTTTCTAATAGACTCTTGTATTGATTACGATCCATAATACCCCAAATTTCCAACTATTGTTGCTGTGACGATACTCTAAATCATTGGTCTCCAAACTACGGCCAGTAATCAGCATGGTTCCAAGACTGAAAATTTTGAAGACCAATGCTCTAAATAATCACATTCCTTCATTTTGCTTGACAGTTGTTGTTGTAACAGCAAGGGAGCGGCAAGTAGAAGTATGCATGCAATTAAAATGGAAAGGGGGAGGATAAGGGAAACGGAAATTTGTGTGCAGTAGAGGAAACAAAAAAGAAAAAATAGAAAAAATAAAAGAATTAAAAATTTTACAATACGTTAACTTAATTAAAATTGGATAAAAATGGGTAAAGTTCTTAACCTACATCAAGCCCTAAGAAGGAAGCTACCTCTATCGGTCGAAGCCACAAGTCAATAGGAGTCAATTGGGTTGGTTTTATGGGACAGTTGAAAAGGTGAACCGTGTTGTAAGGAGAATCACAACACTGCTGACAGCTATCATTGTCAGAAAGACCAATACGATCCCTGTAGCACTGGAGGATAAGTTACCAACCCGACCTTAACTGAGCTAAGGTGGTCTTAGTACTACGAGGGAAACGCTTTTCGCTATCATCAATGTGACTCTAATGCAATTTCAACTGCCCTCCGATGGACTTCATCACGACCAGACTTATAGCGACCACTGTCAAGAGTATCGCCTATAAAGGAAGCAATATCTTCCTTGTATATTCTGATGTCATTACGAATATGCCTGGGGAATAACGCTCATAATAGATCTATAGTTGGGGTGTGCACTCATATGTGTTGCCAACAAAAACTGCTTAGAAAGCAGTTCATTATGTTGGTGAACCGATAAAGCTTTTGCTTCCTGGTGGAGATGGTCAATACTGGCCATCTGGGAGCAACCGGTAAGGCGCTTTTCTGACTCTACTTGCAGGTGTCCCCATTGAGTATCACTAAGGAAAGGAGACCATACAGGAGCGGCATAGTTAAGGACAGAACGTCCAATTGCCTTGGTATTCAAAATCTCCTTCTCCTTTCCCCAGGAAGTTCCTGCTAAGACCTTGAGCACTTTAATCCACTTAATCACACGATTGAAGGTGTTGTTTACGTGTGTTGAAAACGTGAGCAAGCTGTCGAAAGCAACACCAAGAATCTTTGGATGAGAAACAGTAGGAACCCTTAGACCCTCAACAAATGTCCAATTCCATAGAAATCTTCTTAGTCCAGTAGGTAAAAATGGAAGATGTTGATTTGGACGGTGAGAGCTTAAGGTTGCGGCTACAGAAGAAATCAGAGATTTCCCTGAAATAATTATTTATCCGTCCGAAAATTTCGTCCACATTCACACCCGAGGAAAAAATGATACAATCGTCAGCATAGGTTACTAACTTGATGCCTGGAGGTGGTAATGACATCTTGAACATATAAAGATTAAAAAGCAATGGGGATGAAACTACCCCTTGAGGGACACTCATTTTAAGCTTTCTAAATCTTGACCTCATGCCTCTGAACTCAACAAATGCTTTTCTACCATGAAGGTAGTTTTTTAGCCAGCGTTTTTTGGTTACACTCAGTGTGGGTACCAAAAAGATATTACAGCAAGACTGCATGATTGACAATGTCAAACTGTTCTTTCGCAGGGCCTCGCATGGATGAGTCCATTAGCAATATGTGTAGTAACCTCGCTCAGGGCCGAGGTAGTGCTGTGCCCCTTTCTGAAACCATGCTGATGATCTGCAATAGTGATAAGTTCTGTCTGTTCATTGCTTGACAGTCAGGTCCATTGATGTATTCTCTAACCGTTGGCTCTTCTGTCGCTTCCAAATATATTACATGTACATGAATTCATCTATAAATAGTATTTTCTTTCAAAAATCTGCTCTTTTGTTGAGCAAAATTTAAACGAAGTTTACGGTTTTTGGAGCTTATTAGGGGGCATTTCTCCCATGGAGTTTTGCTGTGAAAACTATTATTACTTAAAATTCTTCGAACTGTCCATCGATGGACAATCGTATTTTGTTTGTTATTCCTAGGTCTTTCAGACACTTTCAGATTTTTATTCACTTCCTTGAAAATATGGGGACGTGTCTCCGTTAATATTTTGTAAGGTTAATGTTGATGAAAGGTTTTTTATATATTTATTAATAAAGTTAGATTTCATCATTATTTTTTTTTTTTCATAATACTTTTGGAATTGCCAAAAGTAGACTTTTGTCGGGCACTAGGGGCTTACAAGTTATACTCGTACACATTGAGTTTCCATTAAAATAACAAAAGTTTTTAGAGTAAAGCGAACGATTTTTTTTTTTAATTAAATATGCGAACAATATTAGAAATTAAATAAACATTCTTATATAAATCTTATAATCACTTGATATATAAAATATTGTAGACAACTTAGACAAGAAATTTCGAAGTTCCAATATCAAATTATATAATTCAATTTGGGATTTAATGTGTTATGTGATTTTACTAATAAAATTTTGATTTTGATAATATCACGCCGGTTTATATTGTTGATTCATCTCCTTTATAGGTTTACTTGAGTTCCAAATTGTTCCAATATTCGAAAGGTATTGCATCTATTTTATTTAAATGTTCAAGGAACTTCTTGAAATCTATGGCGTTATAGGTTTGTATGGGAGTATTTTGATGATATGAAAATTTCGGACAGCAAATAAACAGACGTGGGATTGGTTTACGTATTTTCAGATGGTTGCATATATTTATCAGTTCCGGAGTCATGCCAGCAGATTGAATTATATCACTGTTAAACCTAAAAGCGAAAAAATTCCATAAAATTAATTGAAGTTAGAAAATAGTAAATACACACACAGATTAGTTTAGTGGGAGTCTTGTAATCTAACTTACATGGCATCCTGTATCAATTTTTGTATATTATGACGATTTGTTATATGATTAACTAAATCATGGGGTGTCGTTGCCTTTAAAAATCCATACAAATTTCTTCTTGGAATCAGTTCGAAGCGTACGCAGTCCAATGCCTCTGGAATAAGTGACTCACGCTCAGGCCACTTGTAATGAAGCCATATTATTGCTGCATAGAAGACCTGAAAATATAAGAGAAGAGAAGAGAGAGAAGAGAAGAGAAGAGAAGAGAAGAGAAGAGAAGAGAAAGAGAAGAGAAGAGAAGAGAAGAGAAGAGAAGAGAAGAGAAGAGAAGAGAAGAGAAGAGAAGAGAAGAGAAGAGAAGAGAAGAGAAGAAGAAGAGAAGAGAAGAGAAGAGAAGAGAAAGAGAAGAGAAGAGAAGAGAAAGAAGAAGAGAAGAGAAGAGAAGAGAAGAGAAGAGAAAGAGAAGAGAAGAGAAGAGAAGAGAAGAGAAAGAGAAGAGAAGAGAAGAGAAGAGAAGAGAAGAGAAAGAGAAGAGAAGAGAAGAGAAGAGAAGAGAAGAGAAAGAGAAGAGAAAGAGAAAGAGAGAAGAGAAGAGAAGAGAAGAGAATAGGAGGAATTTATTAAATGTAAATACAAATATTTATTATGCCTGATTGCTGATTTCTCTTGCCCCCCTTTGTTACCCTCATGATATACGTATAATGCATATAAAATTGAACTTACCTCGATTTCAGTATTGACTGCTATATAATTGGATGTCATAAGAGAGCGAAAACTACGTAATGGCAATTGAGCAAATTCGACTGTACTTAAAAGCATCAGGAAGCATCTCCTAAGACGGATAAGCATTAAGTCCTCGAGAAAGTTCAAATCCTGGTACGGTTGCGCATCTAAGCTCAATTTAAAAGCCAAACATTCATTATAGTATTCAGTGCTCTCCAAACAATACCAGATTTGAACCAACATACTTGAAATCTTCAAGTATGTGGCTCCCCTTAATACCTCGACAATATGATCAGGTCCTATTTGCGCATTATCAGTTGTTATCCAATTATATATTATATGAAATGCTGATGCAGTCACCTCCTTTGAGGGCAGTGAGATCTCAGCCATATTTTCGAGATTGTGAAAATAAGTTGTATAGCATTGGAGAGCAGTTAGGTGACAAAGGAAGACCTCGGCATCAATGTGCACAATTAGAGTAGTGTAACGTTTCTTGCGTATATCTTCCATGGCGATTTCCACGAAATCACGCTTTTTGTGATGAAGATAGAATTCTTTCGAACAGCGTTCGAAGTAGTTATCGTTCCGTGGATTTTTCTTTAGAGGTTCACAAGGGATCTGCTTTGCCGACAATTTCTTATCTATTTGTAGCATAATTTCTGGATTCGGTAGAGACGTGTAACGCAAATAAGAACTTGCTGAATTCGGATTAGCACCTTGATTTTCCGAGTCATTTGGTAATATAAGATCGATCGGCTGCAAGAGTCCCCCCATTGCTTCCACTTCAGGCATCTCAATATCAGGTCCCACGGCTCCTATTTCAGGCAGATCACCTTTTGGTAATAGATGATCAATCGGTTGCAAGGGTCCCACTCCATCCACGGTATCCACAGCATCCACGGTATCCACAGCATCCACGGTATCCACAGCATCCACGGTATCCACAGCATCCACTGCATGCAATTCATTACATGATAATAGAATCTCCTTCGATATTGACATGTTGCTGGTTTTTGAAGGTATCATCACCTCTCTACTGGCTGCATTTAATACTGCACCTTGGAAGTCTTCTGTAGAAATATCACCTAGTTGCTTGCTATGATTTGACTTACTGCTGTCCTGCAAGAACGTTGTAGACGCATAGCCTTGGTTGTCCACAGTATTATGGACATTGGAGTCTCTCTTCAGAAGTCCCTTCGAGATTGCACTAGGCGTGCAGTTAAAGATTTCTTGCACTGGAATTGTGTTTGAGTCTGTACTAATCCCCTTTGGGAGGTCATTGCTGGATTTCGTAAGTCCGCAAGAGAAAAAGGTTTCGGGAATCCGAACCGTGGTGGTTTTTCCTCTTGCACTATTAGGATCTGCTCTGGAGCAGACTCTTGGCTTGGACATACAACTAGCTGCCTTGGAATTATCAGGCGAACGGCCTTTAGTAAATCCGGAAGGGAGAAAAGTGCCGGGAACCTGAATCGTCCTGTCTTTTTGTAATGTACTATTTGGTCCTGCGCTCGAGCAGACTTTTGGCTTGGACTTGTAACGCGACTCCTTGGAAATGGCTGCCGAACCGCCTTTTGGAAGTCCTTCAGGGAAAACAGAGCCGGAAACCGGAATCGTATTGGCTTTTTCTGAAGTACTAACCGTAGCTGCGGTGGAGCTGACTTTCGCTTGGGACTTGTTACGCGTTTTTTTCGAAACGTCTGTCGAACTGTCTTTACAAATTGACTGTGACATCCTTGGAAAAACTGTTTAAGTTTCATTCGCGAAATTTTTTTTGTAAAAAATATAGAAAATTCACGAGACAAATTTTTTTTTTTTTTTTACTTTTTCATTAAAAGATTGTTTTCAGATAAAACAAAGGTAACTTAATATTTCAGATTAAATTTAGTAAAATCCTTTATCAGTATAAAAATTTGAATTTAAGTAATCAACTAACACATTTTTTTTTATGTAAATTTTTTGAAATTTATTTAACCTAATTTTTAGGTTTGATTTATCAAATTGGTCGTTGATCACATTGGCCAAGTATAAACTGCTGTAATAATGATGACAGAGTTATAGTGATTTTTTTTTAGCAGGGATGTCAGGGATGAAAATATTACCTAGATATCGTCTAGTTCATTGGTCTCCAAACTATTGCCCGCGGGTCAAATCTAGTCCTCCCATCCGGCCCACGACAGCTAATGGCTTATTGTTGTTGTGATAAGTTGGCCCCAAGGCTGAAAACTTAGGAAACCAATGGTTTAGTTCTTTAAATAGTGAAGTTCCGAGATGTTTCAAATGTGTTTTTAACTGTCCAGGAAATTAAATATTCAAAATATTTTGTTTTTTTTTTCTTTATCTCCATGCCCATTTTATAGGCATTTGCCGGTTAACAATGCTTTCTCAATGCACATACTATGAAGGCTCTATAGTTTTTTTTCTGAAGGCAATAGTAAGTGAAGTAGTTTATGAGGGAAACCCATAAAAATATCGATAACAAGGACATACTTATGCAATATATGTGCTTATGTATGTAATGCAAGTGATAAAAATGGGTGATTTAATGGTCTAGCAATGTTTTATTTGTCTGTCTTAGTCCTTAGTCCCTCAGATTATAGTGAAGTTCTACACATCTTTCTTAGTCTTGTTAGTGTAAGTCCACCAGTTCCACTGGATTTGGCAGCATGTACATAAGATTCAGAGTCATGGAATTCATATTCAAATGAATATATATAAAAAGACTATCTTTGGCTATGCCGAAGTTGTAATACTCTTCAGGTTACTGGCTATGGGTTAGACATTTATAGTATCCAAGTCGATAGTACAAAAAACCAAAAAAATTTTTCTAATAAGAACTTTCATTTGGATCCCGGTTTGTATTGGGCGTACCCTTCCCAGTAGTTCGAGGGTCTTGAAATTTTCATGGTTTGTGGATATGGGTTAGAGACTTATATTGTCCAAATTTCAGTTCAATAAGTAAAAAACAAAAAACTTTGTCTAATAATAACTTTAAATTAAAAAGGGGTTTGTAAGGGAGGTACCCCTCCTGGTAACCCTAGGATCATGATTGGTGTATATAGATCAGAAACTTATAGTGTTCAATTTTCAGTTTGATACATCAAAAAACAAAAAACTTTTTCTAATAAGAACTTTAATTTAGAAGGGAGTTTGTATGGGAGGTATCCTTCCTGGTAACCCTAGGATCATGAAATTTTCATGATTGGTGTATATAGATCAGAAACTTATAGTGTTCAAATTTCAGTTTGATACATCAAAAAACAAAAAACTTTTTCTAATAAGAACTTTAATTTAGAAGGGAGTTTGTATGGGAGGTATCCTTCCTGGTAACCCTAGGATCATGAAATTTTCATGATTGGTGTATATGGATCAGAAACTTATAGTGTTCAATTTTCAGTTTGATACATCAAAAAACAAAAAACTTTTTCTAATAAGAACTTTAATTTAGAAGGGAGTTTGTATGGGAGGTATCCTTCCTGGTAACCCTAGGATCATGAAATTTTCATGATTGGTGTATATAGATCAGAAACTTATAGTGTTTAATTTTCAGTTTGATATGTCAAAAACAAAAAACTTTTTCTAATAACAACATTAATTTAGAAGGGGGTTTGTAAGGGAGGTACCTCTCATAGAGGTCCGATTTGGTTGATTCTCAAACTTTGGTAAAAAGAAACTGATGTACAAAATTTTAGCTCTCTAGATCAAAAACTTAAGGACTACAAGTGCAAATAGAGAGACAGACGGACCGACGGACAGACGGACATGGCTAAATGAACTCGTATCATGGAGCTGATCACAAATATATATACTTTATGTGGTTTGCAATGTCTCCTTCTGTGTGCTACAAACTTCATGACAAACTTATAATACTTTTCACTGCGTGAAGAGTATAAATATCCCAAATGTAAAATCAACTGAAAGCCTCAGAAGCTATGGCTGTCACCCAAAACACTGTAGCTTAAGTTTAAGAGTTTAAGCATACAGTATATTAAATAAATAAATAATAAATTAATAAAGCATAAACAAATTTTAGAATAAGAACTGAGAGAGGATAAGAATTTAATTCTAATTAGTTTAAACAAGAAAAGAAATAGACAAAGTTCCACTGATGACACAATAATTGACTTAGTATTTTTTTATCATTTGAATCGAAGCAGATCAGAACCGAAAAGATCATGTAAGAATAAATTGTTTGTTTTGTTTTTTTGTTATTTTTATTATTTATGCAAAATATTTCGAAAATGAACATAAAAATCAAAAAAGATACAAAAAAGAAATACATAGACTAAAAAAAAAAAACAATATACAAATTTAGTTTTACACATAGAAATTGGTTTTGTTATTTTTTCTTTTGTTTATGTTTTTCTACTTTTTTTTTTTTTCTTTTGCAACATTTTATCAATTTCATCATATGACGAAGCTCATTATGATGATTATTATCGTCATAATCATCATCATCATCATCATCATCATCATCAACTTCAATTTGTCGGATTTCCTGTTATTTTCAATTTATTTGTTTGTTATTCATTTTTTTAATTTGTTTATTTGTTGTTCATTTTTAATTTGTCTGTTTGCCTTTGGTTTCCTTTATTTTCATTTATTTAAATTACTTGGTGGACAAAATTTGCTTAGTTAAAAGGAAAAGCAGAGTTCCTTAAACAATTTTAAAATGAATTTTTTTTAGGATTTTATTCATTGTCGTGTTCTAAATTTGTTTTTGGAGGGGAATCTGTTACTTAAATGCTTAAGTGATTCGTGAAGCATAGTTTAAGAAACACTGAAGACGAATAAGTAAACTGTTTTGTTGACATGTAAGAATTGCTTAGAACTCTGACAAACTATTTGTCACGCAGTCAAATAACCAATTCAGACAGAGCGAATTTCACAAATTTTTGAGCAGAATGCAGAAAGTTGTTCACACAGTAGGCCTGTGTGCATTCTGAACAGCTGTTTTTTTGTTTTGATTATACATACTTTCAAACAAATGGAATGTTGTGGCTAATTGTAAGAAATTAAAATGGTGATTTTGTGAAAAAAAAACAAAACAAAAAACAGTTCCTTTTCAATTCCTCTTATTTATTTAAGTAAAATTTTAACAAAAATTTTACAATTCGAAATTTACTTGAAATTGTTTTCTGCTGTTGATCAGCTGTTTAATGTTGGCTCGCAACGAAAATCTATTAAAAAATTTTGCAACAAGGCTAAAAATTTGATTACAATAGCAACAATCCAAGGAGGATGTAAGCATCCATTTCTACAAAAAAAAGCAACCCTTTAATTCGTTATATTCTCTGTTATTGTTGTTGAATTGGATGTACATTCATGCTGCATCCGAGGTGGGTGTAGTATCCGCTCTATCTGAATAGGCTAAAAGTCAATACTTCTTTTTTTGTTGTTGTTGTTATTATTCAATTTCTTAAGCGTCGATGACATTGAGCGAGTTTATAATCTACATATTAGTCAGTGAGTTAGTTTACAAGCTACAAGTAGTAACAAGTGAATATGATAACACAGGACGAGTTTACTATCAGTGAAATACTGAATTCGCTTGCTGGTAGATTGTAAACTCGTTCAATGTCATGGTCATGTTTACTCAATTTCTGTTCTTCCTTTGCCCTTTGCTCTACTTCCTTTCATTCATCTTCATCTAGGATGTGTTTTTTTTTTTTTTAATTTTTTGTTTAATATCCAATAATTTCTTTTTGCTTAAATGAAATGTAATTAATTTTTTTGTATACATTTTCATTTCATTTTTCTTTCATTATTGTTTTTCACTTTACTTTTTCATAATCCTCATTTTATGTTTGTTTTATTGTATTGCGTTTTGTTTTGTTTTATTTTCATTTGCTTTGATGTTATTCTTACAATTTCCTTTAAAAGTTTTTGGGACTTTGACTTACTTTTGTTTTCTTTTGTGTTTTTGAATTCTTTATTTCTTTTTTTTTTTTTTTAATATTTTTTATTATATTTTTTTAAATTTTATTTAGCGTACAATTATTGTTGCAATTATAATTGTCTTGAGTACATTTAATAATATTTTTATATATTTTTATATATAATTAATTAATTTATTTTTTAAATATTTAAAGTTATAAATTTTAATTTTGTTTTAAATATTTTTTTTTTTATTTTTTGTTTATTTGTTTTTTCAATAATTTTCATTAAATTAAAACACAAAACAAAACACAAAAAAAAAAAACCAAAACAAAACAAAAACTTATAAAAAATTAAAGAAAATTTTGCAAATATATTTATAAATTAAATTTGAAAAAAAAAAACTAATAAAATAATTAAGAAAAATTAGGAAATTAATTAATTATGATGAAATTACTACATTAAACACATGCGAGTTGTTTTTTTTTTCTTAATGTTTTTCTTTAATTTCTTTTAAATTGTGTAAATTTTTTATTTATGATATTTTTCTCTTTTTGTGTTTATTTATTTTTTAAATTTTATTTATTTATTTTTTTTTTTTTTTTTATTTACGCAGGACGGGGTTTATTTCATACACATATACGTTTTCATTTTCATTTTCATTTTCATATTTATTTCTTTTAATTCATTTCATTTCTTTTTATTTTTATATAATTTTTATTTTATTTTAATTTTTTATAATATTTTCTTTTTTTTTGCATTTTTTTCCATTTTTTTTATTTTTCTTTTGCTTTTGCTTTTGCTTTGCTAAGTGTAAATATCATTTTTTGTTGTTCTTGTTTTTCTTGTTGTTCTTGTTTTTGTTTTTGTTCTTGTTTTTCTTGTTGTTGCTGTTGTTGTTGTTGTTGCTGTTGTTGCTGTTGTTGCTGTTGTTGCTATATATATATATATAGATATATATATGTATTTATATGTGTATATATATAATGAATAAAATAAAAAATATTCAAGCTTTGTTTGTTTTTTGTTTTTTTTGTTTTTTTTCTTCTGTTAGTATTCTTTTTTATTTGTTTAAATTTTTTTTTTTTTTTTGCTTTTCATTTATATTTATGTATGTATGCATTATTTGTATATGTATTTGTATGTGTGTCTGTGTGTCTGTGTGTATATATTTATGGATATTCTCCATTGCATTGCATTCGTTTACATGATATTTCCAAGATCTTTTAAAATGTTGAGTTGCTTCTGGTTGCGATCTCTTTTTCCCTCTCTCTTCGCTCTTCGCTCTTCACACTTCTTATTATCATCATCATTTCCATCATCAGAATGCCAGCTAAATATAAAGATTTTTGTTTGTATTTTTGTTGTTGTTGTTGTTGTTGTTATATAAATATATTTTTAGCAAAGTTTGTTTATTTAAGTAATTTGTTTTTTTTTTGTTTTTTGTTTTTTTCTCTCAATGTATATTTTATTTTTTATATTTTATTTAAGCATCGAAAAAATTGCATTTTAGGCTTTATGAAGATTCTTTAGCTTTATATATATAAATATTTATTTATTTTTTTTATATTTTTTGTAAACTTTTTTTGTTTTTATTATTTTATTTGGTTTGTAGCAAGAGTTTTCCATATATAATTTATTATTTTTATTACTTTTTTTTTTTTATTTATTTTATTAATTTAAGCGATTAAATTTTCAATGATTTATCTTTTCTTTTCTTTTCTTTTCTTTCTTTATTTAATTCATTTATTTTTATTTATATAAATTTGTTCTTGTTGTTCTGTTGTTGCAGTTGTAGTAAATAGCTTTATTTTTTTTTTTTTTTTTTATTTTTGTTATGTAATAAATTGTGGTCACAGCAATATCGGGGCAAAAGAGTTTTCTATATATGTATAAAAAATAAATAATAATTTGAATAAATAAAAAAAAAAAAAAATAAAAGCCATAAATGCATTTCTTGTATTTACTTTAAAAATGTTTTGAAGCAAAAACACAAAGCAAATTAAATTAAATTAAATTGAATTCATTTGAATTTTATTGGTATGAAAATTGTAAGTGATTAAGAATTAGAAATTGATAATTATTTAATTAAATAATAATTTTCATTTAATTTTTATTTGTAGATTTGTTTTCATCTGCAACTTAACTTTTTTCAAATTGTTGTGATCAACAGAAAATATTCAACAATATTCAACATTTCATCATGAAAAAAAAAAAATAAAAATGGAATAGATTCCAAATATTCCACGGAATTTGCTTTGTATTCTTAAGTTGAATGCTTTGCTAAATTTCCTATGAATATCCAAAAATTCTTCCAAAAAGATTGCGTACCCTTGAATAATTTTATTTAGAGTCTAAGTTGTCAATTCGCTTTATACTTTCTTTTTTAAATTATGAAATTGTTAAAACGCGGATGAAAATTCTTAAATGGAAATTATTAAAAAAAAAAAACCCCAAATAAATAAACAAAAAATTAGCTATTATGTATTTGTTTTTATTAATTAAATAAATAAATAAAACAATTTAAATCACAAAACATATTTATACAATAATATTATTACTACAATAATAAAAAAAAAAAAAAAAAAAAGAATACAAATAATTCACTTAATTAAATATATTTCTATAAAAATTTAAACTTTATTAAAAAAAAAAAAAAAAAAATTAATGAGAAATATTAATAAACAGAAAAATATATTTATTTTGATATATAAATTGTTTACCAAACAATTGACTTGACAAATTAAATTTGATTTGAGTTGCTTTGCTTTGCTTTGCTTTGCTTTTATTCGAGATAACTTTCTTTCTCTTTCCCTTTATGCTTCTATCAATTGTACAATATTTCTTTCAGTTAAATTTTTTTTCTTTATAAATAAATAAATAATTTTATTGGAATTAAATAATTTCAAAGTTTTTGTTTTGACAATCAATCATTAAACAGATACTGATTCAGTCAAGCAATGCATCAATCAGTTGATTAATTATTTTCAAATTGAATAAATCAATCAACTATCAATCAATTAATCAGATATTGAATCAATCAAAGAATACATGAATCAAAGAATCAATCAAGGAGGAGTACTTGGCTTTGACTATCCCTACTCCCAATACATTCAATGCATTAACCAATCATTTAGAATCTAAATCAATCAATTGATCATCAATAATCAATAATCAATAATCAAAAACTGAATCAATCAAACAGTACATTGATTGAATATTTAAAAACTGATTCAATGAATCAATCAACTGGCAATCAATTAATCTATCAATCAATTAATCAGAAACTGAATCTAAAATATAAATATATTGATACATTGATTGTGTTGGATTGAGCAAAACTGTACCTAGAATTGAGTAAGCCTGACTACACTTCTGCCCTCTACACAATCAATGTATCAATATATTTAGCAATTGAACAGAAACTGAATCAATCAACCATTTGACAATTAATTAAATAAAAACTAAATCACTCAATTTATAATCAAACAATTAATTTGAAGCGCAATCAATCAACCAGCAAACTCAATAAATCAATCAAAAATCTATTGAAAAATTTAATCAATCAATTATTAAGTCAATCATTTACAAAATCATTATCAACATAATATATATTTAAAATTAATATTGAAAAAAAAAAATAAGAAAAATTAATGAAAATAATAAGAAACAAAAAAAAAATAATAATAATAATGAAAGGAAAGGAAAGAAAAGAAAAGAAAAGAAAAGAAAAGAAAAGAAAAGAAAAGAAAAGAAAAGAAAAGAAAAGAAAAGAAAAGAAAAGAAAAGAAAAGAAAAGAAAAGAAAAGAAAAGAAAAGAAAAGAAAAGAAAAGAAAAGAAAAGAAAAGAAAAGAAAAGAAAAGAAAAGAAAAGAAAAGAAAAGAAAAGAAAAGAAAAGAAAAGAAAAGAAAAGAAAAGAAAAGAAAAGAAAAGAAAAGAAAAGAAAAGGCAAGTAAAGACCAAAACAAAGAGAACAGAGATAATATCAAGAAATGCAATTAATATCTACTGAATTATTATTATTATTAGTAGTAATTAAAAATTGATATGATGATAAAAGTGAATGAAATCAAAATTTCTGCAACAATTTCGACGAAAGACCAAAGAACAGAATGCAAATTATATATATGGTAATTTGAAGATTAAAATACAAATACACGATAACATATACACATATGTATATAGATATTTATATTTAGATTGTATATATATATATATATATATATATATAAGGTATAGAGAGATATATAGTATCTATAAATACTCGTATATAGTATAGAATAGGCATACACACATAGTTTTGCTAATTTCCATTCATTTATTTTCTTTTCTTTTCTTTCCTTTCCATTCCATTTCTGTTCTTTCATTTTATTATTATTCTTTATTTATTTATTTATTTTTTTTTTTTTTTGCTAAGATTTTGCTTTCATAATCATTTTCATTTATTATTTGCATAATTTTAATTTTTTCCTTTTTATGTTTTTTTTTTTTTTTGTTTGTTTGTTTGTTTGTTTGTTTGTTTTGGGTTGTATAATTACATAAATACATTTATGGACATTTAACGATTTGTTATCATCATTATTATTATTATTATTATAATTATAAATATAAGCATTAAGATGTTGTTATTGTTTGCATTTTAAATATATATAAATAAATATACTTATATATATATATATATATATATATGGTGAAGTTATATAATCATATATGTAGTATGTAAGTATAGTCATGGATTAATGATGTGTGATTTATCATTTGATGTACCCATTGAATGATGTCCTCATGTTTCATTTGTAATGTTTGTTCTTCTAAACTTTGTTGTTGGTTGTTGGAATAAATATATATATGATAGGATAGGATAGGATATGATAGGCACAAGATCATCTTGATTGTGATCTGATCTGATCTGATCTATAGCCATTCAAATTTTTATGATTTGAATCTCTTAGATCAAATTTAGATTTTATTAATCAAACTCCTAAGCAAAAAACTTAAATTAATGATTGAGAAGCTGAAATTTCCATTAAGTTAATATAAATAAAAAATAGCTTTCGTCGTACTCGTACATCTTTTATATTCTATTCAAAAGTACTTAAAGGACTATCGATCGGTTCATATTGAATAGAAGTGTAAGTGTCCTTATAATCAGAAATATTAGGAGAAATATTAAATTTCCAAATATGTTCTCTTTTCAATTCGGAAATAAAATAAAATTGAATAGCTTGAAAATTTATTAAAAACGATTTTGCTTAAAATGATTCCATCAGATGGATCCACTTTGATTTCATTTCATTCACATGATGATTTACATGTATTTTTCGATCAATCGATTGACTAATTGATTGAAAAGTAATATCATATATTAATGTGAGAAAGTATTGGAAAATTTGAATATTGAATTTTTAAATATTTATAAAATTGAAATGAAATCTTATCATTTTCTCAATACAATTTTAATTTGTATGATGATGTATGCATTTAATCATTTAATCATATACCTATCAAATGTGTATATATGTTGATGTTGATGAGTAAGTATTAGAAAATCTGAATATTGAATTTTAAAATATTTATAAAATTGAAATGAAATCTTATGATTTACTCAATACAATTTTAATTTGCATGATGATGTATGCATTTAATCATTTAATCATATACCAATTATGTGTATGTTGATGAGTGAGTATTAGAAAATCTGAATATTGAATTTTAAAATATTTATAAAATTGAAATGAAATCTTATGATTTACTCAATACAATTTTAATTTGCATGATGATGTATGCACTTAATCATTTAATCATATACCAATCAAATGTGTATGTTGATGTTGATGAGTAAGTATTAGAAAATCTGAATATTGAATTTTAAAATATTTATAAAATTGAAACAAAATCTTATGATTTACTCAATATAATTTTAATTTGCATGATGATGTATGCATTTAATAAATTAATCATTTCATTCAGTATTTCATTAGATGTTGATACTCTTTTTCTAAGCTTTCTTTCTTTCATTTAAGAGTTTCTTATTGTTTTTTTTTTTTTTTTTTTTTATAATTTATTTGAAGAATTGAAATTACTTGATTTTTGTAAAATTTTTCTTCATCATCATCATCATCATCATCATCATATGAATGAATGTGTGTAGGATATTTAAGGATACATATGAATATGACTGCATACATATATAGATAATTATATATATATATATATATATATATGTATATAGTATTTTTACTTTTTATTTATTATGCATATAGAATTTTTCATTCATTTTTCTTTTTTTATTTTGCTTTGCTTTTAGATATTTTTTATGATTATTTTGTATTTTTATATTTAATTAAATTTTTTTTTTTTTTTTCATATTCTTGTTACACATAAATTAATACTTTCTAAACAATGAACAACATAGTAGTATGAAAGAAAAAAAATTGTATTTTTCTTATTATTTTTCCATTTATTTACCATTTACCATTTACCATTTATATTTTCGACATTTGACATTTATTTAGCAAACATATTATGTTTATATATTTTTATAATTTAAATGTTTTTGTGTATTTTTGTTTATTTTTTAGGTATTTATTTTTTTATTTTTATTTCTGCTGCTGTTTACATTCTTCTCTGCTTTTTACCATTATTTTTTATTTTTTTTTTTTGTTTTCTTGTGGGTTTTGGTTTCTTCTTTGTTTGGTTTTGTTTTGTTTTTTTTTTTTGACTAGAATTTTCAATAGAAGTGCCAAGTGCAAAATGGCTACGTTTCCGCTTCCGTTTTGGCCATTTAGTTGTTATATGTTTCCTGTTTTATGCTCCTGTTTGTTTTGTATTTCATTATTGGGTAAATATTTATTTATTTATTTTTTTATGTTGCTGTTTGGGGTTTTGGGATTTATTAGTTTGCTGCTTGCTTTTTGTTTTTCTTAAATATTTCTTAAATTTAATTTTTTTTTTTTATTTTTTTATATTTTATTTAATATAATTTTTATATTTTTTTCTGTATATTTTTTTTTTTTATTTTATTAATTGGAACCTTGCTCCTTTGAAGAAAAAAAAAGTACATTTATTATGTTTTCTTGCTGTTGTTGTTGTTGCTTTTGTTGCTGTTTTTATTCTCATGAGTTTTGAGTAATTTTTTTGTTTTGTTTTTAATTTATATGTATTTTTATTAGCAAACTTGTTTTTTAATGTGTTTTTTTTTTTATTAAATTTAATTTTCTTTATTTATTTGCTGTTTGCTAATTTTGCTGTTGTTGTTGCTGTTGTTGCTTTTGGTTTTTACTCTTTCACTTCGAAATATTTATAAGTTGGGTTCTCATAGCCATTGATTTGCATATTGGGAACAACCTTCTCCTCCGGCACAACAGGATGATGTGTGGTGACATTCTATAGTACAAAAGGACACAAATGAGATGATCCAAAGGAAAGTGAGGGTGAGAGTTTGAATTTGAATTTGAATTTGTTAAATAGATTTACCTGATCAACTTCTATGAAACCTTGCGCATGCGGCGAACGTGATGTTCGCCATTTGGCAACGGCTACGCCAACAAAGATTGCCGCCATTAGAGCGATGCCAGCAAAGGATAATGTGAAGTAAACGTTACGTCCTTCTTTGTTGGGATGCGACGCATGGGCGAATTCGCGGCGCAAGGAGAAACTCTGCAATTGGGAAAGAGGATACACTTTAGGCAAGTAGGTGGGCATGCGTAAAGGGCGCAGCTCAAATACCGATTCGCGGTGGCCCAGGTCATGTGTCATGAAGTGCTGGACTTGTGGCTCAGCCTCCTGATGGGCAACAGCAGCAGCAACATCCTCAACAGCACGCTGAACAGCATCATCATCAACGGTTGGCAAAACAGTTTGCACTTTGGTGCTAATAAATTAGATTGGAGAGATTAGATTAGATTAGATTCGAGATTAGAGATTAGAGATTAGAGATTAGATGATATAAAAATAAGATTAGATTTACCTCATTGTGGCCTCGGCATATTCATCAATTGTCTCTTTGATATTATCACCTTTGCCAGCAGATTCAATGTCTGCTCCAGCAGCAGATGTGGCTACACCAATTTCACCCATTCCCATGCCCATTTCCTTGCTTGACAATGATGCTGAGGATGCTGAAACAGATGATGATGAAGCTGGTGTCTTCATTGTAGCACCAGTGTCTCCACCATCCTGTGACATATCCTGTTGCTGCTGTTGTTGTTGTTGCTGTTGCTGTTGATCCTGGTCCTGGGGCTGTTGTTGTTCTGATTTTAGCATATCTTCAACCTTCTTGGCCTCCATGCGCATTTTCTCTTCACGTAGTTTCTCACGTTCAGCGGCACGTTGCTCTTTACGTTGCTTCTCAGCCAAACGTAAACGTTCCTTTTCGGCTACTTTACGTTCGATTTCAATGCGATACTTATCAAGGATACCAGCTTCAGCATCCTCACTCATTCCCAATGATGAACCAGGTATATCATCCTTGCTACGCAATGCCAGAATATAATCATTCATCAACTGTGAGATCTTAGCAGACAACTCGGGATAACGACGCAACATGGTCATTGATTGATTAACCGCACGATCAATATCAATTAAACGTTCCAAAGTCCTAGGACGTTCCGAAGCAGCTGCCTCTAAGCCACCGGGACCACCAGAGTTCAACAAATGACGATAATGAGCCAAAGCATGGGCACGATCCTTATGTAGAGCACGTAAAAGCTTTTGCAAACACTTCTCAACATGATGAGCCTACATAATATCAAACAAAAAAAGAAAAGAAAAGAAAATAAAGTTTATGATTAAATTCTCTTTTTCATTTATTTGATTTGAAACTTTCACACATACGAAGTTTGTTTGTATGAAAAGTTCACTCCATCTAAGTCTTGATGATTGTAAGATATTGAATTAATCCAATTAAAGATCAGAGATCTTATAGAAGAAACAAATATGATTGCAATACTTTGATCTTCACGCATGAGTTAAAATAAAACCTAACCTAATCTTTTTCAAGCAGAAACACTTGCTTTCGATCTCAAATTTTATCATCTTATACCATCAAATAGACAGGCATCTCTACTCGTATAAAAACACTCAATTGCCTTATTTAGTTAATTTGGAAATATTTAAAAGAACATAAGATGGGTCCTGACAGTTCTGCAAAATGGCAACATCAGCGACCCATTCACCACCAACACTGGAGTACTACAAGGTTGCCCTCTCTCCCCGCTGCTTTTCACCATTGTGCTGGATGACTTCATGAATGGCCTCACCCAACATAAGAAAACTGGCATTATGTGGTTCCTCTCACGACATCTTGAGGACGTGGACTTTGCAGATGACATTTGTCTCCTCTCTCACAAATTCTCCGACATGCAAGCGAAGGCGAACAATTTAGTCGCGCTGGCACGCACCGTCGGACTGGAGATAAACATTACATAGACCAAAGCCATAAGACTCAATCACTCAAACACAAGCCACATAATAATAGACGGTTGTGCGATCGAGTTCTTTGAGAACTTCTGCTACCTCGGTTGCACCATATCTACAGACGGAGGAGCTGAAGCGGACGTCAACTGCAGATTGAGCAAGGCAAGATCAGCATTTGGACGATTTAAATCAGTATGGGCAAATACTCAAATGTCTAGACGCACGAAATTACGAATATTCTCTCCGCATGTATGAAATCAATGCTCAAACTCCATTACGCAGAGATTGCAAGCTTTCATAAATAAGTGTTTGTGGATCATTTGTAGAGTATTCTGACCGACAACTATTTCAAACGAGGCGCTATGGCGTCCAACAAATGAGCAACCCATACTATACCAGGTTAAGCGCAGGAAGTGGAACTGGATTGGGCACACATTGAGAAAGAAACCCGAAAGCATCACAAGAATGGCGCTTGAGTGGAATCCGCAACGGAGCAGAAGCCGCGGACGACCCAAGAACACCTGGAGAAGATCAATATGGCGGGAGTTAGCCGTTGCAAACATCACATGGGTAGAAGCAAAAACAACACCCCAAAATCGTTTTCGATGGAGATGACTTGTGGAGGCCCTATGCTCCAATTAGGAGTGATAATAGGAGGAAAAAAAAAGATGGGTTCTGAGCTACACTGAAGAAATAATCCTATAACTAATTGGTGATCTTATTCTAAAAAAAAAAACAACTCAATTTGAGTTTGCGTTTAAGAAAAATATCTTAAGAATAAGTGATAGGGAAACATTGGCACGAGTCAATTTGAGTTCAGCATCAGCAGATTTTGTAATCTTACAGACAACTAGACTCACCAAAGCAGCGGAAAACATTTTAGATGAATATCAAGGTGGCTTTCAACCAAATCGTTCCACAACGGACCAAATATTCTTGATTGAACAAAACCTGGACAAATGCCATGTCCTCAATGTAGATGCACAGTAGAGCTGCACCGATTCCGATTTTCACTGAATCGATCTTTTTCGATTTTTTTTCCCGATTTTTTGCAAAAAAAGAGTCGATTAATCGCCGAGTTATAACATATTAAATAAACGTGGTTGCTCTTAAAATAAGCCACTAAACGCTTGCATGTCAATATAATTGGATAAATAAATGATTTTCCCAACACATCCTGAATAACTAAATTCATTGTGTGAACAAAACATGGAAAAGTAACAATGGTTTGCGTTATATCAAAGATTTTCGATTTTCCACTCCAAGAAAACACGTTGTAAAGATTCCGAAATAATTTTGCTTGTGTTTTCCGTTTCATTTACAAGTTTATTTGTGGATAAGACAGCATCTCCCAACCTGAAGTTGGAATCTACGAGGTGTGTTTAAAAAAATAAGGTGAATTTTCAAATTTCGCTGGCTACGTACATTCGACTTTCGATTACGTGTATTATTTTTTTTTATGTTGGTACACTCGTATCGAAGATATGTTCACGGTTTTAGCCATATTGCATGTTTGATTTGTTTAAGAAGATAAGTGTTTTGCGTGTTCGGCGATTTTCTGCTATCGAAAAAAATGGATCAGAGAAGTTGGATCAAATTTTGTGTAAAAAATGGAATTAAGTGCTCAAAAACACTTGAAATGTTGACATTGGCATACGGTGAGAGTACTCTGAGTCAAAAAAATGTTTACAAGTGGTACAAGCTTTTCACAGAAGGTCGAGAAGATGTGAATGACGACGCTCGCTCTGGACGCCCCAGCACATCAACAACCGATGAAAATGTTGAGAAAGTGATGAAAATTGTTATGGAGAATCGTCGAATCACAATTAGAGAAGTTGCTGAGGATGTCGGCACATCGGTTGGCTCATGCCATGCAATCTTTTCGGAAATTTTGGGCATGAAGCTTGTGGCAGCGAAGTTCGTTCCAAAATTGCTGAATTTTGAACAAAAACAACGTCGCATAAGCATCGCTCAGGAATTGTTGAATGACGTCAACAATGATCCAGATTTGCTTAAAAGGATCATAACTGGTGACGAATCATGGGTATATGGTTATCACATCGAAACCAAAGCCCAATTGTCCCAATGGAATAGTCCAGGAGAGCCAAGATTAAAAAAAGCACGCCAAGTTCAATTAAATGTCAAGGTTTTGCTCACTGTTTTCTTCGATTACCATGGCGTAGTGCATCAGGAGTTCTTACCATAAGGTCGTACGGTAAATAAAGAGTATTACTTTGAAGTTATGCGCCGTTTGCGTGAAGCAATACGAAAAAAACGCCCGGAATTGTGGAAAAAAAATTCATGGCTTTTGCATCATGATAATGCACCTGCTCACTCATATTTGCTTGTGAGAGATTATTTGGCCAAAAACAACACCGTTATTATGCCTCAGCCACCGTATTCACCAGATTTGGCCCCCTGCGACTTTTTCCTGTTCCCAAGATTGAAGAGACCCATGAAAGGACGGCGTTTTGCGACGATTGAGGAGATAAAAATCGAATCGCTGAGAGAGCTCAAGGACATACCAAAAAGTGCATATCAGAACTGCTTCGAGGATTGGAAAAAACGCTGGCACAGGTGTATTATATCTGAGGGGGACTACTTTGAAGGAAATAAAATAGAAATTGATGAATATATAAATATTTTACCTTATTTTTTGAACACACCTCGTATATAATGGCAAGTTACAGTTAGGAAATAGTCATTGGACCGCGATGTCCAACTATCTGTAGTCACCGCGCAGTATTCAACATTCATTAAAATTTTTTGAAGCTTTTCTTTTAATTGAACATATGCGAGTACTCATATGTCTGGTAGAAGAACATTTCTTTTCTGCTTGCTTGGCAGCTTATAACGCGGGTTTGGAAAGGAAAGGCTGCATATCTTTTGCGATCGTAAGGGCTAAACTATTTTATCTATTTTAATTTTTTCCTCAGAGTCGCGATTGTAACTGTTTATGCCGAAAAACGGTTTTATTGTGGTTGTAGGTACGAGTAGTACAAATTGTTCGGAGTCACTTAATAAAAAGCGTGGAAAACATTTAAGAACACAGTGATGGCGATTAATCGATTTTTTAAAAAAATCGCCAATTTTCGTCGCGTATGAAGAGAATCGATCTTAATCGATTTAAATCGATTCTTTTGCCAGCTCTAATGTACACATGCTCTTTCTTGATTTCAAGCAAGCTTTCGACAGCATTCATCGCTATAAAATCGCCAAAGCCTTTACCGCACTTTGGTATAAACAATAAGCTAACACGTCTCGTAATGGCAACTCTTACAAATAGAAAGGGAAAGGTTGTGGTACAACAGGCGACATCCGACCATTTTGAAATTACGCGTGCTTGCACTCTGAGTTTCTTCATTTGTCTGTTGTGCTTCAAAATGATTTGGAGCTTGGACTTACGCTTGCGTTCCAGACTCTTGACAACATCCAGGTAGTACCATCCGACTTCGTGCGAGAGACGGCCAACCTGGCAGTACTTGCGGTCAGAGCGGAGGTTGAGGACACGCAATGCGGTTGGCACAACAACGCGACGACGCTTGTCGTGCGGTGATGGGATACCATCGAATACACGCAGCCGTGAGAGAGCAGCATGGCCACGCTTTGTTTTGTGTGGGATCATGCCTCGAACAGCCTTGTAGAAAATCCTTGATGGAACACGGAAGTAGAATGGGCCACGCGCAACAACGGAGGCCAAACTGCCGAGCCACGACCATCAATAATAACAGTCTTGTTCGTTAAACCAGTCATGTTTAGGAACCGCACGGAAAGGAAAGAATGTCACAATACAAGAAAGAATTATAGCCGCAAATAAAGCATACTTCGTCAACATAAAACTGCTAAAATCCAAGTTAATACCTCGTTCATGTAAGCTACGCATATATCAATCGATAATATGACCTATGCTTATGTTTGGATGCGAAATCTGGACGCTTACAGAAAAAGACGAACGATGTCTTCGCAAGATATTGTCGAACGCAAGATACTTTGAAAAGTTTTCGAGCCTCTTCGAGAAGGAGAAGGGATCTATAGGATCCGCTATAATGATGAACTGTTGTCTCTATGCAAAGGGGAAGACATAGTCAAGCATATCAAAGCGCAAAGGATACGCTGGCTACGCTGAACGCATGAGCTCTGATCGCCTACGTCCCGCCCGTCACAAGAGCAAAAGGACGACCAAAACTACAATGGCTAGACCAAGTTATCCACGATTTGAAGAAGATGAATATATTCAACTGGTGGACGCTGTCCAAAGATCGAGAAGCATGGAAGAAAATTGTGAACGAAGCTAAAGCTCACCCCGAGCTGTAACGCTGCCTGATGATGATGATGATTACATATAACTGAGTTTTAGGACTCTTAAAAAACGATTTGCCTGCATAAAGATCCTTTGGGATATAAGTCACACCTTTTTCGATTTAATATATTCATTTATATATAGAAATATGGAAAATTAATAAAGGGTTTTCCAATAAGAGGTGTTATTTTGAATAGCCCCGCAATTTCAGTAGATGTGAAGCTGTCATTTTTTGACATTTGACAAGTAGAAACTACGCCATTAATAAAAATGGAACGATACATGCTTCAACAATGCATTGAAATTATTAAAATTCACTATAAAAATGGTGAAATGATTTGAAATCGAAAAATCATCTCGACTGATGAGGCCCATTTCCACCTCGATGGCTACGTGCACAAGCAAAATTGTCGCATCTGGGGCTCGGAAAACCCAAGAGTTATTGTTGAAAGGCCTCTCCATCCTCAACGTGTGACTGTTTGTTGCGGTTTATGGTACGGTGGGGTCATTTATCATCATCATCAGTTCCTGTATCTCCCACTGGAGCATAGGGTCTCAATAAAGCATTTCCACCTAGTTCCGTCTTTCGCCAAAATCTTTAGCTCATTCGACGTTTTACCGGACTCCTCGATTTCTTTTTGCAATGTTATTCTCCATGTGTTTTTAGGACGTCCCCTTTTACGGCTGCCTTGGGGGTTCCAATCTGGAGCCTGTCGACAAATCTCCGTAGCATCCTTTCGTAATGTGTGACCTAACCACCGCCATTCTCGTAGTTTTATGTAATTGGCCATTGGTTCTAATTTACATTTTTCATATAAGTCAGAGTTACTAATGGTATTTGGCCACCACACCTTAAGAATGCGTCGGAGACATCTATTGACGAAACTTTGAATTTTTCCAGTAGTCATCTGTTGACGAAACTTTGAATTTTTCCAGTAAGAAAGTCCGTTACAAGCCAGATCTCACATCCATAGAGCAATACTGAGATGACGTTTGACTTAAATAGTCTCAGGCGGGGTCATTGGACCTTACTTCTTAGAAAATGAGGCTGGGGCAACAGTTACGGTGATTTGGTTATGGAAAATTTCATGAAAAGGATATGATGCTGTAAGCGTGGTCGTGGTGGTCATTTGGCTGATGTTGTTTTCCATTATTAACGGCATATCTTCCTCTTTATAATGAAATAAACATCCGATCATTTATTTCAAAAAATGCCATTTTTCTTTGAATATCAAAATAACACCTCTTATTGGAAATCCCTTTATTTTGGACAATGATTGGAAACAAATGAACGTAGTCTGTTTGACTGCTGTTTTTATATTCTTCATCTAGTGAATAGTATTATAAATTTATTATGAACTATGTGACAGATGTAGAAGGAGTCATAAAATATATAAGTATTTTCTTGACCAGTGCGACGAAATGAGTTGATCTAGCCATGTCCGTTTGTCCGTTTGTTTGTATGTATCGAAAACATTTGCCATTATTAAGTAATAAGTGGAATGAAAACTTATGGAAACTTAGCCTAAATACTGATAAACTGATAAACATGTAAGAGACGCTAACAAACTCATCTTGTGAGTGAGATTAAAATCACAATTAGACTTCTCAGCCAACAATAAATAATCTAGATTTGATGATTGAACTTCTAAATAAATTCTGATATGAACGAGGCAATGGTAATTGTTCCCAGAAATTAGATTATGGAATTCAGTCCGAAGATATGCCTTGCCCTCTTCCCATGAAGCCCATAATAATGTATGTATTTTTATAATAGGAAAGAAGATTTGCAAGTTATTGGAAGAACTGCATAATGCCGAGATGTGAATAGTAAATAATATCTTTCCTGAATCCAACTAAGGGATTTTCAAAAGCAAATAATCTTTCGACCTTAATTGAATACCTCGTTCCTCAGAGATCACTTTCTCCTTAAGCAATATGTATAAAAGATGTTAAACAAAAAACATCTGTATTCATATTCACTGTGAATGACTCTTCGTTTAAAGTTACATTTCATTTTGTATTCCTGGTTTCTTACAAACATGAAAATTTTAATTGTTGTACTTTTTATCGGTTTGGGATGGACTCAAATTTGTAAATACTTATATTTATACTCTTTAAGTTAGTGAATAGTATTATAAGTTTGTCATGAAGTTTGTAACACACAGAAGGAGACATCGCAGACCCCATAAAGTATATATATTCTTGATCAGCGCGACGAGACGAGTTGATCTAGCTATGTCCGTCTGTCCGTCTGTTCGCACTCCTTGTCCTTCAGTTTTTGAGCTAGAGAGGTGAAATTTTGTACATAGATTTCTTTTTACCAAACGCCGATCAAGTTCGTGAATCAGCCGAATCGGATCACTAGGGGGGTACCTCCCACACAAACCCCCTTTTAAATTAATGTTCTTATTAGAAAAACTTTTTTGTTCTTTATCTTATTGAACTGAAATTTGGACACTATAAGTTTCTGGTCCATATCCACCAACCATGTAAATTTCATGATCCTAGGGTTACCAGGAGGGGTACTTCCCATACAAACCCCCTTTTAAATTAAAGTTCTTATTGGAAAAAGTTTTTTGTTTTCTGACGTATTAAAGTAGAAATTTGGACACTATAAGTCTGTGGCCCATATCCACAAACCATGAAAATTTCAAGATCCTCGGGCTACTAGGAGGGGTACCCCCCATACAAATCGGGATCCAAATGAAAGTTCTTATTAGAACAACTTTTTTGTTTTTTGTACTATCGACTTAAAATTTTGACACTATAAATGTCTGACCCATAGCCACCAACCATATAAATTTCAAAACCCGCGAACCACTAGCTGGGGCGTGAAGAGTATTACAACTTCGGCATAGCCAAAGTTAGTCTTTTTTTTATAAATTTTAATTAAAAGTTGAAAATGTATTTTATTTTTTATTTTTTTTTTTTTTAGATTCTGTAAACTGTTGTAGTAGTAATACTCGTACTATATCAAGAGATTCTTCCAATAAATCTACATATGAACTGACTGCAAATGTGACTGGCAATAAGACTATTATTTCTACATCGACTGCTAGCACAACTGTTAAGGAGACTATTGTGTCTGTTACTTCTGGATCAAGATCTCTATGGATCGAAGTGCAATTATGGTCATTTTCGATAATAATAATAATAATAATAATAATAATAAATTATTATAATATCCTCCATGATGTAATACATTATCCAAGAAACATTTTAGTTACAATATATGTATAAAATATATTTTGTCTAAGAAGCAATGAACAATGATTTTAAAGTATTACGAGTAAATGTATTGACTTGTGAACATGGGGGAGATCAACACATTTTATGGGTCTTCTTCTCTTTGTCCGTCTACCTTTAAGGAAAAGTTGTTACAAATTATGTTTGAAAAAGTATGTAATTCTATCAATCAATCACATCTTTATCAAAAACAAAACAAAGTCATCTTCAATATCAAATATTATATTATATTGAAGGCCTTGGTCTAGGGAATATACTGGTGGAAAAAATAATAGAAACGACATTCAGTTCTACACTTCAAATTATATTGTTAAATTCGTCTGCAAATTTTATGCCCACATTCCACTGTGCATGGTTAGTTGATAACGGTACTTTATTTTAATTTCGGTTTTGTTCATATTTCGGCAGAAATATTTGTTGTGTATTCCATGTTTTTTCATTGGAAAAAAAAAAAAATAGAAATGCACTTAAATTTTGTCATTCTCCTTTATTAAAAACTTGTGAAATATTATAAATGATATTTGATAATTTTAAGAAAAAGGATGTGTGTAAATAACAATTCCTGCAAAATTTTTCCACAGGAAAGGCAAGAGAAATGATAAGAAATCTCAGAAATGATGGCAAAACAATGGGGGGTAAATAGCACAATTTATGAAAACAAAAAAAAAAAAAATTATAATTTGGAAGTAATACAAGAGAAACGAGTCAGAAATTGAGTAAAACCTCTTTAAGGTTCGATAAACTATTAATTCGACAGTCAAGGAAAAACCCATTCCTTTCATCGGAAGATCTAAGGAAGGAATTAAATACAACTGAAATATCTACTCGAACTACTCTATACGAGTGAAATAGGCTGATGGAGGTAGATTTGAAGGTACATTCCGCAAGGAAAGAACCGTTCCTTAGCAAAAAGAACATCGAAAACCGAATCAATTTTGCTAACAAACATTTATATATAGTTCTATGGTTCCTCGTGGGAGCAAAGGGCCACAACAAGGTTTCTCCATTTCCTTCTGTCTTGCGCCAATCTCTTGATTTCACTCCAGGTCTTGTTTGTTTTCCTTATGTCCAGGTCCAAGTTTCTTCTTTAGTCGATTGCGATTCGAGTGATGTCATTTGGATCTCTCCTTAACACGTGTCCGAGCCAGCCCCATTTCCTCTTCAATATCTCTATGCGTAATGGCGCTTGGTGGTTACGGGTCCACAATTCTCTATTAGAAATGGTGAGAGGCCAGAAAATTCTCAAAATTTATCTGAGGCAACGATTTACGAAAACTTGCAGCTTTTGGAGATCTGAGGCAACCAAAATCCAGGTTTCACATCCATATAAAACGGTAGACTTAATGTTGGAGTTGAATATTTTTATTTTCTTACGCCGTGTGATGAACGACGAACTACATACGGGTTTAAGGGCGCCGAAGGCTTGTTTGGCTTTTTTTAAGCGGTTGTCGATGTCATCTTTTCAACCTCCATTAGCGGATATAATACTGCCCAAATAGCAGAACGAGTTCCTCACCATCGATTTGGAATTCTTCAGCGTTTGTGTTGTTGATTCGCATTTCTTTGGTTTTACGAATATTTATTTTCAGGTCTACTTTTGCAGCAGTTTGTTGTATAAGTGTTAATTTCTTGTTCATATCGGCAAAAGTGTGAGTCATTAGGCAGATATCGTCCACGTAGTCAAGGTCTTCGAGCCTTCCATTTAGCCCCCAGGTTATTCCTTTTGTTACTACGTCTAGGACATTGTTATGTTGTTTGTGCATAATTCGGCATCCAGCGTTGGTATATAGTGATGTTATTAATTCGATTATGCTCGTTGGGACACCCATGCAGGCTAAATCTCTCCATATTGCGTGGTGGTGAAGTGTGTCGAATGGTTTTTTTAAATCGATGGAAATTAGATAGAGTGGAACAAACATTTAATGCGAACAAATTGAAAAAACGTTTTGTGGTCAAATGAAAATAAAGGTTAATTTGTTTGCATCTGATGGGAAACAGAAAGTATGATGCCCCAAAAATACTGCACACCAGTGATGCCATAAACGTCATGAAAAAATATCATGGTGCACTGATTTCTAATGCTGACAAGCTGAAAAGTAAATGTATCCTACAACAAAAGAAAGAAGAAGAAGAAGAAGAAAAGAAATAAGGATTATAACTGACGAACGAGTAAAATATCTGCTTCTGTCTGTGTGCTTGTCCTCTTACTCTTAATATAATAGGTTTGTGTCTTAGCTTGGTCATGCAACAAAATTATAGAGACAATGCTAACTTAAATAATGAACTGCTTTAAATTACAAGGCTTTGCTTGAAGCATAAGCTATTATAATATTGTATATACAAAAATACCATCGAAATATCTGCCATTTTCGAATTTTCGAAACGAATATCTTGAATTAATAATTGGTTGACCCTCTTAAGGTATCTATTAACAACTGCAAGTGTCTGGTCCAGTGATGTCATCTACCTATCACAAAAACAGGACAGATCGACCTCATAAAACCGGGAGAAAAGGGACAAAATATATAAAAAATAATATAAAAAAGGACATAAAACAGGACAAAATTTATTGCCTTATTATTTTTTCTTTTTAGTAATTTTAAAGTTATAAATTTATTTTTATAAATTAGATAAACTTTATTTTGCCTCATTTATGAGGTCATAATCCTCTTCTTCTGTGGCTCTACTGTAGAAGGAATTTGTGTCAATCATGTTTAAATATTTATCTGGAACCTCATAAGTGTTACAGCATCGCAATCCAAATCTAATAAAAAGTGATTTTATTTTTTTTTTTATTTATAGAACTAAGACTATAATTATAAATTTATTATTAGTTAATAATATGAACAATAGCGACAAAGGTGTTCAGTTCAGGGGGAGAGATAGAACGGATTGGAGGTTATTAGAAAAGTTCAGGACTACACTTGAGCGGGAATCGAACCCACGACTCAAGTTTGAAATATATTTGTTCCAAATCTACACAGACCTCTTCTATAATTTTTCTTTGGATCAAACCTAACGTGATCATTTATAATTTTTTTTTGTCAAAGCGGGACGTCCTCTGCGGAGTTAAGTAAAAAAAATTTGTTTTCGGGTTTTACAAGTGAATTGTTATAAATATATCTATATTATAATTTCTTATGTAAAAACAGTGTAACTTAATCTGATAGATAAAATTGCGTTTAAAATTTGTGTTTGAATCAGATTTCGCAATTTACTTTTTACCAAAAATACTTGGTTAAATACGCTCTCAACTTCCGCATTTGACCACGGTAACAACAAGAAATTCAGGGCGAATGTTGTTGCTAGGTTCAAAAATGATTTGTTCCCTGCTGAGTCCTCATAGTTAATAGTCTCGGCCCAAAACTTAGCAATTTCAATATTAAGTTATAATGATAGTAATAAGCAAAACCCAATATATGTCGACTATTTCGATTATTTGAGTACTTTTAGCATATTCAGAGAATTAAAAAAAAAAAAAAATTAAATATTACATTAAAACTAAAAAAGGATAGATTTCCGGATAGGCGATGTTTGGCATTTTTCTCCGGATAGGTCAGTTAAAAAAAAAGACAGATTTGTCCGGAAAAAGGCTAAAATGGCATCACTGCTGCACACTGATCTAAAACACATAATAAAAACTATTAAGCATATGGTGGTGGCAACAGTAATGCTATGGGGATGTTTTTCCACTTTGGGTGTTGGTCCAATATTTTGAATCAAATATACTTATTAGTAAATATTATAATATGTTGCCATATGCCGAAAGTGGGAGTTTATGCAACAAGATAATGACCCCAAACACTCCTTGCTATTAACAAAAAAATTTATTAGGGACAACAAAGTTTCTTTGATGGAATGGCCTTCACAATAATCGGACCTTAATCCCATAGAACACCTATGGGGGATAATAAAAAAAAAAAATAATTGGTGGATTTAAGGCCTAAAAAAACCAAGAAAAGCTGAAGCGAAATCAAGATATTAGCGCTTGACAAAAAAAAGAATGGAGGAAACTTGTTGTGGCCCTTTGCTCCTCCGTGGAACCTTAGGACATTTATATAAGGCCCAAAACAAGGATGATTTATGGCAAAAAGTGCAGACAGAGTGGGTCGTAGATGAGCAAAAGTATTAAAAAATTGTGGTGCCACAACAAAATACTAAAATGAATGATATTTTATTCTTATAATTCGAAAACAATAATGTGTTCCTTTGTGTCAAACTCTTTTGTACCTATTTTTTTTTTGTCCAAGGCCACTAAAGGAAATTCATTTTTTTTTTCAATGAATTTTCAGAAATGCAACTTTTTTTTTGCTGTTTTATTTAATATACATTAAATAAAATTTATAACATTTAAAACATAATTAATTTCAAGAAAAAAAAATGTCAATGTTACAAACAAAACCGTTGTCGTTTCTATTATTTTTTCCATGCTCATATATTTGAAAATTGGCGAAATAGGATTACTTATTAACCGACATATTCTCAGAATTATCACATAATTGGACAAAAAAGTTCGTTGAAAGCTTCGCTGTTAAAAAAAATGTTGTTTTATAATAAGTAATCTGTAAAATGTATGTTACCAGTCTGTAAACTTCAGTTTATGCAGATTTTGCCAACTTAAAGAAAATGAAAATATGTTGGAAATATTATACAAAAATGAAAACAGGTGTTTTTTTTTAGGGGTTAGGGGTTCTCCAAGTAATTCTGACTATTTAAAATTTTTTTTTCTGATTTTGATTTTTTCCCACAAGTTGACAAGCCTGATTTTCTCTAACATGTATTTGCGAATGTATGCAATTGATGGCTCAACATTTTTTTGAAAATCGATAATTTTTCACAACTTTCAACTATTGTCCCGCATTGAAAATGGATCACTATAATCACGCAATGATTTTAACACATTTCTTTGTCTGTAATTTTCTTCATCTTCCAAAAAATTCCGCAACAAAACACAAAATTATCCATTTTACAGAGCAATAACAGTGCACACAAATATTTAACATTTTTGTCCAATTATCGAAAGACATGCACGACCGACTATCTTGGCGAGGCGAATGATAGTCGATTTCAAAAGCTTTTTTTTTTTTATGGAAAAATAGTTTAACAACGACCGCAAGATAATGTTCGGAGTTGTCCAATTGTGTGATAAATTTGAGAATAACTCGGTAAATTACTACACGAATTAACCTATGAAAGACTGCACTATAAATTTTTATCTCTGATTGTTATATTTTTTTTGTTTTTTGTTTTTTGAGAGATTTTTTAATGCCTTTGGGTCTATAATATTTTCATTTATTCTAGTACATATGTGGTAACTTACATTGGGTGGTTGCTCAGTAAGGGCCTGAGTGTAGCAAGTCATCGCTTCGCGTTTACGTTGATTGATGTGGGCCAAGACACGTTGTTGATGCATGGCGGCCAATTGATGCTTCTCAGCGTTGCCTTCCTCCTCGAGTGCCTGAACAGAAGTCTAAAATTACATACCCATATAAAGACGTATTGCACACCAAGAGAGAAAGATTTTTCAGAAATTATGCATTTCGTTTCATTACATTTTCTATTTAAATTTTGTTTGATTATTCTGATTACTCAAAATTTTCGCTTTATTTTGTTCTAACGTTTGATTGATTGATTGATTGATTTGAAGTGAAAGTGGAATGAAAGTCAATTGAAAGTTAAATTGAGTTGAGTTGAATAGAATAGAGTTGGATTGAAATACTTTGGACTTAGGAGAGAGAATGTACAATACAAAAAACATGTAGTGTGCTAAATTGAATGAGATTCAGTGAGGTCACAAATGATTTCAAATCGAAATGGTTTTGATTGTGTCAAAAAAATAAAAAAAAAAAAAAAAAAATATTATCCTAGAAATTCTTCTAGAATCTTTGAGTTTGTTTTTGTTAGCAAAACCTATAACTAATAATTATTTGTTATTATATTGAACAATATGCAATACAAGTTAGTATTTATCTGATCTGAACTGATCTGATCTGATGGATTAGTATTACAATAGTAAAAAGCTTTATAAAAAAAAAAAAATTTAGATTTTGCTTAATTTTTGTGCAATTTGCTTTTTGTTTTAATTTATCATCTAAGAAGTCGTAATACTAGAAGCACTGCAAAGCCATTTACATGCAGAAATATTGTATCTTTAGCTCTAATCTAATCAAATCTAATCTAAGTTAATATACTGTGGGTAGTGGATAGTTTACATTATATTGATAGGTTTATTCTATGCAAATCCCAGATTCTTTGATTTAAAATGCAAAAATATCTAAAATTTTCTTAGGAAAACCACCTATGGCTATCTATATCTTTCTTTCTCCACAATTGTCTTTGTCAACTAGAAATATTACTCTTTGGAGTTTATATGCTCATATGTGTAATCTAGTATATGTATATGAATATTTGATCTTTTTCTATATAATTGAAAATTGGGAAATATGTTTTAACATAGACAGGTTAAAGTCTTTTGAGTTGACTTAAATATTTATAACATTTTATATCGCTGACAAACTATTGAATTACTGAGGGACACGGACACATATATATTTATTAATGTAATTCATAGCATTAATCTGGAATTATTGTTTAATTAATTACATCTATAGGTTTTTTTAAAATTGTCCATATTCTATATAAGTATAAATCGAAATAATTGGAAAAAAAATTCATTTCGGAACATTTTCATACTCTTCACGCAGTGAATAGTGTTATAAGTTTGTCATGCAAACTAGTCCTCAGTTTTTGAACCAGAAAGCTAGAAAGAAATAATGCACGGAGTTTTTTTTTCAACATACGCATATACATTTGTCGGAATCTGAATCGATCCACAAGGGGGGGGGGGGGGGGTTACCCACCATACAAACAGAGATCCAAATTGATGTTCTCATTAGAAAAACTTTTTTGTTTTTTAGACAGTCGAATTAGAATTTATATACTAAAAGTGTCTGACCAATATCCACCAACCATATAAATTTTAAGACCCTAGAACCTCTAGGGAAGGTACGTCCCATATAAAACTGGATCCAAATTCATGTTCTAAATAGAAAAACTTTTTTGTTTTTTCAACTATCGACTTGAAAATTGGACTCTATAAGTAATTGATCCGTATACACCAACAATGTAAATTTCAAGACCCTCGGACCACTATTAGATGAAGCTGCAATACAAAATCAGATTCAAAATCATCTTCTTAATAGAAAAACTTTTTTGTTTTTTATACAATCGATTTAGAATTCTTACAGTATAAGTGTCTTACCAATATTCACCAACCATATAAATTTTAAGACCCTAGGACCTCTATGGAAGGTACCACCCATACAAACACAGATACAAATTCATGTTCTAATTAGAAAAACTTGTTTGTTTTTTCAACTATTGACTTGCTATTTGGACACTATAAGTAACTGACCCATGTGCACCAACAATATAAATTTCAAGACCCTCGGACCACTATTAGGTGTAGCTCCAATACAAACCTAAATTCAAATTCAAGTTCTTATTGGAAAATATTTTTTTTTTATTTTTTGTACTATGGAACTGAAATTTGGACACTGTAGGCATCTAACCTATATACACTAACAATGTAAATTTCAAGACCCTCGGAACACTATTAGGTGTAGCTCCAATACAAATCCAAATTCAAAATCAAGTTCTTATTGGAAAATGTTGTATTTTTTATTTTTTGTACTATGGAACTGAAATTTGGACACTGTAGACATCTAACCTATATACACTAACAATGTAAATTTCAAGACCCTCGGACCACTTATTAGGTATAGCTCCAATACAAGCCCAAATTCAAAATCAAGTTCTTATTGGAAAATGTTTTTTTATACTATGGACACTGTAGGCATCCAACCTATATCCACCAACTATGTATAAATGATGCGTGAAGAGTATTACAACTTCGGCATAGCCAAAGTTAATCATTTTTTTACTGGTTGTTCTTTCTATCATTTTTACTATTTGCTACTATGCAAAAGTCTGAGTTCAAAAGACACAATATAAGATATATAGTATATCTAAATAATCATGTATGTGACTAATCAAAGAAAAACAAATCCTTATAAGGGACATTTTATCAAATCGGAAATATGTTTCAATAAAATTTGAATACAAAATGGATAAAACTTTAATGTAATCAATCACGTTTTCATACATTTCTATCATCTAAATCTAATCTACTTATATTAAATAGAATCCATACAGAGGTAATATTTTTAATCAGTGTTAAACTCTTTAAAAATCTGATTCTATATGACTAATGTAATTGTTGGTTAATTGGTAGTTTTGTTCACTAAGAGGTGGCAGGTGGCCTAGTCAGATAAGAATATACATAAGTGAGTACAAATAGAATGAATGAAGAATCTCAACAAGGAGTTCTGATTGAAATCTCTGTATAATCTTTGACATAAGTTTCTAGGAAGAGATAACAGTATTTAATATTATTTAGTATTACTAAACTAAAGTGTCTATTATTTCTATTTCTATTTGATTCCTTTTCGATCCTTTGATGAATGATCCTATATAGTATTTATTATTCAGATTGTTGTTATTTATTGTGGTTAGAGTTTTTATTTATTTATAAATTTCACGTTAGACAAAATAAAAGGCACCAACTAAGATTTTAAACATTTAAGCCAATTAATTGATTTAACTACAAAAGCTTTTTGTTTTTTTTTATTTTAGTTACTATTATTATAGATTTTTTTTAATTTTTTTTTTTTTTGTTGTTGTTGTTGTTGTGGGTTAATTCATTGATTAATCTTTTTCTTGAATTAATATTTTTTTTTTTTTTTTTTTTTTTCAATAAATGTAATTATTCGATCTGATGACTCTTTCGCTCCCATTTGCCATACAATATGAAAAATGATAAGATATAATAATAATAATAATAATAATACAATTACCAATAATAATAATGATAATAATAATAATAAAATGTATAGAGACATACATATACAAACACACAAAATGTCTACTTTAAATGAATGTGAAGATGTTATACGATCTGTTATACAAATAGAGAAAAAACAACATAGAAGTTCTTACAATAAAACAGAAAAAAATCAGGGAACCGTAAGGAATTCATATTATTTAAAATCTCGATAGTCAAATGCAGACTTGCCTTCATTTAGTCCCTTCTATTGTGGTTCGTCTTCCTAATCGAAAAAGTCGCAAACAGTCAGTTGCTAAGGTTCCGACTCCTTGTGATATTAATGCATGATTTTTGTAATCCTTGTTCCTATCTGATTGTATACCACCAATATCAAAATTAAAGTTTCTTTTGTAGCATTTCAACCCTGTTTTCTTTCTTAGCAGCACTATATTCTCTTTATTACAATTATTTATAGAAAAAAAACAAACCCCCACAATCCCCGCTTCCCCCATTTCCCCCATTTCCCTTCTCTACAAATCCCTCGATCTTGTTTCGCTATCAATGAACGTGATATACAAAAAATACATACAAACATAGACAGCGCATTGAATATATTTGTTTGTAATACTCAACTGTATGCTAATAAGTCTAAGGTTTTTACATTTTTTTTTTTTAGCCTATTCGATATTTATCGTAATTATATACAATTAAAAAAAAAACCTAATTAAAACAGTTGAAAATTACGGGCGCTAGAGGGAAACACACACATTTTTCAACTTTGTTTTATATATATAAGATTTTAATATTAGAACTGCTTTACCATGTCACAAACCATTAAAAGTTATACTGATTTCTGCTGTCTACGAGATTATTGAGACTTTGGTCATGTGATTGGCACTTGTTTTGATTTTGGAAAATTAGAGAAATGATGGTAATTTTTGCTCCAATCAGCACCAAATTTCACAATAACACTTTCTAGAAACCTTTTTTGTGTATCGTTTCGTCTATTGGTTAAAACTGTATGAATATTTGTTCGATAGTTTTTGAGTTTATCGCATTCATATAGACAGAGAGACAGACTTTGTTTTATAATATATTATTGGAGATATGTGGGCAGATGTTGTTCTTCATCTTCTTATCAAAAATTTTGTGTATACTGATTAGTTGACCTGATGAAATATTTGACAAAGGCCACTTGATTGATTTTAAAATATTTCTCTAACTAGCAGACCTCACTCTTTTCAATTTTGTTTAGACTTTTCGACTTTACCTTTTTCGAGTTTTTTTTTTTTTCCAAAACCTTCTTCATGAATTACTCCGTCCATTGATGAAAAACGTATGGAAATCCATTCAGTAGTTTTTGAGTTTATCGCGTTCAGACAGACAGACAGACAGATAGATGCGGCGGAGGACTTTGTTTCATAATATGTATGGATAGTGATAGTGATGTATTCGTGTATATATCAAAAACAGATAAGCAACAGAAAGCATAACTGGGAAACAACATAAATATACTAATCGGTTGGATTAGTAAAATATAATTATATTTCTACAGAAATTGTTGTATTGGGAAATCTTTTATTTCAAGATTTATTTACTTAGTCCTCTTAAGTCCACAGAAGTTAAGGTTTTTTTTTAGGATTTGGTTTTCTCTTACAATCAGTCCTAAGAATTTTTAAATCTTATTCAGTCATGGTAGAAAAAGAGGCCACCCTAGTGCCTCCATCATTAGACTGGTCTAAATCTAGAAAATCACCCAACTTTGTCCAAAGAACTTGCAATACTTTTCCATTAAGGAAAACCGAAGACATAGGATAAACAATTTAATGTTGCTTTAATTACCCTTGTGAATCTTTGAATACGTAAATCTTCTGATATTTATCTACGTACGTATATCTTTTACAATTAGTCACATATAAAATTATAAAAATTTGATTAAATTTAAAAGAAATATACACAAAATTTTAACATTCAAAATGTTTTTGACAATAATTTGATGTATAAAATTAGATGATATCTACATAGTAAGTAAGTAAGTAAGTAATATACTATTATATTGGGTAGTAGAGGTGTGCAATAATTACAAAAAATGTACATTTTAATTACTTATTTAAAATGAGTAAAAGTATTACTCGTATTTCGCGTCTGCAGTATAAATAGTAATAGTATCTTTTACTCTTTTTTGTACTCTTTTTTAAGGTACATACATAAATTTTTACTTATAGTACATAAATAAAATGTGAAAGAGTAAGATTACTACTAGTAATCATTTGCAGTTAGAACATAAAAAAGATGTACATTTATTCTCGCATACGAATTTTACTATGTACGATGAACGATGATATATTAAATATGTAGTACATATTAAGAGTACATATAGTAGTACCCAGTACGGATATAATTATTGCACACCTCTATTGTGTGGTTCAGTTCTTCAGGTTCTCCCCATTATGGTATAAATGATTGATTAATCGATTTATTATGTAGTGATGTTAGAATGATAATGATAATGATGATGATGATGATGAATGAATTAATGGATTTATAAAAACACATACATACATACGCACACACACAAAGAAATAATGAGTGAGAGAGATGGAAAGTTAATGAATAAGTGAGAGTGAAAGAGTGAATGAACGAACAAGTGAGTGATTGAGTGAGTGAGTGAGTAAGATAAATAGACAAATAGAGATAGTGATAGTTTTAATGGAGATTAGCAAAGCAAATACAAAAGCGCTACCACTTACAATAGTAAAAATAAGTGATATAAATACATATAATAATAATATTAGAATACAAATATTGGAATACTCACTACTTCTACTATATACATTCATTACAACTAACTACTTCTAAGTATAATATTACTACTATATAGACAAACCTGGAAACGTGCCGTCATGCGTTGCTTGAAACTTTGTGCTGCCTTTGGATCAGCTAATCGCATGTCCTGATATTTCTCCTCCAAATCGGACCAGTCCTTCATGACCCGGGTGACTTTCTCGCGGTGTGATTCCTCTAGGCGCTGTTGGGCTTCCTTGTTTTAAATATGTTTTGTTTTCTTGTATAAATACGCATCGGAACAAAGCGAACACTTACTTTCTGACTTACTTTGTAGCTCTGATGCTCATAGTGTGGATCGAAATGTGTGAAGTAGGGATCTGAGGTTGGCTGTGCAGTCGATGGTACTGCTGGTGGTGGTGGTGGCGGTGGGGGTTGAGTGCCAATAGCAGCAGCAGAAGCTGAAGAACCAACATCACCGGCACCAACAACTATAGAAGCCTCATTAGAGATACCAGTACTAGAAACAGATTTTGGTTGAGTATCGCCCTTAAGTTTATCATCGACTTGACTAGCTGTCACCACAGCTGATAAAGTTGTCGATACAGATCCAGATGATGATGATAATGATGATGAGGACGACTGAGCAGGCTTCATCATTACATTGTTTGGCTTGGAACCGCTAGCGCTACCATTTTGATCCCACGAGTCAGCAATATCACTCTCAGCTCCAGCACCATCTTCTTCATAATTGTCAGCATCTTCACTAGAATCATATTCCCCATTGTCATCGACAGCGCCACTATTTGCATCAACACCAATACTAGGCAAAGCTACACCAGAACCAGTCCCAGCTCCAACACCACCACCAGCTGTAGCAGCCTCATCAGCAACCATTTCATCCTCTTCATCGTCACCCATGAGATCATCTTCATCATCAAGTTCATCATCATTAATGTCCTTCGAATAATTGGAATCATTATCTTCCTCATCATTGGAATTGATATCATCGTTGCCATTGGAGATTTGAGCTGGTGGTACAATAGGTAAATCGGTCTTCTTAATGCGAATCTCATCGGCTGCAGCGAAATTAACAAACAAATCAAAATCACAAATGTCATCATCATTAACAATCAACAATCAACAATTAATATCTAATATACTATATTCATGTGTATATCTAATAGGTATAATCCTTTTATTATGCTATTGAGGACTCACTCTTGAAATGCTTGGGACAACAGACAAACTCAACTCCTGAGAACAAGGAAATGCCACATGGTAGCAGCATGGCAAAGCTACGCATTTGCATTCCACGTTCCTGGCAAGCAGCGGCTCCGGTTTGATTCCATCTGACAAATGGCCAACAACGGGAGGCATTATGTATATGATCGAAGAGACATCCTTCCGGTACCAATAAAGCATCCGATTGGAATGGTCCTTCTAAGGTGAACAGTTTTGAGAGACAAATTATCAAAATATTAAAGAAGAAGAAGATCAATAAAAATAAAAATCAATAAACATTTCATGGAAATGGGTGAGTTTGAGTTGTGATTGAAAGACAAAGAGTAAGTGAGTGTGAAAGAGAAATCAATAGATAAAGAGAGAGAGAGAGAGAGAGAGAGAGAGAGAAAGAAAGAGAAGAAGAAATCATATAAAGTTGCAATTGCAAGATATAATACAATAATAATAATAAATAATATTATGATGATGATATTTACCCAGACAACGGAATGGTTTAATCCAACGATGTGCCCCTTTACATTTGGCTGCATTCAAAGCATTCTGACGACACCATCCACCGATTTTCTGATAATGCGATGATTCAACAATATTGGTTATATCACGATTCGGATAGGCCTAGAAATAATCAAATCGAAGAGAAAACATAAATTATAAAATGTAATATAAAATTCTCAAAAAATATTTCCTATTATACTTTTTACAATTATAGAATAGAATACAGAGAGAGAGAGAGAGAGAGAGTGAGAGAGAGAGACTTATAAAACCGGCTTTATTTTTATTTGTATCCATTTCTTTGGACATTTATTCTCAGTGGATTAAAAAAATGCGTCTATGTACTATAACTAAAGTCTTTATAATCATATTTCATGACAATTACTATTAAATATTTCCATTCATGCTTCCCATTGCTCGACTATTGTATTTTAGACAAATGGGTTTCAGCATAAGCGTTAACATTCCAATTATGGGCTAAGTCCCACAATTTTATATGTAATTTAGGCAAATTTACTATTTCATCTTCTCAGTACAATTTTGTATGTTTTTTAGTTATGCTTCCCATTGCTCGTCTATTGTATTTTAGACAAATTGGTTTTAGCATAACCATTCACATTCCAACATGGCCAACACAACTTTATATGTAACTCAGGAAATTTTACTATTTCATTCTCTCAGTACAATTTTGTATGTTTTGTATTCATGCTTCCCATTGCTCGTCTATTGTATTTTAGACAAATGGGTTTCAGCATAAGCGTTCACATTCTAATTATGGACTAATTCCCACAACTTTATAAGGAAATCAGGCAATTTTACTACATATTTCATCTTCTCAGTACAATTTTGTATGTTTTTTAGTCTTGCTTCCCATTGCTCGTCTATTGTATTTTAGACAAATGGGTTTTAGCATAAACCTTCCCATTCTAACATGGGCAACACAACTTTATATGTAACTCAGGAAATTTTACTATTTCATCCTCTCAGTACAATTTTATATGTTTTTTAGTCATGCTTCCCATTGCTTGTCTATTGTATTTTAAGAAAAAGGGTTTCAGCATAAGCTTGCACATTGCAATATGTACTAATGCCCACAACTTAAACTGTAATTCAGGCAATTTTACTACTTATTTCAGCCTCTCAGTATAATATTGTATGTTTTTTGGTCATGCTTCCCATTGCTCGTCTAATTTAGGCAATGGAATGAAAGCATAAACCTTTTCCATATGTAATGTATGAATTAGTAAAAGATCGAGTGAACTAACTATACGACAAAACTATTATAATTATTACTATTAGAATCAAGAAACATAATAAACAAATTATATTCTCAGGAAAGCGTAACTCGTGGGTGGATACCAATGGATAAAAGCCCAACTATTGGGTGGATCATAGTGCATAAAAGGGACCATGTTAATGAAAGACTTGATTGTCGATTCAGGAAAGGGAAGAACATTCCTTCATTGGTCCCGAGCCATTCTGTTTGTTATTCAAAGGCTACTCAATGGAAACTATAAGGCAATGAGAGAATTACAAATTTGCAAGCTACTGGAATTGACAAAGGCAAGCAAATAGATAGATAGAAGAATTTTTAGATGATATTTCCAACTACACAGAAAAGATGCAAGAATTCGATGGGATATTGTTGCTGCAAGCATCTGAAGTAATTCTCTTAGACACTAAGAACTGCAGTTTTAATGTTTAAGAAACCTAATCCAACTATGGGGTGGGTCATTTATTGGTCCGATTTTGAACTCCCTGTTGCTAAAGACGTTGTCAATTTGACCTTCTGCTGAACGAATATGGATTGCTTCTCTTTGGAACAACGCTTTGAAATATTAAAAACTTATTTTGAATGTGGATGACCACAAAATATTGCAAAAATTGTGTAAAAAATTTAGAAGAAATTAAATTTTGGCAATGTCCATTGGTCTGATCGCAGCTGCAATTTGACACCGATGGACTTTTTTCTGTTGGACGAAACTAAAGTTAAATGTTATGCCAACAATCCCCAAACAATTGATTACTAGAAACAGAACATTTGGGCTGAAATTGCCCAAAATGATCAGGAAACAGTGGACAAAGTGCTTGAAAAATGGTGTTCCATGATGGCCTACTACCGTGCCAACCGTGGCCAAAATTTTAATGACATCTGTTTTCATACTTTAGCGGAAGAATCAATCTATTAAATAAAGTGAAATTCATTGAGAAAACAATAATGTTTGTCCATTTAAACAAATTATAAATGTAGTTATTCACAAAACTAATTAACAAAGGATTTCCAATGCTCTCTGTTTCGCGCCATTGCTCGTAACTCGATGATTGATTTCCCGGTTTCCCGGTTGAGCGTCCTGCGCCAGTTCATTTTAGGTCTGCCTCTGGATCGATTGCCTTGTGGGTTCCATTCCAGAATTACATGCGGTATCTCATCATAATCTTTGCGCAGCGTGTGACCCAACCAATCGGATTTGCGTTTGCGAATTTCAATCTCGATTGGTTTTTGTTCGCAAAGTTCCCAAAGGCGCACATTGCTAATGGTTCGGGGCCACCATATACGTATTACACTTCTGAGACATCGATTAACAAATGTTTGGAGCTTCTTGACAATGATACTGGCAATGAACCATGTCTCACAACCGTATAACAAAATCGACTTTATGCATGCATTGAAGACTCGTATTTCGGGTTTTCGCTGGATATTCGGTTCTCGCCAGAATTTATTTAATTATCCAAAGGCAATTCTGGCTTTACGAATTCTGCAGTCTAAATCGTCCAGTGCTCCTCCAAACTTTTCGTTTTTGCGAAGTTGATTTTAAGACCAATTTTTGAGGCTTCTGTGGCGAGTCTATCTAACTGGGTTTGAAGGTCCGAATGACGGAAAGAAAATAGTACAACATTCGCATATTCTAGATCTCCTAGTTTACGATTAAATTTCCAGTTGATTCCAAAACTATTCAATTCAGCTGCTTCAAATACCAAATCAAGAACGGTAATAAAGAGCAAGGGCGACAGTGAGCATTCTTATTTCACTCCGCTATTGCATCCAAAAGGATCGCTTAGTTGTCCGCCGTGCAAAACTCGACTTGAGGACCCAACGCTTTTATGATATTGATAATTTTGTGTGGAATTCCTCTAGCTTGAAGTGCCACCCTAACAAAGGTGTCAAACGCTTTCAGAAAATCTATGAAAACTAGTAGATATAACGTAGAGTTGAATTCCTCGGATTGCTCTACAATAATACGTACAGTGTTTATTAGATCGATACAAGATCTTTGAGGGCAAAAGCCAACTTGATTTCTACATAGAACGTTGTTGAGTGGCTCGGAAATGCGGCTTAGTATAATCTGGTTGAGGATTTTCATGATGGTTGGCAGGAGAGATATATCCCTCCAGTTAGAGCATATTTGTCGGTTTCCCTTCTTCGGAAACTTGATTATTACAGATTCCTTCCAAGATTTAGATACATTTTCAGAGGTCCAAACAGCTTCCAAAATCGGAGTTAGCTTTTATGCCATCATGTGAGCATTCGCTTGAAAGCATTCAACGGTGATTTTGTCTGCTCCCGGAGCTTTGTATTTTTTTTTTTTTTATAGTGTTAATTGTAGTTTCAATTTCTTCTAGTGTGGGAGGGCTAGTTTTTATTTGCCTGTTTACATTATGTCTCCTTCGGATCGGGAGATTCTCATTGGAGCTATTGTTGGAATTTAATTGTTGCTTCGAAGTATCTCTTTCAAACTTCCACCTGTTCATTCTGAGCAGTAACAATGTTGCCACTTTTGTTTTCTATAGGACAAGTTGTTGCAACGTGCTTCCTACTTCCAATAGTATTTACGATATCAGACTATGGAGATTTCTCATATCCCCTTTGTCGGCCGCTATCTGCGCATTCTTCACTAGATCATCATATAATAGTAACAAAGATATACGTGAATATAATAGAAATTTCCTAATATTTTTTAAAAGCAATTAATCACAATCTAATAACTTTGTTTAGTATTATGAATATAAAATATATAAAAAAATATTGGTCCTATACAGGTGAGTTGTACTACAAAAGAAAGACTGATTATGGAAGAAACTGCTTGTAATATTTGTAACTTGTTTGTTACTTTAATTCACCATTTAAATATTTTAAGTGTGGAACATCACAAAAAGAAGGAAATATGCTGTCAATTTATTACTCAGAAACAGAAACACAGACAGAAAAGAAAAGAAACTCACAAATATTCATTTTTATATTGTTGAACTAACTAAGAATTATTCAAGTGTAAATTTTGTTGTTTGGTGAGTTTCATTCATTTTATATTACATACAAAATAAACTCACTTCCAATAACCATGAATACTTTTTTGAAACAATCAAGTCAATGTTGTTGCTTTAAGCTAAATTAATCAAGTGCAAAATATAGAAAGATGCGCTACAATGACCAATAAGCTAAGCATAAACTCGAATTAGATTAGAGGCATAACAATATGTTGCTAAGGTTGCTGGGCCTGTTGGAGTTTTAGGTCAACAGAGAGAGAGAGAGAGAGAGAGAGAAGGAGCTTTATTCATGCATGCATGGGTTTGTTAGTAAGAAGCGTCACATGTCTGTGGTAGGTTGGCTATTTTTGGGGAACCTCTTCTCTTCATATATAGTATTGTATATATGTACTATATATATATTAAACCCACTCATCATCATCATCATCATAATCATCATCATCAACCACATGCATATCACATTTGCTTACTTTGTTAATATTATACCAAGTACTATATACATATAATGTAGTATTTTGTATGTATTTGTATGATCTGTGTGTGTGTGTGTGTGTGTGTGTGTGTGTGTGTGTGTGTGTTTAAAGGCAATAATTGTGCTATTTTCGAAAGCATATTGTGGTTAAAGCTGTTGCTGTTGCTGTTGCTACTTCTGTTTCTGTTGCTGTTGCTATCAAGGATTTACTCAAATTCAAACTCATTTCGTTTATAGCCTACACTCATAGTGAATACAATATCATCTCCATATAAAGCAATACAAGTCAATCTCATCCCATCTCTTCACCCATTTTCTCTTTTTCTCTAAAGAAGTAATCAACCCACTGAAACCGAGCCACTGTCTCTGTTGTGGTTTATGCATTTGACATTTTTTCCACTCGAGGTGCTACTACTGCCACAGCCACTGCTGCCTTTGCTTTTGTTATTGCCTCCATCCTTGCATCCCACACGGCATCCCATTTGCTCCTCTTCTGACGTTGTATATATTGTTCAACACTCTTTGCCTCCTCCCCCCTACACTTCACTACAATATGCAAAGTCTGCTCATGACAAACATGTGACAAAGCGAACAATGAATTGAGTTTATTTAAGGCAGATACAAAAAAAAAAAAAAAAAAAAAACACAGGAAAAATAGAAATCAGGTCCTGTTGTTTTTAAGGTCCTTAAATGAATTGGATCTCTTGTTGTTCTGTTGTTTTTCTCTCTCCTTTTTTTATAGCATTTTTTACGATTTCACTTTGTTTGCTGTGTTTTATTTAAATGTTTTTTGTTTTTTTTTTCTCCATAAAATATAAGTTTATAACGAATCGTTGTCATTGGCATGTGTTGTTTTTAAGTGGTTCAACTTATTGGACAACGGTTATGGGAAGTTTTGGATTGATGGATAGATGGATGGATGTTTGACTCGGCTATTGATGAGTAAATAACCATGATGATTCCACAACAAGAACAATAGATTTGAAATATATTGTAGTACATAAGGATAGTAAGAGATAGAGAGATAGAGAGAGAAAGAGTGAAATAGTAGAAGGTTCTGAGACATTTACACATTTTCACGTTGGCTTTGTATCTTTATACTTGATATTGTACTATAATCACAATTAAATATTTTGTTTAAAATTAAAAAAAAAAAAAATTAATATGGTTAAATAAATCTTAAAATATAATGACGTCACAAATTTGATTTCATTTTTAATAGGAAACTTTTCCCTCCTAACATATTGGGCCTCATGCATAAAAAATGAGCAATGACTCAAGTCAAGTCTGTCATTCCTTGAATTAAATCGAACATCTTGAGCTCAATCTCAATTTTGTATGCATAAAAATGAGTTTAATTGACTTTGAGCTGAATCAGATCAAACTTTAATGGGTTACTTAGTCAGAATTATGAGTTGTAAGGAGAGTGAATGAAAATTGATTGCAATTTGGAATCGACCGATCAATTGTCAGTATTTTTAGTAGATTATTTAAAAGAAAATAAATGCCTTTTAGAAAAACATTCAAGTTCCAAGTGTAAAAATTAAAAAAAAAAAAAAGTTAAAAAATAGAAAAAAAAAAGAAAAAAAATAAGTTAAAAAAATGAAATCGTTTTGCTATTTCGTAGCATGCGAGCATCATGTACTGATCCTGGCCAACAGTGATGAAAATTTCTTTACCTTACACTTTAATAGAATAGAAAAGTCATGTTGCCATCCGTGAGTCGCGGATTCGATTTCCGCTCAAGTCTTGTCCTGGACTTTTCTAATTTCCTCCAATCCTTCCTAACTCTCTCCCTGAACTGAAGGCCTTTGCCGCTATTGCTCATATTGTATTAAAAATAAAAAATTGAATTATAATTTATAATAATTATAATTTTAGTTCTATGTAAATAAATAAATAATATATGTTCATCATTTTGTATGTTCGGGTTTTTTTATTTTAAAGTGGATGTAAACTAGAACTCAAATTGCATAAGGAAAAATATTGTTTTTCTTGCAGTTTCCTTTAAGCTATTTGGCATTCTTCCACTGTGCTTGGAAAGTTAATCCATCCTTGTGTCCTGTTTGCTAAAATTTGTGCCATTTCGGAAACCGTTCTAGAAGCAGTGGATTGATGAAAACCAATATCTTCACCAATACCATTTTAGAAGCCAGGATCATCAGCACAAAATCTTAAAAACAACCGAATTTTTTGATTATTTTTGGCAGCATGGTGTTTCCCTCGGCGATTTGCAGCTCAAAGAAAAGATCTAGTGGAGACAGGCGACGACAGCAAAAACACAACGGAATCGATGTGATGTGATGTGATGTGATGTGATGTGATGTGTTGTGATGTGATGTGATGTGTTGGTGGTGCGACGAGTGCAGCGATTCGACGGTGGCAAGTCGCAGCATGGTGTTTTCCCATGTTCCACATACCACAACACAAAACATAATCTGTCTCCAACTTGCAGTTTCCTTTAAGCTATTTGGCATTCTTCCACTGTGCTTAGAAAGTTAATCCATCCTTGTGTCCTGTTTGCTAAAATTTGTGCCATTTCGGAAACCGTTCTAGAACCAATATCTTCACCAATACCATTTTAGAAGCCAGGATCATCAGCACAAAATCTTAAAAACAACCGAATTTTTTGATTATTTTTGGCAGCATGGTGTTTCCCTCGGCGATTTGCAGCTCAAAGAAAAGATCTAGTGGAGACAGGCGACGACAGCAAAAACACAACGGAATCGATGTGATGTGATGTGATGTGATGTGATGTGATGTGATGTGATGTGATGTGATGTGTTGGTGGTGCGACGAGTGCAGCGATTCGACGGTGGCAAGTCGCAGCATGGTGTTTTCCCATGTTCCACATACCACAACACAAAACATAATCTGTCTCCAACTTGCAGTTTCCTTTAAGCTATTTGGCATTCTTCCACTGTGCTTAGAGAGTTAATCCATCCTTGTGTCCTGTTTGCTAAAATTTGTGCCATTTCGGAAACCGTTCTAGAAGCAGTGGATTGATGAAAACCAATATCTTCACCAATACCATTTTAGAAGCCAGGATCATCAGCACAAAATCTTAAAAACAACCGAATTTTTTGATTATTTTTGGCAGCATGGTGTTTCCCTCGGCGATTTGCAGCTCAAAGAAAAGATCTAGTGGAGAATACAGACAGGCGACGACAGCAAAAACACAACGGAATCGATGTGATGTGATGTGATGTGATGTGATGTGTTGGTGGTGTGACGAGTGCAGCGATTCGACGGTGGCAAGTGGCAGCATGGTGTTTTCCATGTTCCACATACCACAACACAAAACATAATCTGTCTCCAACTTGCAGTTTCCTTTAAGCTATTTGTCATTCTTCCACTGTGCTTGGAAAGTTAATCCATCCTTGTGTCCTGTTTGCTAAAATTTGTGCCATTTCGGAAACCGTTCTAGAAGCAGTGGATTGATGAAAACCAATATCTTCACCAATACCATTTTAGAAGCCAGGATCATCAGCACAAAATCTTAAAAACAACCGAATTTTTTGATTATTTTTGGCAGCATGGTGTTTCCCTCGGCGATTTGCAGCTCAAAGAAAAGATCTAGTGGAGAATACAGACAGGCGACGACAGCAAAAACACAACGGAATCGATGTGATGTGATGTGATGTGATGTGATGTGTTGGTGGTGTGACGAGTGCAGCGATTCGACGGTGGCAAGTGGCAGCATGGTGTTTTCCATGTTCCACATACCACAACACAAAACATAATCTGTCTCCAACTTGCAGTTTCCTTTAAGCTATTTGTCATTCTTCCACTGTGCTTGGAAAGTTAATCCATCCTTGTGTCCTGTTTGCTAAAATTTGTGCCATTTCGGAAACCGTTCTAGAAGCAGTGGATTGATGAAAACCAATATCTTCACCAATACCATTTTAGAAGCCAGGATCATCAGCACAAAATCTTAAAAACAACCGAATTTTTTGATTATTTTTGGCAGCATGGTGTTTCCCTCGGCGATTTGCAGCTCAAAGAAAAGATCTAGTGGAGAATACAGACAGGCGACGACAGCAAAAACACAACGGAATCGATGTGATGTGATGTGATGTGATGTGATGTGTTGGTGGTGTGACGAGTGCAGCGATTCGACGGTGGCAAGTGGCAGCATGGTGTTTTCCATGTTCCACATACCACAACACAAAACATAATCTGTCTCCAACTTGCAGTTTCCTTTAAGCTATTTGGCATTCTTCCACTGTGCTTGGAAAGTTAATCCATCCTTGTGTCCTGTTTGCTAAAATTTGTGCCATTTCGGAAACCGTTCTAGAAGCAGTGGATTGATGAAAACCAATATCTTCACCAATACCATTTTAGAAGCCAGGATCATCAACACAAAATCTTAAAAACAACCGAATTTTTTGATTATTTTTGGCAGCATGGTGTTTCCCTCGGCGATTTGCAGCTCAAAGAAAAGATCTAGTGGAGAATACAGACAGGCGACGACAGCAAAAACACAACGGAATCGATGTGATGTGATGTGATGTGTTGGTGGTGCGACGAGTGCAGCGATTCGACGGTGGCAAGTGGCAGCATGGTGTTTTCCATGTTCCACATACCACAACACATAACATAATCTGTCTCCAACTAGATAGGAAAAAAAAATATGGAGACATTGTTAATTTTTGCCTGGTCAAGTAACGCGGGTTTTTCCTCCATTTTTCACCATTATCCACCAAAAAATTTAATTTTCTCCTCTCTTTGTTAACCTTCTTCATCTGGACAACAGGGCTACCTGCATTCGTTACTGATACCAAGGAGTCTTCCTTGTTTTATCTACAACTTGAATTTAAAAATACTTTACATTTTAAAAAATGTTATACATTGCATGAAGTTTTAAAATTTTGTTCTGTGTTCTGTTTTCTGTGTTACTAAATCTCTGATATACAACATCTCTCTCTCTACCTCTGGATTTTACTTTTTTGCTTGCTTCATACATTGAACTCAATTGAGTTTAGGAATTTTCAAAACTTTTAAAACAATTAACTTATTTTTTGTTGTTGTGGTTGTTGTTGTTGTTGTTGTGTCTGCCGATGATTGATCAAAATGCAAGAATCTTTGGACAATTATTTGCAGTAATGAGGATTTGTGGTGATGTTGATCCTGTTGGAAGATTGTTATTTATATGCTTTGGCTTACAAAAATCATTAGATTTTGATATTGCTGCAAATGTTGCTTCTAACAAATCTCCCAAGGAATTTGATGTACCTTCGCAATGTGCTTCTACATCTTGGAACCCAGCCATACTAAGCAATTTTCCTGTTAGAAACCCCGAGCTAATACCCGTTCCAGGTTCAGCGGGAATCAAGTGCATATTCAATGTTTTGGCTTTTCCAATAAGATGGCAAGGCACCGTATGTGGGGTCTGATCCTTTTCTTTTTCATTATTCCAGTATCCCTTATGAATTGGTGTTATGGAAGTTTCAACAGATTCCTTACGTGCTTCCTTAAGTGCAACAGTTACATATTTATGTGATTTAATGCCCAATCCAAGGCCCTTTGATGTTACACTTGCATAATGCACAGTGAAAATAGTTTCTGTGTCATCCGTTGTTTCTTCAATTACTGGTTTTATCACAAACATATCATCGTCTATATGTCCAATGAATTTATCGGAAATCCCGTACTCATACCATGGAATATAAACTATAAATTTATAGTCAATTGATTGAATCATCTCCTCACAAATCATCTGCCCCAATTCTTCGTGGGTTATCCATTTCCTCATTTTCAAATAGATTCTCATGCTGGGTCCACCTGATATAAATACCAGATCATTTTCTCCTGCAACACATCTGACGTGAAACATTCTTAGTAAAATTATAAATCAAACACAAGAATGTTAATGTTAATGTTAATGTTAGTGTAGGTTTAATTCGAAATTTTGTATTTTTACTGCGTCCAGCCAAATAAAAATGTAGTTTTATTCCGAAATATATTTATGTGTTACGTGTTATTTTGAATTTGAATATTTTATTGTGAAAAACTTTGAAGTCTAAAAGTAAAAATTTAATAAGTAGCCTACTAAGACAAATAGTATTTACTACTACCAAGGAATAATTTCGATTTATTAGTATTTGTATAACCATAAAGTTTCAAAGATTACCCTGCAATATGATTGGTGGCAATAGTCTCGTTTCGTTAGTAATTCACTAGTTACATTTCTGATTATCTGGTGGCTAATGAATTCAGTGAATTAATGTTTCACCACAACAAGACTGGGCCACACACTTCTGTTATAAATCGGCTGAAGGAGTTAATACAGGCACCATATAGTCTGGACCTAACACCATCTGATTACCATTTATTTCGCTCCATGAATGATAATAATAAATCCCTTGACGACTGGAAATCGGTATGGCGACAGTTTTTCTTTATTTTTATTGTTCAGCAAACCCCTGAATTGCTACAAAGACGGGAAAGATGGCAATAGAAAATATATGCTATATGATAATATAAAGTTGTGTTTTGATCTATGAAAATGAAAATTTCACACATGACTCTCATTTTCAGAAATTACTTATCCACCAAAACTATTACTTTCTTCCCTAAGGTTTATAGCAGAAATGTATCCAAAAGAAAAGGGGAAGATTTTTATACTCTTCACACAGTGAATAGTATAACATAATAATAAGTAACCCACAGAAGGAGACATCGGAGAGCCCATAAAGTATATAAATTATTGATCAGCGCGAAGAAACGAGGTGATCTAGCCATGTCCGTCTGTCCGTCTGTCCGTCTATATGTATGTATGCAAATTACTCCCTCAGATTTTGGAGTTAGAGAGCTGATATTTTGCACGGAGCTTTCTTTTTACCATACGCAGTACATTTGTCGGAAAAAGCCGAATCGGACCACTAGGGGGGTTACTCCCCATACAAACCTGAATCCAAATTAAAGTTCTCATTAGATTTTATTTTTTGTGCTTTCGCTCTAAGTGTCTGACTCAAATCCACCAAACATATAAATTTCGAACTATTAGAAGGGGCGTGAAGAGTATAACAACTTCGGCATAGCCAAAGTTAGTCTTTTTTTAATAGAAAAAGTCTATCAATATAAATATACGAGCTGCTGAAGTCATTCAAAATTCACCGTTGAGATCAGCCAAATGCCAGCGAGAATTTTTATGCATACCAAACCGATCTTTTGCTTAAAAAAATTGTCCTCTCTTATTGTTGTACATCTATTCAATCCAATACTTCATATTACTAAGTATATTCTTGGTTAGTTCTATGGTTATTTTTTTTAGAATTGTCCTAAATTAAATTCAAAATCATTAGTTGAAATTTTATTTTTAATAAGATAGAATTATATGTACATAATTTCTAAAAGGTTGAAAAAGAAAAAGCGTAGGCTGAATAATCATTACAATGGTCACTGAGCAGGGTTTTTATGTTTATTTTTTATTTTTTTTATAAGTAAGAGTTCCAGGTAATAGATGATCATTTTCGATGTTTTACTAAAGTAAGTGCAAATCTTTAAAGAGTCTTCATCTTTCATTTCTGATATACAATATTATTACAATATTTCTTATTAATTTTTATATTAAATTCTTTGCATAGTTCAGAAGTTTTATAATTCATATGTCCAAATTGGTTTAATAATCACTAAACTCAAAGCTCTGACTGTAAATAAAATAACCAGTCAAATAAATGATAATTGTAATATGATAATTGATTATCCAGTGACAATAGATGATTCATGGAAATGGAAATAGTTCTTGATGACAATGTCATTGGCAAAGTTTTCATGTGCAACAATAATACGAGAGAACTGAACTCTAATGTTTACTAATATAAGAATTTACAGATGTTCATAATACTATGCATATCTTTTGTTTGTTAATTCCTCAACAGTCGATTATTTAATTCTGTGTGCAAAGTAGTCACGAAACAATTACATAAATTGTTAATAAAAAATGTTCAAAAGGACAAAGGACAACAAAATGATGAAAGACTACAAAATAAGGATGATTACGATATGATGAGAAAGAACATGGTTGCAAAAACTTGAAACCAAACTAAACCAAGCAAATCAAAAGAATAACAAAACTAAAAGCAACAGCAACATAATAAAATATGTTCAACACATATGCACACACACACACACATATATATACATACACAAAGATGCACACATATGTATGTGTGTATGTACACCTACACTTATGTACATTACCATATAAAGCTTTGTTGGGTCTTAAGTAAAATAATGTTGTTGATGCATGTCAGCATTTTGAGCCAAGCACGTATTGGCCTTGCCCAAACGAACAACTCGAAGAGGATCTATTAGACCCACATATACACAAGCACACACACACACACACACACACACACACACACATACACTTACATATACTTTTACATATACTTAGATGCATATAGATGCATGCAGTATACGAGTATGTAGCTTTTAGCCATTATAACTGAATAGGCTATTTTATTGTAGCATCATAGTAGCAACCCATACAACTTTAATGTCAACAGCAAAATCTTATCATCATCAACAATAATAGCAATGGCATCTTTCGAAGAGAATTTTCACAAATACATACATACAAATATATGGAATATGGAATTATTGGAGAGAATGTTAAACAACAATAACAACATCATTAACACCATCATCATCATCATCATCATCATCATCATCATCATCAATATGAAAAACATGAACAGAAAGAAGCCTTAAACCTAACAACATTTTTCTACTAAATATAAAGACTTCTGTTATACTAAGTATTATACTATACTTATTCATATACCAACCAACCATTTACACATATTTATTTACAAATATACCTGCATTATATAGTATATACTTATATTCATACACATACTTTACATTAGTACGAGTATATGATTATGTGGTTGGTTGTTTGTTTGTTTGTTTGTTAGTTGGTTCGTTGGTTCGTTGGTTGGTTGTTTAGTTGTTTAGTTGGTTGGTTGTTTGTTCGTTTGTTCTACTCGGTTTAATCAAAACATGTTCAACCGAGCAAAAATTTTACAAAGTTGCCTTCTTGTTTTTCCCTTTATTTATCAACATAAAAAAAAAACAACAAAAACCAAAAATGTATTCAATTTAATAAAGAAAACTGGAAAAAAAAAAAAAAAAAATTGCATAAAATAGAGAATAGTGTAGGTCAAGGGAAACAAATTATGAAGAAACTAGCAGTTCCGGAAAAATTTTATTAACATTGACATCGGAAATGATAGAAATAATGAAATTTATTATATTTTGTTGTGACTCAGAATTCAAAAATAGATGTTTGATTGATTTGAAAATATGTCACTAAGCTGTATATGTAAATATTGATCCACTAATTTCGATCGATTTTGTAAATTGATTTTAATGAAATAAATGCTATTTATTACCGGAAGCTTGCTACAATATACCAATGCAAACCACATTCCAATTGGTTAAGTCGTTTCTGAGATTAGCGTGTACAGACAAAAATAATCTTACGATTTTATATACTATATGTATAGATAGATAAATTTCTCTTACATCTTCATTAACCTCTATAAGAAGGCTAAAATGATGATAATATGGAGTCCTCATCTCATAAGCAAGCAATTGCTGTCTTAGTTTAAATAAGGAAACCCCTGGAAACCTGGACTACTTACTCTCAGTCAGTTCCGACTTCTTCGAGTGGCATCCCACTTAAATAACAAAAAAAAAAAAAAAAAAAAAATGAGGGAAATATAAAAAAAAAACTAACTTTGGCTATGCCTATGTGTTTAGGGAATCTAGCAGATTATCCCTTATAAATCTCTTCACTCTGAATCCTAGGAAATGTTCATAGTATTTGTATTTTTGTACTCTTCATGTTAGTGAATAGTATTATAAGTTTGTCATAAAGTATATATATTTGTGATCAGCTCGATGAGACGAGTTGATTTAGCCATGTCCGTCTGTCCGTCAGTTCGCAAAACTAGTCCTTCAGTTTTCGAGCTAGAGAGCTGAAATTTTATACATGTTTCTTTTTACCAAACGCTGCACATTTGTCGGAATCAACCGTATCGGACTACTAGGGGGCGGTACGTCCTACACAAACTCCATTTTAAATTAAAGTTCTTATTAGAAAAAGTTTTTTGTTTTTTGTCGTATTGAACTGAAATTTGGATACTATAAGTTTCTGGTCCATATTTATCAACCATATAAAATTCATAATACTAGGGTTACCAACAGGGGTACCTCCCATACAAACCCCCTTTTAAATTAATGTTCTTTTTAGAAAAAGTTTTTTGTTTTTTGACTTATTGAACTGAAATTTGGACACTATAAGTTTCTGTTCTATATCCACCGACACTATAAATTTCAGGATCCTAGGGTTACCATGAGGGGCACCTCTCATAGAAACCCCCTTTTAAATTAAAGTTCTTATTAGAAAAAGCTTTTTGTTTTTTGACTTATTGAACTGATATTTGAAGACTACAAGTTTTTGGTCCGTATCCACCAACCATAAAGATTTCAAGACCCTCGGACTACTAGGAGGGGTACCCCCCGTACAAACCGGGATCCAAATTAAAGTTCTTATTACGAAAACTTTTATGTTATTTGTACTATCGACTTAATATTTGGACACTATAAGTGTCAGACCCATAGCCACTAACTTTATAAATTTCAATACCCTCGGACCACTAGCTGGGGCGTGAAGAGTATTACAACTTCGGCTTAGCCAAAGATATTAACTTTTTCATATTTTCTATCTCGATTAATGAGCTCACTCAATATGTTTTCATTGCAAATTAAATGTTTGGTTTTTTTGTAAGTTCCATAAGATTTTAATAGATGACGCTGTAAGTTAGTTTATCCACCAACACTTCAACATTTTACGTTATCTAGGTTAGGCAAGCCACCGATAGATGGCGCCAGTAAATAAATTAGTAAAGTAATAAATTGAATTATTACTAAAATGTGGTCGGGTCTGCTAGTAAAATATATAAAAATCGGCGGATTTTTTCTCAAAGTTATTCAATATTAACATGCCGACATAAAAGATGGAGCAACCCGTATATACTATTATTGCCCTCCTTGAGTTACTTAAGTGGAATTCCTTCAAATACTGAAAGACCTAATAATCTTAGATTGTAAAGGCGATCATTTCTGTTAAGGTTTTTTGTCATTTCTTTTAAAATTACCTCCTACAAATAAGTGAATTTGGGAGTACAGGATCGAAACCTTATTGTATTTGGTATTATATGTATATAGTACTTAGTACTACTTAGCTGTGCCCCCTTGTGTTGCTGTGGCTCAGGTTGGACAAAGATTATTATATCACGTATCAGCACTTATGGGAATTTCCGATAAATGATATCAATAGTGAAGTCTTCCAGAAACTTTTTACCGAAGAAATTACCATGTTCAATGTTAAGAATTGAAAATGGTTGTACTCAGAGGGGACCAAGAGTGAATATGTCACAGCTTTCGCTTGTGTAGACCAAGACGGTCAGCCGAAGCAGTTGTCATCCTAAATACAGTGAAAATCGAGAGCGAAATGTGTTATTTGCACTGACAGCCCCTCTACAGTCGATGCTATCAATAACTTTAGCAATTGGAACCATACTATTTGCCAAAATCGTGACGCTTACATCAAGACCCCATCCATTAAAATATTCTGGGTACCTAGCAATAAAAGGATTGCTGGAAATGAAAAGTTGAGTGCTGTCCTACATTACACGGTTACTCGCTGTCAATTAGTTCTCTCACAGACAATATTTCTCTCTCATTTTCAACGTGAATCAGCATTGAGGCAGCTGAGAGTATTTCAGTTGCGTGACTACTGAACGAGTGCAGAGCTTTGTGTGTCATCATTACTAATGCACACACCAAATTGTTCGATTCTACACTCTGATGCTCGCTGCTTATCAACAAGCCCAGTGGAAACCAACTGGGTCCAGCCCACGATACTATGATCAATTCCAAATTATTTTTTTCTTAGTATATATTTCGATTCTATTCTATCGGTATTCGTATTTAGTTTGGATTTAGGCGATCCGATTAGATCGAAACAAATTTCTTTTTTGAATGAAGTAGAATGAATGTTGGGTGAGATTTTTGAATTTTTATTTTTTTGTTTTTTTATCAAGTGTTTACAAGGTTTTGTGTGTTATGATGTGTAATATGGAATTTTTAGCACCAGAATTGAGTAGACAAAGGTTTTGACTAAACGATTTGACAAATAATCCATAACCATTCAAGGCATCACATTATTTTATGGAAGAATATGCTTTCTTTAAACCTGAAATTGTCATTTGGATTAAATTTGGTTGTTTGTGGCATAGCAAAAGTTCCATGATAAATGAACATGAGATGACATAAGATTAATTTGTCCTTAAGCTTCGAAATTTAGGTGTCCTCCTTGTTTTATCCATCACTTGAATTTATAAATACTTTTAATTTTAAAAAATGTTATACATTGGATGACGTTTTAAAATCTTGTTCAATTGTCAGTATTTTTAGTAGATTATTTAAAAGAAAATAAATGCCTTTTAGAAAAACATTCAAGTTCCAAGTGTAAAAAATAACAACAAAAGAAGTTAAAGAACAGAAAAAAAAAAAAAAATGATTCCAAAGAAAAAACTGAAATCGTTTTGCTATTTCGTAGAATGCGAGCATCATGTACTGATCCTGGCCAACAGTGATGAAAATTTCTTTACCTTACACTTTAATAGAATAGAATAGAAAAGTCATGTTGCCATCCGTGAGTCGCGGCTTCGATTTCCGCTCAAGTCTCCAATCCTTCCTAACTCTCTCCCTGAGCTGAAGGCCTTTGATTATATTGTATTAAAAAAAACTAAATTATAATTTTAGTTCTATGTAAATAAGTAAATAATATATGTTCATCATTTTGTATGTTCGGGTTTTTTTATTCTAAAGTGGATGTAAACTAGAACTCAAATTGCATAAGGAAAAATATTGTTTTTCTTGCAGTTTCCTTTAAGCTATTTGGCATTCTTCCACTGTGCTTGGAAAGTTAATCCATCCTTGTGTCCTGTTTGCTAAAATTTGTGCCATTTCGGAAACCGTTCTAGAAGCAGTGGATTGATGAAAACCAATATCTTCACCAATACCATTTTAGAAGCCAGGATCATCAGCACAAAATCTTAAAAACAACCGAATTTTTTGATTATTTTTGGCAGCATGGTGTTTCCCTCGGCGATTTGCAGCTCAAAGAAAAGATCTAGTGGAGAATACATACAGGCGACGACAGCAAAAACACAACGAATCGATGTGATGTGATGTGATGTGTTGGTGGTGCGACGAGTGCAGCGATTCGACGGTGGCAAGTGGCAGCATGGTGTTTTCCATGTTCCACATACCACAACACAAAACATAATCAGTCTCCAACTTGCAGTTTCCTTTAAGCTATTTGGCATTCTTCCAATGTGCTGGGAAAGTTAATCCATCCTTGTGTCCTGTCTGCTAAAATTTGTGCCATTTCGGAAACCGTTCTAGAAGCAGTGGATTGATGAAAACCAATATCTTCACCAATACCATTTTAGAAGCCAGGATCATCAGCACAAAATCTTAAAAACAACCGAATTTTTTGATTATTTTTGGCAGCATGGTGTTTCCCTCGGCGATTTGCAGCTCAAAGAAAAGATCTAGTGGAGAATACAGACAGGCGACGACAGCAAAAACACAACGGAATCGATGTGATGTGATGTGATGTGATGTGTTGGTGGTGTGACGAGTGCAGCGATTCGACGGTGGCAAGTGGCAGCATGGTGTTTTCCATGTTCCACATACCACAACACAAAACATAATCTGTCTCCAACTTGCAGTTTCCTTTAAGCTATTTGGCATTCTTCCACTGTGCTTGGAAAGTTAATCCATCCTTGTGTCCTGTTTGCTAAAATTTGTGCCATTTCGGAAACCGTTCTAGAAGCAGTGGATTGATGAAAACCAATATCTTCACCAATACCATTTTAGAAGCCAGGATCATCAACACAAAATCTTAAAAACAACCGAATTTTTTGATTATTTTTGGCAGCATGGTGTTTCCCTCGGCGATTTGCAGCTCAAAGAAAAGATCTAGTGGAGAATACAGACAGGCGACGACAGCAAAAACACAACGGAATCGATGTGATGTGATGTGATGTGATGTGTTGGTGGTGTGACGAGTGCAGCGATTCGACGGTGGCAAGTGGCAGCATGGTGTTTTCCATGTTCCACATACCACAACACAAAACATAATCTGTCTCCAACTTGCAGTTTCCTTTAAGCTATTTGTCATTCTTCCACTGTGCTTGGAAAGTTAATCCATCCTTGTGTCCTGTTTGCTAAAATTTGTGCCATTTCGGAAACCGTTCTAGAAGCAGTGGATTGATGAAAACCAATATCTTCACCAATACCATTTTAGAAGCCAGGATCATCAGCACAAAATCTTAAAAACAACCGAATTTTTTGATTATTTTTGGCAGCATGGTGTTTCCCTCGGCGATTTGCAGCTCAAAGAAAAGATCTAGTGGAGAATACAGACAGGCGACGACAGCAAAAACACAACGGAATCGATGTGATGTGATGTGATGTGATGTGATGTGATGTGATGTGTTGGTGGTGTGACGAGTGCAGCGATTCGACGGTGGCAAGTGGCAGCATGGTGTTTTCCATGTTCCACATACCACAACACAAAACATAATCTGTCTCCAACTTGCAGTTTCCTTTAAGCTATTTGGCATTCTTCCACTGTGCTTGGAAAGTTAATCCATCCTTGTGTCCTGTTTGCTAAAATTTGTGCCATTTCGGAAACCGTTCTAGAAGCAGTGGATTGATGAAAACCAATATCTTCACCAATACCATTTTAGAAGCCAGGATCATCAACACAAAATCTTAAAAACAACCGAATTTTTTGATTATTTTTGGCAGCATGGTGTTTCCCTCGGCGATTTGCAGCTCAAAGAAAAGATCTAGTGGAGAATACAGACAGGCGACGACAGCAAAAACACAACGGAATCGATGTGATGTGATGTGATGTGTTGGTGGTGCGACGAGTGCAGCGATTCGACGGTGGCAAGTGGCAGCATGGTGTTTTCCATGTTCCACATACCACAACACATAACATAATCTGTCTCCAACTAGATAGGAAAAAAAAATATGGAGACATTGTTAATTTTTGCCTGGCCAAGTAACGCGGGTTTTTACTCCATTTTTCACCATTTTTCACCATTTTCCACCAAAAAATTTAATTTTCTCCTCTCTTTGTTAACCTTCTTCATCTGGACAACAGGGCTACCTGCATTCGTTACTGATACCAAGGAGTCTTCCTTGTTTTATCTACAACTTGAATTTAAAAATACTTTACATTTTAAAAAATGTTATACATTGCATGAAGTTTTAAAATTTTGTTCTGTGTTCTGTTTTCTGTGTTACTAAATCTCTGATATACAACATCTCTCTCTCTACCTCTGGATTTTACTTTTTTGCTTGCTTCATACATTGAATTCAATTGAGTTTAGGAATTTTCAAAACTTTTAAAACAATTAACTTATTTTTTGTTGTTGTGGTTGTTGTTGTTGTTGTTGTGTCTGCCGATGATTGATCAAAATGCAAGAATCTTTGGACAATTATTTGCAGTAATGAGGATTTGTGGTGATGTTGATCCTGTTGGAAGATTGTTATTTATATGCTTTGGCTTACAAAAATCATTAGATTTTGATATTGCTGCAAATGTTGCTTCTAACAAATCTCCCAAGGAATTTGATGTACCTTCGCAATGTGCTTCTACATCTTGGAACCCAGCCATACTAAGCAATTTTCCTGTTAGAAACCCCGAGCTAATACCCGTTCCAGGTTCAGCGGGAATCAAGTGCATATTCAATGTTTTGGCTTTTCCAATGAGATGGCAAGGCACCGTATGTGGGGTCTGATCCTTTTCTTTTTCATTATTCCAGTATCCCTTATGAATTGGTGTTATGGAAGTTTCAACAGATTCCTTACGTGCTTCCTTAAGTGCAACAGTTACATATTTATGTGATTTAATGCCCAATCCAAGGCCCTTTGATGTTACACTTGCATAATGCACAGTGAAAATAGTTTCTGTGTCATCCGTTGTTTCTTCAATTACTGGTTTTATCACAAACATATCATCGTCTATATGTCCAATGAATTTATCGGAAATCCCGTACTCATACCATGGAATATAAACTATAAATTTATAGTCAATTGATTGAATCATCTCCTCACAAATCATCTGCCCCAATTCTTCGTGGGTTATCCATTTCCTCATTTTCAAATAGATTCTCATGCTGGGTCCACCTGATATAAATACCAGATCATTTTCTCCTGCAACACATCTGACGTGAAACATTCTTAGTAAAATTATAAATCAAACACAAGAATGTTAATGTTAATGTTAATGTTAGTGTAGGTTTAATTCGAAATTTTGTATTTTTACTGCGTCCAGCCAAATAAAAATGTAGTTTTATTCCGAAATATATTTATGTGTTACGTGTTATTTTGAATTTGAATATTTTATTGTGAAAAACTTTGAAGTCTAAAAGTAAAAATTTAATAAGTAGCCTACTAAGACAAATAGTATTTACTACTACCAAGGAATAATTTCGATTTATTAGTATTTGTATAACCATAAAGTTTCAAAGATTACCCTGCAATATGATTGGTGGCAATAGTCTCGTTTCGTTAGTAATTCACTAGTTACATTTCTGATTATCTGGTGGCTAATGAATTCAGTGAATTAATGTTTCACCACAACAAGACTGGGCCACACACTTCTGTTATAAATCGGCTGAAGGAGTTAATACAGGCACCATATAGTCTGGACCTAACACCATCTGATTACCATTTATTTCGCTCCATGAATGATAATAATAAATCCCTTGACGACTGGAAATCGGTATGGCGACAGTTTTTCTTTATTTTTATTGTTCAGCAAACCCCTGAATTGTTACAAAGACGGGAAAGATGGCAATAGAAAATATATGCTATGTGATAATATAAAGTTGTGTTTTGATCTATGAAAATGAAAATTTCACACATGACTCTCATTTTCAGAAATTACTTATCCACCAAAACTATTACTTTCTTCCCTAAGGTTTATAGCAGAAATGTATCCAAAAGAAAAGGGGAAGATTTTTATACTCTTCACACAGTGAATAGTATAACATAATAATAAGTAACCCACAGAAGGAGACATCGGAGACCCCATAAAGTATATAAATTATTGATCAGCTCGAAGAAACGAGGTGATCTAGCCATGTCCGTCTGTCCGTCTATATGTATGTATGCAAAGTACTCCCTCAATTTTTGGAGTTAGAGAGCTGATATTTTGCACGGAGCTTTCTTTTTACCATACGCAGTACATTTGTCGGATCACTAGGGGCGTTACTTCCCATACAAACCTGGATCCAAATTGAAGTTCTCATTAGAAAAACCTTTTTTGATTTTTTGTACTATCGATTTGAAATTTGAACGCTAAAAGTCTCTGACCAATATGCACCAACCACAATTTCAAGACCCTAGGATTTACTAGAAGTGGCGTGAAGAGTATTACAAGTCCAAAGTTAGTTTTTTTTTACTGTTTTTTTTTTTTATTTTGTTTAATAATATGGTAAGCTATGTGTATTTTATGGTTTATGGCGATGATTCTTCTTCTTCCATTGGAAACCACTTAAATAAATACAAAGATTGTACAAAATCAAAGTTAAGATCAACTGACCATAACACAACCATAATAACAACAACAACAACACTAGCATTTTTTTGGTAAAATTATAATAAAAAAAAAAAAATGGAAATGATGAGAAAAAATATGTGACAGCAACTCATTATTTGAGACTTTAAAATGAAGTCACGTAAGTTAGACGACATTTGTGGTCAACACATGTACAAGAAGACACATATTCCCTCCCATACACTTATACAAATACAAATGTAAGTATGTCTGTGCATAACAATGTTAACATCAACCTAAAGAATTTTCCACCATTTGAGTTTTTTCCTTCTTAACTTCCTTCCTTCCTTGCTTCCTTGCTTCCTGACTAACATCTTTCCTGCCATTTCCATTTCCTTTTCGCATTGCATATTTTTCTTGTTGTTTTTTTTTTTTTTTTTTTTTTGTATATAAAAACTGATGTCCTTAACTATTTCTTCACCATCATATATACATATGACACACATGCATGACCCCACACACACACACACACACACACACACATTTATACATATTTATTGTATAGAATATTTTTTACTTGGTAAAAACTAAAAGTTTTTGCCACTCAACCACTTTTTTCAGTGTCCTTTCTTTTAACACCCACACCCACAACCACACACATACAGAAGCAAACATACTTATTTACACCCTTGATAAACCACAAAACATTTTCTAAAACTCAGACTTGAATCCTTGATTCAAGTCAACCATGGAAGGAATGAAGGCAACCAAGGCTGGAAGCCATGGAGGCAGGCAGGCAATTTTTCTTGCCTGTTCAGTGAATCTGAAATGTTGTGCAACGTTTAATTATATGAAACTTGTTATTGTTTATTTTATTATATATCCATGTGTGCAAATATATATACGAGTATACACATATATTTGTGTATGTGTATGTGTGTGTGTGTGTGTATAAAATAAAAACGCAAAATATCCTTTTTAACGGTTCGTTGTGCTTGAGCACAGGATGTGCGCTGGCATTCGATACGCTCATTTGTTTGGTTGGACTACTAAAAACAAAGAACAGAAAAAAGAAATGGAACAAAATAGGTAAGGACCTTTCCGACAAAAAGAAAGGAATAAAGGAAAATGAGAAAAAAAGAAAACCTCAAATAGAATAAAGCATGAAAGAAAAGGACCAGCACATGACATGACAGGTCAGAACAGGACAGGACAGGACAGGACAGGACAGGACAGGACAGGACAGGACAGGACAGGACAGGACAGGACAAGACAGGACAGGACAGGATACAATACAAAATAAAGTGCAGGATATAATAAAGAAAAAAAAAAGAAAAAAAAAATTATAGAAAGAAAGAAAGGTTTATATACATACAAATTTATTCCTTTATTCCTTTTGTTCCTTTCCATATACTAGAATAAAAACAGACAATGGACTCATGCCAGCACCATTGCCCTATTAGCCTATTGGCCTCAGGACCACCCACAATTATGGATATGGATCCTTAAGTTACTGTCATCAATCTTTGAATGGATCTCAACAAAACAATACACAACACAACACAACACAACACAATACAATACAATACAATACAACACAACACATTTCTAAGCAGTGTCCTTTGTAATTTATGTAGATTTTTGTTCAAAGAAAAGTTTCTTTGACTAATAAAAAGTATTTACAATACAATAATTTTGAATTATGTAATAAGATATAAGAAATTAACCAATCATCTTTATAAAGGGTTTTTTTTTTTTTTTGTTTTTAGAGGTTAAATATAACAAAAAGTTGAAAAATGTATATTTTCCCCTTTAGCGTGCGTAATTTTCAATCATTTTAGTTAGTTTTTTTTTTAATTGTAGATGAATACAATAAATAAATAATAGGCTACAAAAAATAATACAATAATATATTTAAAAATATTTAAAAAAAAAAGCTTAGACATATTTGCATACAGTTGAGTACAAAAAAAAAAAAAAAAAAAAAAATCCATTCGACACGCTGTGTATATTTATGTGTATTTTCTGTATTTGATGCTCACTGATAGTGAAACAATATCAAAAGATTTGTAGATAAGAGAAACAGAGGGAAGCGGGGCTTGTGGAATAGAGATTATGGTGATGCTAAGATAGGAAACAACCCATGCAAAGCAGGGTCGGGTACGCTAGTATATCTATAAAAATATCCAAAGAATGGCATTGACATTTCTTTGGAACATTCACCTTTATTACTCAACAAATCGATTATTTATTTCATAGTGCGATTAGTCTACTACTTTTGATCGGATTATGTATAAATATTTGACAAGGTAAGGCTAAGAGTTTACCGAGGCAACTAGATTAGTTGTAGGGAACTGAAAGTTCTTACAATTAAATTACTCAATAGAGCAATTGACAAATTTCTTGCTGAATCAAAATTTTAGATGTTCATATTTTACAAGAAGTATTTAAAGGGACCAGGCTCACTGGGAGACTGGGAAACTGACTGATCCAAAATGCCAGTGATTCTTGGTATTATGAAAAAAACGCACATGCATATTCTAAGTGTTTGGTCTCAAGAACTTACATATCAAACATATTTCCATATATCACCATAACGAAATCAATCTTACTAATTGTATGTGTCAAATCAGCATTTCTCTTAATCCGGAAATTTGATTGTCATTGGGTCTATGGGTCGCACTGAATTGGAATAGTATTGAAAATTCTAAGAATTCTAAGAATTGTCATTAATTAAATTATACAATTCGTAAGCAGACTTGTCAACTTAGGGGTCTTTTCAAGAGTCAGATTCATAAAAAAGAAATTATAATAAATACTCACAATTACTGGGAAAAACCCCATAAAAAACAAACTAATTTACGTTTTGTAAAATTCTCTATTTATAAATTATTTAATATTTTAAACTAAATTCCATTTTCTTTTGATTCTGTCTTTTGAAAATACCCCTAAGTTGGCAAGAAAAAGAAAAGGTACCCAGTAGAAATTATTTACGATCTTATAATCAAATGTGTAAAGATAAGCAACGTGTATTTCATACACAATTGCAAGAAGTATAGTACATGTCTAAATTTATGATTGTGTTAATCGTCTAATCAGTGTTAATCAGCTGTTTTTGTATTCATAAATTTAAACAAATAATTCAAAATGCCTATGATTGGGCAGATTTGCCAATTAATTAAAAATTCACTAAGCTGGGAGCCCTCAGTATAAGCATTTTATCACTTGGTTTAACCTACTCAATTGTGGATTAAATTTAAGCAATCGCTTAAACTTTTTATACTCTTCACGGGAGTGAATAGTATTATAAGTTTGTCATGAAGTTTGTAACACACAGAGAAGGAGACATCGCAGATCACATAAAGTATATATATATTTGTGATCAGCTCGATGAGACGAGTTGATTTTGTCATGTCCGTCTGTCCGTCGGTCCGTCAGTTTGCACTCCTAGTCCTTCAGTTTTTGAGCTAGAGAGCTAAAATTTTGTACATCGGTTTCTTTTTACCAAACACCGGTCAAGTTCGTGAATCGGCTGAATCGGACCACCAGGGGGGGGGGGGTACCTCCCATACAAACCCCCTTTTAAATTAATGTTCTTATTAGAAAAAGTTTTTTGCTTTTTGATGTATCGGACTGAAATTTGGACACTATAAGTTTATGGTCCACACCCACCAACCATATAAATTTCATAATCCTAGGGTTACCAAGTGGGGTACCTCCCATACAAACCCCCATTTAAATTAAAGTTCTTATTAGAAAAACTTTTTTGTTTTTTGTCTTATTAAACTGAAATTTGGACACTATAAATCTCTGACCCATATCCACAAACCATGAAAATCAATCAAGACCCTCGGACTGCTAGGAGGGGTACCCCCCATACAAACCGGGATCTAAATGAAAGTTCCTATTAGAAAAACTTTTTTGTTTTTTGTACTATCGACATAGCCACCAACCTTATAAATTTCAAAACCCTCGAACCACTAGTTGGGGCATGAAGAGTATTACAACTTCGGTATAGCCAAAGTTAGTCTTTTTTTTATATTTTTTGTATGGAATTATAGGTTATTTACACCGAACTGATTCAATGTGAATTGATTTTGTGTTCAGACCGGTGATTCTAAATCTTGATCAGCTTTTTTTTGTTTTGGTTAAAAAAAAAAACACAAAAATTGCGGAAGTCTGTCGAAAATGTTGAATCTACCTGAATCGATTCACATTCTACAACAACAACAACTGTCATTTTTCCTTATGTTTGTTGTCCGATTCAATCGTCAATTCAACATAGAATCGATTCACATTCGATGTGAATAGCTTATTAGCTTAAGTAGTGTGAAATATAAGCAGTTTAAGCCAAATACACGTTTGAGTGAATATCCTAATTTTTTTATTTCTCTACATAGAATAATATGAGGAGCCCCGAAGCGTTTACTATCTATTACATGGGTTAATTCGACTCTAGAAACAACAGGCGAATAATGATTTCGATACTTTCAAAAATTGAAACACTAGGCGCAGTAAACAAAATTAAAAGATGATCAAGAATTGCAGACATTTAGCAATCCATTGATTGATTGATATATGAGAGATGAAAAAAGCTTCCAATAACCAGTTAACAGATACGGGAAATTTCTTTCAATCCAATTGCATTTTACACGATTTTTGTTTGATGAGAAGGAAAGTTTTTTTCTATTTGTATAGTGAAGAATGATGTTGAAATATATACTTGGAAACTGTCGCTGAGTGTAAACACTAGCAAAAAAAAAATCAACGATAAGTGCTGCCACAGAATGGATACGTGTATAATGGCCCTAAAACAAACACTCTTCAATCAGGCTTACCAATTTAGTGTTCTTTTTCGAAACTTGGCAAACCTGTCTACAATCAGCTATGCAATCGAAATTCAAAAAAAAAGTTAATCTCATAAACTACTGGTACATCTACAGATTTTTTGGGTGAAATTGAAAACAAAACCAACCTCAATAAATTACTCATTTACTACTTTCTGAGAAACATTTCTAATCTTTGAAAATCTCATAGCCACAAATCACAAACTCCAAATTCATCATAGTATTATTGAATATGATAACATTGGTTATCGATTTGTTACAAACTTGTAAAATGGTCACATTGGCCGACAGTTTTTATTAAAAAGAAAGGGTAACCCTAAAAGTACATACATTTATCTAGATAGAATTTGATAGATGGATACGGTGATTTCGTCTGTGAAAATCGAGCAACAAATAAAAGGAGTGAAACAAGAATTTTTTGTCGAAAGCAAGAACATTCCAGAAAAATATAATATAATACAGGCGATTAAATTAAGTAAAATGTGGTGGATAATAACGGTTTTGACCATAGTCTTGATTCTCTACAATATGCACAGTAAGTAAAATAATAATAAAAATAGTGCAATTTTATTATTATTTATTTATCATTTTGTTGATGTTGTGTCGACAGCTGATGGCGTGAATAATACCAAAATAAACAGGCAGATGGAAGTGGAGCTCAGCAAGTGTATCGATGAAATGAAATGTAATATATGGGAAGAACGTTTAGAGCACTTAAAAGGATCAAATTTTAATTATTTTATGCACTCGTTCGTCATGTGGCTTAGCGTATTGTTGGTGCTAATGGAAAGATTCCTCCATCAGGAATTTATCTTCGCAATATTAAATTAATTTTGCTAATAAAAAAAAAAAAAAAAACATTCGCGTGCATGCGAATGTACAAACTTATTTGCTTTGTCTATTATTATTATTTTTATTAATACTTAAATATTTTGTAGGTTCAAAGACTCTAAGAGCGAATCAAGCAGTGATGGGGTATGTAAGTTTGTAACTAAGTGTAATTCAAATCAGACATCGCAAGCTTTCTGAGTGAATTCGCTCCTGTCTAAACTAACCTAAGTCCAAGAAGTGACAAATTTAATTTTGTATACAAAACATTTACAATCTTTAACAAATAGAATTGTAACTTAGTCTAAGCAATTTACTTTGGGTTGTTGGTTATTTTGTTGTTTGCCTTTTTGTTATTAACAACATTTTAGCATTGCGTGTATGAGCAAGTCTCATTTGTCTTGGTTGAGTAATGTTATATTGACAATACACCGCATACAATTCTCATCATCATCATCATCTTCATCATCTTCATAGTCATCGTCCCTTGACCATTTTGCGCGTCATTGCTTTTTATCCTGAGTGGCATTTAATTTGAATGGAACGCTTTCATTGAATGACTTTGACACCACAAACACTTCCACCCAAAAATTTCTTTTAATAGTACAGAGAAAGTGAAGGAAGGAAATGAAAGTTGGAGAAAGAGAGAGAGAGAGAGAGAGAGAGACAGAGAGAGTGTGAGTGTGAGAGGGAAATAAAAGTACCTGAAAGACAATTATGTTACCACACCACACCTCTGAGGTTTGTCTTCATACTGTGAGTATCAGCAACTGACTCCAAAAGATTGTTCTAGAACTGAATGACAAAAGTTAAATAGCAGTTTGAAAGAAGCTACACATACTAAGCACTCTCGTTAGAACTATTGACTGTGGATGGAAAGCATCTTCAACCCTAACAAGACAAATAGCCATCAGCTCAATTCTTTCAGAGTTAAAATAGATTTCGATTAAAACAATAATCATTCTTACGAATTGTAAGCCATGAGACAATCATGCCAAAACACACTAAGTCGCTAAGATTTTCCCACCAAAGAACTGCAGTGAGTAACTCAGATTGTAATCATGAATACACTCATAAATGAAAATATTCTTGCGTTCACACAAAAAAAAAAAAAAAAAATATAAAATAAAATTCTCTTCACACTCACAAGTCTGATTGTAATCAAATGGTGAGTATGAATAGCTTGTGAACAAAACTTATTGCTTGGCTTAACACTATTCAATTCAATTTATTGCTAATACTTATAATAGGTGGTAGGCTTTCGATACATTCACAGCTTAGTTGTATATAAGGGGTTAATATAAGCGTAACTTTTTTAATAATCGATATCGAGTTACGCTGGGAAAAAAATTATCAAAAACCCACTTAGTCTGGGTTTGTAACTTATAACTAAAACTTAAATCTAATAATGTGTAATAATATCATTGATATGTGAATAAGTAGAGTATCTATTATTGAAGTTCTGGTTGAGCCGGACTAACTTATTAACTACCATTTCAACATTGGTTTGCTTATGCAAGGCTGTGGTAGAGTGGTGCCATGGTAGTCCGAAAATCATTTTAAGCAATTTTTTTTTCGATAACCTGTGCATTTCACGTAGTAAATAGTATTATAAGTTTGTCATGAAGTTTATAAGACACAGAAGGAGACCCCATAAAGTTTATATATTCTTGATCAGCACAGCGAGATGAGTTGATCTAGCCATGTCCTTCTGTCTGTCTATATGTATGCAAACTAGTCCCTCTGTTTTTCAGCTAAAGAGCTGAAAATCTAATCGGACCACTAGGGGGGTACCTCCAATACAAACTCCCTTTAAATTAAAGTTCTCATTTGAAAAAGTCATTTGTTCTTTGTCTTAGTAAACTGAAATTTGCACAGTTTGTAAGTTTCTGTTCCATATCCATCAACCATGTAAATTTCATGATCCTAGGGTTTCCAGGAGGGGTACTTCCCATACAAACCCCCTTTTAAATAAATGTTCTTATTAGAAAAAGTTTTTTGTTTTTTGTCTTAGTGAACTGAAATTTGGACACTATAAGTTTCTGACCCATATCCATAAACAATATAAATTTCAAGACATTCGGACCACTAGGAGGAGTACCTCCCATACAAACCGGGATCCAAATGAAAGTTCTTATTAGAAAAACTTTTTTGTTTGAAGTTTGGACAATCTGATCTATATCCACTAACCTTATAAATTTGAAGACCCTTGGACCAATAGGAGGGGAGTGAAGAGTATTACAACTTCGGCATAGCCAAAGTTAGTTTTTTTTTATGTTTCTTTTAAATGGCTTCGAGCAATATCCGCATAAAGTGGAGCCCCATAAAAGATTATAGCTTGTAAAATTGATATAAAGAGATACATTTTGTTTTCAATATTCAAGCGATAGTTTCTGTTTATAAAGGGGTACAAAATTCTAATGAAGCAGACAACTCCCAAGTATCTAACGCTTTGTTCCCAGGAGATATCAGAGTTGTGGGGATTTATATGGCTAATTGGCTTAAATATGGATTTCCATTTCCTTGTGAAGGAGATGGCTTCAGTTTTATCCGGATTGATCCATTAAGTAAAATAGTCATTGAGAGTTTTAAAAGCAATCTGTAACTTAGTAGAGATGTCAGATGCTATTAGGCCCAGAGCAAAAAATCGCTGTATCATATTCGAAAATGAAGGCAGAGCACCCATGGAGAAATGGGAAGTCTGAAATATAAATGTCATAGAGTAGAGGGCACAGGCACGACTCCTGAGGGCAGACTGCATGCAGATTGTTGGCCGATAAAAACTGCAAACGAACGATCACTTAAAAAGTTCTGGACAATTTTTATTGGTTCTGGTGGGAAATTTAAGATTGTCATTTTGTGGATAAGCCCATTGTGCCACACGGAGTCGAATGCAGCTTTGATGTCCAGGAGAGTTCGCACATTGAAATTTTTGTTTAACGATTTTCTTGATACGAACGAGGGGATGTACTGCGTTATGTTCCTTGCGAAATCCGAACTGCTGATTTGGAAGATTTCGCCTTCACTTACAAACCTGGTGAGATTGTCTTTGATAACCTTTCCCAAGATTTTGCTTTCAGCGGACAGTAGACTTATTGGTCGATAAGAGTATGGATACTCAGCAGGTTTCTAGGGCTTTTTATTGGTACAATTTTACATGAGAAAAATAATCAAAAATGGAGACAGGCATTTATAATGACATTTAGAAAACGAATCCCGCTTACGTGGATGTGTCTAGGCCAGGAGCCTTTTTGCTTTACATCTTTTTTATTATTTTCGAGACTGTACCGGAGTTTTCCGGATTTATGAGTGTAGAATTGAGAACACTTCCACTAGCTCTGACTTCTGCTTCCGTACTTAGGCCACTCAGTCTGTAGAATACTATTCATGTTCAGCGAATTTCAAGTTGATTCACTATTCAACGTGAATGAATACGAGCTACTCGCGAATATACACAGTGCAACATAATCTATGATTCTATGCATATTTCTCTCCTTCTCAACTATAACGTTGTTGTTCTACCTCACGAATTTGTGTTTCCTAATTGCCTAACAAGAAAAAAATATGTGTATTGTATTCATTTACTAGCGCATTCGCCCCATATATTTTTATAAAAACAAGTCGTGTTTTATTGTAGTTAAAATAGTTTATTTTTTGGTTAAGCGTCCGTTTTATGTGTGTAGTGGGTCAAGTGGGCGCATCAGTGCTTTGTATAATTGCGGAAACACTACTGCCAGATTCAACATATCCCAATATTTTTTTGTGGTATTTTTTTTTTTTTTTTTTTTTTTTGATGACTCACATTTCCAAAAAAAGTTGTTTGACAAATAACATTTCCACAGTGAGTAAAAAGTTGTGAGTTCTGGTTTGGTGTGCAAAATAAGTTCTGAATAATTGTTTTTTTTATTTCGGTTTTACATGCAAAATAAAAGTTTGTCTAATTGCGAAAAATTGATATAGAAATTTTGTGGAAAATATATAATTAATAAATATATGCAAACATTTCTTGCAGCTCCCTTTTTTAAATGAAAATCCTTTAAAAAGTTGCCAACAAGTTAAAAAAGTTTGACAACAAGATCAATAAGTTGGTAACAATGGCAACAATTTCCCAAGACTGCTACTGATTGACCGAGTTTAGGCTAAATTCAAGTAGAAATCAAGCAGAACACATAGTTTTGAATACTAAGTACAACAATAACAACAAATTTTCATAAATATTTCCTGTTATCATTATTGTCATCATGAGTTCTGCAGAGCACTGATTTCTACTCATTGTGGAATCGCTTATAGATTATTTCATTGTCTTCAAAATATCTATACTAATATAACAAAGAGGTAATGTTTATTTGAAAATTGTAAAATAAACAATTAATTTTTTTTTTTTTTTTTTTTTGTGCGAGGGTGTATGATCCACTAATTTCGACCGATACTGTAAATCAATTTTGATGAAATAAACGCTATATGTTACTCACAAAAAAGCTTTCTACCTTTCAGTAATTCGATTTTGAATCCAATGAGTGGATTTTACGTGATATATGCACAAACAGACAAACATACAGTCAAAGTCTGTGCCTGTGAGACTTCATCCGAAAAACAAAAAAAGAAAAGAAAAAAGATGGACCATCGACCGTAGTTATGAAAGTAAGTTTTTGAAGGGATGTAAATTGTATTTTGTATTATTATTTTGTATATCAAGTTTAAAAATAAAAAAAGATAATCAAATAGAAAGACTCTCTGAACTAGATTCGAACCTCAAATGATCTCCATGTCACATTCCGCATACTGTGCATAGTGAATCGATGCCTTAGCACGATCGGTCAATGACTACAAATGTCTGAAGTGGTTTTAGAAGCGATAAAATATTGTGAAGTAGCGCATGTAATTTTTGCATGATTTATTAACAAATTTGTTAGAAAAAACGTATTATAAATTTTGTAAATTATAAATTAAATAATTTTTTGTGGGTCAATTTTAATGAAATAAAGCCTATGTTATGCACCAAATAAGGCTTCTTGTGTTTCACTAATTTGATTTTAAATAGAATGATTGGATTTTAATTGATACTTGTACAAAAAAAAAAAAAAAAAAAACACAAATTTTACGATTTTATTATATGTATAGATGTATAGCTGCTAGAATACTTTTTGCATGTATTCAGAACAAGAAGCTCACGACTTCATCTTTGTTCCTTTTCGGATTGTTTGACACTCATTTTTCGCCACTAGTTAACTGTACAACATTGACGACGGCGTGAAACAATACGGAGTCACGTGTGGTGTTCCGCAGGGCTCGGTCCTGGGTCCTACATTTTGGAACATGTTGTATGACGGGATTCGCAGGATGAGCTTACCCGCAGGTGCAACCCTGATTGGATACGCTGACGACATTGCACTAGTGGTCGTGGGAAAGACTATAGAGCAAGTACAAGTCCGATGCAGTATAGCTACAGCAAAAGTCAGGTCCTGGCTTAACCAAGCACACTTGAAGTTGGCAGCTGAAAAGACGGAAGCGGTTCTCCTGTCCACGCGGAAAGTGCGAGAGGTCTTCGCGTTTCGAGTAGGCGATATTTACATAACCTCCCAGCCTTCTATTAGATATTTGGGAGTGTTAAGTTAAGATAAAGTCACTAGAGCCTTATCCCACATAATGGAAAACATAGGCGGTTCCCGAGCAAACAAACGAAGGGTAATAACCTCTGTCATACTCTACGCGGCGCCATTATAGGCTGAAGAGCTCGTATATAGCGGGTATCCGCTCGACGCACCGGCTAAGCGTGCTGCGTGTTGCAAGCGGCTTTCGCACGGCGATAGAGGTAATAGCGTCCATGTCACCAATTGACATAACGACACGTGAATTGCAACGAACACACAACACAGGCGCTGGAGCATCTAAAGAAGAGGAGCATCAATACAGCATCCGGGAATGGCAAAGAAGGTGGGAAGCATCAAAGAAAGGGCGCTGGACTTTCTCACTAATTCCCAGACTGAATGTGTGGATAACACGGAACCACGGAGAAGTAGATTTCTACGTGACGCAGATGCTAAGCGGACACGGATGCTTTAAATACTAATTGCACCGTTTTAAGCATGAGAAGGATCCCTTCTGTCCTGTCTGTGTTGGCATCACCGAAGATGCACAGCACGTTCCTTTCTGTTGCCCCCGATACAATAGGAAACCTGGTGCAACACATGTGCCAATCTCTAGAGAAGTGGCAAGCAATAAAAACCGCAATGTTTGCCGCACACTGGAACGCAACAGAGCCGCTGAATGGTGGCTTGAGCAAAGTGACCGTTTGGCTCACGGCGTCACGCACTGATCCATAGTTTACCAAGACCTACTGACAAACAGTACAATAGGAGACCCACAAAATACAGGACAGACAGACTTTGAGCAGTGATGCTCACCCCTTCCCTTCCGATGAAATATTTAAAAACAGTTCCGGGGGGGCAATAGGACATGGGGCAGTAGTTTTTAGCGAGGTTTCGATGCTTTTCTGCCGATTAACAAAAAAAAAAAAAAAAAAAAAACTAACTAACTCGATGTTCCAGTTAATACCAAACGTAAGTGGCTTTGTAACTCAAAAAGCACATAACACTGACCTTCTAACATATGCATGCACATACTCGTACATATATGTGTAATTTCTAACAGGGTTTAACCCATAACTGTGCAAATTTAATAGAAGATGCCAGCAACAGGTCTGAAGAGATAAGGAATAAAATGAAGATGGAGCTTAATCTGCTGTAGCTGGTGACGTAACGTATGCATTATTGATCCCGTTTCGGCTATTCGGAGCCAATGTTATCAGGAACTACTTACAGGATTTTATCATTGTATCATAATAAATGATGAAATAATTTTTTAAAAAATTCTCTATAATTTATGGTCTTCATAATCATCATAATCATAGCTATAATTCTTATAGTGTAACTAATCTCATTGCATTACAAATCAACTGAACTAAATTGAACTCATCTCATCTCATCTCATCACATCACAGATCAAATCAAATCAAATCAACTCAACTCATTTCATTTCATCAAAACTCAATTCAATTCAATTCAATTCAATTCAATTGAATTGAATTCAACTTAATTTAAAGTTGAAGCAACAAAAGCAACAACAACAAGCAATTTGATTTAACTTCATACTTCATTTGCATAATTAGTTAAAGGAAGCGCGAATAATTTCATTTCATTTCATTTTCTTTGCTTTCATCTTTACCTTTACCTTTACCTTATGCTTATCACATGATGGCGCTGCGTATACGTAATTTTTGCTTGCTTTATAAAATATAATTGCGTATACGTAATATTATACAATATAAAATAGAATAGGAAAAAAAATAACCATTGAGAAAAAGAAATATTTGAAGAGAGAGAAAGATGAATGAATGAATTGCAATTTGCTTAAATTCGTAGAAAATAAAAAGCAAAGGGTGGTGTGGTTAGTTTGGTTATATAAAACTTAATTAATATTCGAACAACGAAACACAAAATATAAAACTGGAAACCAAACAACTTCTCACTACTATTGTATTATTCAAGCTTCCTGGAAAATATAAAGTATCAAATGTCAGAATTTGTTGCTGTGTGTTTGTGAAATACAGAAATTTTCATAATTACATCCATCAACCGAACTAAACTGAACTGAAAACCTTCATTTGAAGTCATGCAACGGAAACTAAAAAAACTATATTTTTTAATACAAAAAAATTCTAAGAAACAATTGAACAGAAGGAAAGTTTGTTATTACAATGATATTGAACAAAATTGTTGGTATACAAATATTTGTTTTGAGGCTTTTTAGTTTTTAATAATTTTGAAGCTTAGTTGAGAGAAATTAGTAGAATGTATTTTCAATTCAATGTATTGTTAGCTACAACTTTTCCCCATCCTTCAGGCAACATACGGATGCCTGTTTGGAAAAAATTATTGTTCATGAGAGGCAATTCAATTATCAATACAATTTTTGGCATCTTCTAACGAAGTTAAGTGCTGCTCGGTTAGGCCACAAGTCATTTACTAGATACTGGGGTAGTCTGTCTGGTGAATATTTCAGATGGGGTAGGACATCCCAATGAAGTGGCTTTAATGTTTCCTTGACGACTTTTGCAACATATGGCCGAGTGTTGTCGTTCTTTATCATGTATTTTACCATATTGATGTTGTTTGAGCTTCAATTATCGACTCAATTGCATCAATTGTTGTTTTGTAAAGCTCCCCAGTCATAGGGCTCATTAGACGGAATCGGTTCATAGTATATCATACCGACCCACCAAATTCATAGCATTAGTTTTTTGCCATTTGATTGTTGATTCACTCTCAAAATTTCAGAGATCTTCTCTTGAATTTGGCATGAATATTGGTCTAAGAACGCCTCCAACTCAGCGTTTTTAAATTTTAATGGTCTTCCTTTGCATTCGTAACGAAATCGCCACTTTTAAAAAACTCACATGTTTTTATTGATGGAACATGTACCCCATCAGAGATGTACAGCGAAGGCACATACGTTTCATAAAAAAATGATCCTAAACAAGTCGAGCCTGCATGCAGTACAAAACGAAGCAAATGTGTGCCTCGCTTAATGCGATCATTGGGAGACTGACATATGCGATCAGTGAAACATTAAAGTCTCTCTTAGCTGCAAGCGAACAGTGAAACATTAAGGTCTCTCTTAGCTGCAAGCGAACAGTGAAACATTAAGGTCTTTCTTAGCTGCAAGCGAACAGTGAAACATTCAAGTCTCTCTTAGCTGTAAGCTAACAGTGAAACATTAAGATCTCTCTTAGCTGCAAGCGAACAGTGAAATGTTAAGGTCTCTCTACGTTGCAAGCGAACATTGAAACATTCAAGTCTCTCTTAGCTGTAAGCTAACAGTGAAACATTAAGATCTCTCTTAGCTGCAAGCGAACAGTGAAACATTAAGGTCTTTCTTAGCTGCAAGCGAACAGTGAAACATTTCTAGATGAACAACAACATGTAGCAATAACAATATAAGCGAAAAGGTCTTCTTTTGTTGTTGTATGAATTCAGTTGAGTGAGTCGTTGCGAGAGAGAGAGAGAGAGAGAGAGAGAGAGAGAGAGGGATGTGCAAGGCAAGCAATAGTCGACTGCACACAAAATATCTTTTCAATATGAATTTGTGTAGACATGACAAACAAGAGAAAACAACAACTTTAAGTGATAGAAACATAAATGTAATCAAAATCTCTCAAACTTTTCATGTAAGTAGAAAAAGTATCCACGTTCAATACTGAAACTGCTTCTGTTTCACAGACTATGAGCAGAGCAAATCTTAAGGAAAAGAATATACAATACAAACATCGTTTCGTTCTCTTTTAATATTTTTATTTTATTTTTAATTTTTTATTTTTTTTTTTGAGAGAACGAGTTTGTTTCGTTTCGCAAAGAACTCATTACTTTGATAATTCCTTATGAAAACAAAAGACTTCCTGCACATCTCTGTTCCTCATATGCTTCATACAGCAAGCAAAGTTCATCACCTGAATTTTTTTTATTTTTATTTTTTTAATTAAATTAAAAATGCAACAATTTCCACAAATTGTATTTTGTTAGAATAAAGGATTTTTGAATATAAAATTGATTTCTGATAAAATTAATAAAATAAACTTAAAATTCTTCTGGTCATAATTCAATATCAATTTTATTTATAATATAATATCAAAGGTCAATATTTCATCTTCATAGTAGTAATAGTAGTAATAAGTAAACAAGTAAATACAAAAATAACGAAAAAATTAACACAATAAAACAAGAAGAAGAAGAAGAAGAAGAAGATGTGAAAAATATTTGAAAAAGACAAAAAGCAGAGAAAACCAACAAAAAATGCCTTTGGTTATTTAAACTGAACAATAGTGAAAAGAAAAAATGCAAATAGAAAAATGTTTCAAAATGCTAAAATGTATTTTACTTTGGGAATTTGGTGGATTTGGTTTACAATTTTTCCATTTTTCATTTCTATCCAAAATGATTTTCCCCATTTAATAATTTTTTTTTTTTTTTCTTTATTCCTTCACATTTTTCATGTTCAAAGTTTTTGATGCCTTTGGCCATGGTGGTTTTTTTGTTTTTTATTCTTTTATTTTTTTTTTATATTTTATATTTTTGCTGTTGCAATTTCATTTTTATTCAGCTTAGTTCAGTTGAGTTGAATTTAGTTCAGTTCAGTGCAGTTCAGTTCAGTTCTGTTAAACTGCAACACGTCAATGCCACATTAAAAAATCATTTTCAATAACACGCTTCCTCACACATTGATACACACACACACACACACAGACACAGACACAGACACATACACACACATACATACACACACATACATACTCACTAGTATATAAAGGCATACACATATTAAATATATCATGTTCAAGGATAAAAACAATAAAGTAAGTAAGATATGTGTGTGTTTATTTATTGAATCATAAAGGAAAATATTTGCATACTTGGTTCTTGTGAAAATTATAAGAATAGTAGCATAAAATATATAATAATTATAATTTTATAAACATAATCTCAAATATATAGTTTAGTTTTGTCCAAACCCAAAAGCGCAAGAGCTTAAGCCATTGCCATGCACAGAACCATAAGCCATAAGTCTTATAAAATATTGAATAATAAACTTATATGGAATAATTGTTAGATGAGCCTAACAATTCGCCAAACTACCCTTGCAGAGGTACAAGTTGAGGTTAAGCAAGGTTTATGATAAAATCAATAGAATTACATTTAGAAATCTGCCTTGAAAGTACATCAGACTCCTGACACAATGGTCAATGGTCGGAAAAAGTATTTTGACAAAGAAAAAATTGCGCATTTTTGTTTATATATTTATTTTTAATGATAGAAAAAATTAAAAAAAAAAAAAATCATGGAAATAATCTAATAATAAGCTTACCAAAAAAACATATCTTAGTTCAATTCAATATTATAGTTAAGATGTTAAAAATTTATTTTTCAAAAATGTATGATTTTACTAAATTTTTGAAGATTTGCGGACAAATGTCCTAATGTCCAATGGCTTTCCACCTCAGCGATTGTTTCCTCGCGCTTTCTTGTTTAACATGGACTTCTTTTTCTTTTTATATAAGCCCACACATTCTCAATAATATTTAAATTGGGGCTTTGAGGTGATCAATCCAATTTATTTACTCCCACATCCCTTAGAAAATTGGTTATCATCTTGGCTTTGTGACACGGAACATTGTCTTGTTGCAAAATAATTGATTGTCCAATCAATTTATCACGCGTTATCATTTAAAATATGTAAGTATTGACCCTGATTCATTGATCCGTCGATTGGTACCAAATCTCCGATGCCATTGAAGCAAACACAATTCCAAAATATTAAATTCCCACCACCATGGGCGACTCGTTCACACACAGGTGCTACTTTTTTTCTCATTTTCTTAGGTATTCTGCAGAAAATTTTTTGACTTATGGTACTGAAAGGAGCTTTCATCAGTCCACAATACTTGCTCCAAAAAATGATGAAGGCTTGTGTACATATTTTTTTGGCAAATTCCAGACGTTTCAGCTTATTTTTTCGTGTAATTTGAGGTATTGGTCTGGCTGTACGAGTATAGATAGCAAAATCTGCCTCTATTAAACGATTTCTCACAGTTCTTTCACAAATTTCAATATTATACTGCTTATTCAATTCAATTGCTGCACATTTTGGAGTTTTTAGCAGATTGTCTTTAAATTGTCCCACAATTAAACGGTCTTCGCTTTTGGTCGTCTTGCGTGGTCTTCCCGAACGTGGTAAGTTACTTGTAGATTTGATTTGTTTTTGCTTATTAATTTGATAATAAACTGTTTGACAAGGCACTTTGTATACTAGTTTGCTTAAGTATTCAACAGAAATAGCAGCATCATACTTGATCATCATTTCATTTCTTATAACTTGACTTATTTCTGACGTTTTCCTCATATTTAGTAATTCAAAGTTAATGAATATAATTCAAATTCATAATAATTTTTTATAATGCACTGAGATCAACTTTCATCGCACCCGAAACGAAAGAAACTAAAAAAAAAAATGCAATGTCAAAATACTCTGTTTCAGTCAGTTTTAGCTCAATTCTGACTTTGCACGTGGATAAAGTAATAAACAAAATAAATTGTGCATTTAAAGTTATTATCATCTATTTTGTTTTGATCATCATCAGAGAACCGTTGCTTCTCAAAATTTATGGAAACAAGCAATCAAACATTGCACATAGTTTTGTCAAAATTCTTTTTCCGACCATTGTATCTTCAATGTCATGCTTAGGCTTGATCACTACCCTGGGCAATGGAAATTCTCAGAAGTAATTATGATTCCAAAACCAACTAAACCTGAGCAGCTTACGATATCATCACCATTAGTTTACTGGTAACCTTCTCTAAAGCACAATATTTCAAAAAATACTCTTAAAACGAATGGTTCCTGTACTGCATGAACTGAATATCATATAGGAATATCAGTTTGGGTTGAGAAGAGGACATGGAACTACTGAGCAATGTTAGCGAGTTATCAAATACATTATGGGGATACTTGAAGAAAAAAGATACTGTACTGCTGTCTTTCTCGATGTCCAACAAGCATTTAATAGACTCAACAATTAGGCGAAAACTCAATGCTATATGCTATTAATGCTAGGCCCCATTTTATACATTTTATATATTGTTGATATGTCAATAGGAAATAATTTTGAGATTGCAACATATGCCGATAATTCAATTAAATGAACATAGTGTGCTTACATCACAAACACTTGCAATATCAACTTTTCATAGTCGAAAAATATCTAAAGCAGTGGAAAATATTGTTCAACATACACAAAAGTCAATTGAAACAACATTCAACTTAATGCTTAATATTGAACGGTTCCACTGTTCCACAAAGCGATACTGTCAAATACCTCGTAGTGCATTTGGACTGAAGACTAACCTAGAAGACGCACATTAATGTGAAACAATTGTTGGTGGCTATGGGTCAGACACTTATAGTGTCCTTCCTAATTTTAAGTCGATAGTAAAAAAAAAACAAAAAAGTTTTTCTACTAAGAACTTTCATTTGGATCCTGATTTGTATCGGGGGCACCCCTCCTAATAGTCCGAGGGTCTTGAAATTTTCATGGTTTGGGTTTCATGGTGGATATGGGTAAGAGACTTATAGTGTCCAAATTTCAGTTCAATAAGACAAAAAACAAAAAACTTTTGCTCATAAAAACTTTAATTTAAAAGGGGGTTTGTATGGGAAGTATCCCTCCTGGTAACCCTAAGATCATGAAATTTATATGGTTGGTAGATATTGACCAGAAACTTATAGTGTCCAATTTTCGATATGTCAAAAAACAAAAAACTTTGTCTAATAAGAACATTAATTTATAAGGGGGTTTGTATGGGTGGTACCCCCACTAGTAGTCCGATTCGACTGATTCACGAACTTGATCGGCGTTTGGCATCTATGTATAAAATTTCAGCTCTCTAGCTCAAACTGAAGGATTAGGACTGCGAACAGATGGACAGACGGATAGACGGACAGACGGACATGGCTAAATCACCTCGTCTTATCGAGCTGATCAAAAATATATATACGGTTTGCGATATCTCCTTCTGTGTGTTACAGACTTCATAACAAACTTATAATACTATTCACTAACGTGAATGAGCTTAGAAAACAAAGTTGGACTCTATAAGGCAATTCTGAAATCGATATGAATCTGAATAATCAAGAGTATAGTGTATTTTATATAGTCATACAAGCCCAAAAATACCAAATATGAATTTATTAAGTAACAATTCATCATCATCATTACCATCAACATCATCACCATTAACACCAAATGTGGTTGCTACTTCTCTTATCATGGTAAACAATAGAGAGCTGCATGAGTGCACTTAAATTAACCATTATGCGAGTACTCATATTTGTATGTAGTAACAAAAATCAAACAACATATATTAGCTCGAAACTCTATTTTGTTGTGATAATAACTCATGCACTCTGAGTGAAAAAGAAGAAGAGAAATATTTGTTTCTGTATAGAAATTTAGTGCAAGCAAACGAATGCATTCACTCTCATGCATTCATGTACTTCAGTTCGGCTCTCGTGCATTTATTTATTTTCGCAAAATGAAATTCTGCTACTGTGCAAACATTGATTTATCTAAGTTACTGATTATTGAGTTATCCGGTCAATTCAAATTCTTTTAAATGTTTGTTTTGTTCTATAATATTATTAATAACTCACTTATTCGAATTCAATTAATTTGGTTGAATACTCGCACAACTAATAAAATTTTCACTTAAGCTAAAACAACTCAGTATTTGTTGTATGACTTACACATGTGATTTTGAGTGTCACTCATTACCATTTTGAGTGCCAGTTAGTTTGAATGGAGATATGCAGATCTCTAGTACACAACGATTGTTTATTGGCCTCATCTTCAATTATGTCATAGTCGATGGTCTCTCTAATGGCTTTGGCAACCACTAAGGGCCTTCATTGGCCTCCTTGGCGGATGTCTCATCGTTGGCACATGGCAATGCGTGCGGTCTAATTCACTTCTCGCACTGTTGCTGCCATCCCGTTAATAAGTACTAAATACAAATGAAAAGTGAACATTTGCCGCTAGCATTGACTTCAGATTGAAGTTTTTGCTTGTAAAGGAATCCTATTTTTTTATCGGAGTTCATTTGCTTAAACAAATGCTAACAAGAATGGTCGCCAGACCCTTTGACTGTTCTTCATGTCATCAATTAAATCTGCTCTGATTACTTCCGCACCGAAATTCAAAAATTTTAAACAGTCATCAAAGTAAAGAATTTGTTCATAATTATGTAAAGTTAGACAGGCATTACGAAAATATACGCTAGTTCACCCAGAAAAAAAAAGTGCCTGATTATGGAAAGATGTGGAAGGTTGAGGAAGAGAGCGAAGTGTTGATGTGGCATATGAAAATGGGGTAATGGTTACTTGGTTACTCCTAGCAAATCTTTACATGAATATTTCAGAAATTTAATTGCAACATTATTTGTTTAATTACAAATGATTATTTACTTAGAGTTCTTAGTAAATTAGTAACAATGAATTATGAGTATTCTGATATTTTAGATGCATACAAAATACTTAAGTACTGCAAATTCAAACTCATTTAATCATTTACTCAAAGAACAATGACAAAAATTATTAAAGTTCAATGGAAAATGAAATGTTATTAAATCAAGAAAAATAACAAATTCATTTAAAATTAATTTGGATTTTAAAATAATTTATCAATGCATTTTGAAATTATAATTTTGTTATAAAATAAAATTAAAAAAAAAAATAAAAATTTAAAAAAAAAAAAATAATGAAAGGCTTAAAATACAAATAAAGAGAAAGTAAAATCTTTCAAAGAAAATGATGAAAAATATTGAAAATTATAGGCGTGTGAAGGCATAAAAAAAGCTTAGTGAAATGGTCAAATGAACATCACAGAACAATATCAATGAAAAGAAGAACGGAGAAATGAAAAAATGCAAAAATGTAAAAAATATAAAAAAAATATACTTTAGTGTGAATTCCCCCAATGCTGTTTCACAATATGCGTTGCTGCTGAAAGGACGAAATCTCTTTGAAAGTTGTCCACACACATATTTTGTGGGATGCTTTAGGGGCTACTAGTGGTTGCCATATTTAATCCAGGGACATATCTCACGCGTGCATTGAACATGGATTGGGTGGAGCTTGGTTTCGTTTCACTACACTTCTCTTTACTACTCTTTGCTTCTCTTCTCTTCTCTTCTCTTCTCTTCTCATCACATTTCTCTTCTCTTTGTTTCACTTTTTGGTTATATGACTTGGGGTTTCAATATATAGTAAGTACATATTTTTTTTTTTTATATTCTGATGTTTTGGCTTCGTTGCATTTTATTTTGTTTTGTTTTATTTTGCATGAGTTAAGTTGAGTTGAGTTGAGTTGGGGTTTGGTTTCAGTTTCTGTTTCAATTTGGGTTTGTGTTGAAGCTTGGTTTTTTGTTCAGTTCAAGGCTAAAATGTTGTCGCGTGTAAAAGATTTGAGCAACAAAAACAAATTATTGTATAAAAATTATAAAAACATGTTAACGCAACAACACATTTTGCTATTGGGTTATTACAAATAACCATACTGTACTATTACGAAGTGCATTTCATCATCATCATCATCATCATTATTCACAGCATCATTCACATGGTCATCGTCATCATCCCCAGTATCAACATCATCATCATTCCCAGCATCATCAACATCATCATTCTTAGCATCATCAACATCATCATCATTGACAGGTGACAATGTTTATGCAAGCACACGATTTCTTATATAAACTACTTTATTCTGTTTACTTTTCATTCTCTACTCCTTCTTTACTATCGAGGGAGCAATAATAACAATTTGGTCCTTGGCCCAATGCGTTGTATGTTGAGTGTCAATTGATTTCCCATTCCCCCTAACAACATAAATAAAATGCATGCGTGCACATAAAAAGGTTTTTTTTTTTTATAATTGAACTTTTATTTTTGTTAAAGAAATTTAAACATTGAAATAGCAAATATTCAAATAGTCAAGGTATTGCAAACATACATAGACTACTTACAAAGACTACTTTTGCCATAAACGTGAAGATAAATGATTTTAATGTTTTTACAAATAATTTAATAAATATTTGATTTAATTTGACTACAATTTGATTTCTGACAATTATGCATTTGCATAACTTAAATAATCATAATATGTAGTTACATTTAAAAATAATTGTATTATAAATTTTTTTCAATAAATCTAAGGTATGAAATGAAATATTGTCTCCTTATAATTTTTCTATATGCTTATATTTGTCCTTTGACCTTTAATCTTGGCCATTGAAGATGTCAATTTCAATCATACAAAAATAACAATGCAATCAGATTTCTAATTTGGAATGTTGACAAATTGAGTCTGTTGAATACTTCCTCTCATTTGAAATCCAATATTACACTATATTTCTTCTCAATAAATACGAGTATGCATAATTTCTAAGGAAATTCTATAAATACATTCATACAAACATACATAATTCCTTTTCCAATTTGTCAGACAGACAATTATAGTATATATGTAGTATATAGATGACACAAAATATTTATTCACATTCACATTTATATTTCTTATGCCTCATGAAAAGCCATTCAATTAAGTTTTATGAAGACTCAATATTAAATACATACAACATAATAAATATTATGTTCTGATGATTATCATGATGATGATGATGATGAGGATGAAGAAAAATAAAAAAATTTTATCATCCTCTAAAGTTCACTTCATTCCAAAACTAAGCAAAGTTATAGGTATTTATTTCAATGATTAAAATTTATTTCAATGATTTCATACTACTTTCAATGGTTTCATACTACTTTCATTAACTTAATTATAATCATAGTGAATATTACAAAGTCAGTAACAAGACTTCATTCATTAGATAAAAAGGAAGTTGTAGTTGGAAGATGGAAGATGGAAACAAAGATGAATATTTCATATGTAATCAAAATTCACAATTTCTATTGAAAACATTTAACAATTAATGCATCAATTTCAATCATGAGATCAGATGTCTATAATGATGATGAATTGTTGAAGTGATGAAGTGATGATGATGATGATTGTTGTGTCATTTATTATGCTGTTTATTGTCATAGTAACAGATATTCTATCTCGGTTTCTGTTTATGTGTATCAACAGATATATTTATCAAGTATTAAGTTTGATATTAAACAAAGCAATCATTATAGTGTTATAGCCTTTGGCAAGTCAATCAATTCTATATAGTCTATGTAGAATTGTATAAAGTAACATACATATTATTGTATATACGTAGTTGACTTGAGGCTTCAATTGTCCTGTCGTTTGGTTTCGTAATTGAAAATTGAGATTGTGCAATTGTGCAATGTGCAATATGCAATATGCAACTGAGTTCAAATCAATAGAAAGAAAATTCAATCAAATTGAAATGACAAATGAAACCAAAGCAAACCAAACCAAACCGAAACCAAACCAAACCGAAACGAACCGAAACCAAACATAAGCAAGAGTTTGACTTGTTATACAATAGAATATGTATGTATGTATGTATGTATGTACTTTGTATGTATTAAATTGCAATATTACGTATACGCAATGTGACTTCCATTTTAATTTAGTCATTCATTCATTCATTCATTCATTTATTGGCTTCTGTGGTTAAAAGAAAACTTTTTCAATGCATCTTTGGACATGTCAAAATTGTAAAGAAGAAGATGAAGTCATACAAAATAAGAAATACATAGAAAGGATGCTTGAAATATAAATTGATAAGAAATTAATATATACATATAAAGGAATCTTGTTAGAAGAATACAAAGAAGAAGAAGAAGAAGAAGAAGCATAGTTGTTAATACAAAGAAATGAACAAAATCATTGTTAGATTTATTACTCAAATACTCAACATACAATGCAATAAAATAACCAAAATAAACTAATGAACTGATTGAAGTTCATTTAAATTTGTAAATAAATCTAAACCACAATAAGACAGAAAAAGAAAAAAAAAAAGAAACTTTTATGAGAAACATATTAAATTAAAATAAGTATTACGTATATGCAATGCAAATATAGAAGTGACTACATAATTTTCATTTCATTTATATATTTGACTATTGACTTCAAAGTGGTTAAGGACTTAAATTTAAATTAAAATTGATGAAAATTTGAATTTTTTTTTTTTTTTGTGAATGTTGTTGGTTGATACTTCATTCTTCTTTTTCCCTTAATGATTTTTATTGAATTCATTTTTCAAAAAATTTAAAAAAATATAATGTGATCACTCATTGAGTCAATGAATTGACAATGTTCTTCTTTATTCTATTATTCTATTTTGATTCCATTGTTCATTTCTTTCATTGAATTCATCGATCAATCATTTGATTATTTATTGTCATTTATGGTAAGTTGTCTTTGTCATTATACAATATATTTTTGATTTATATTAATTTTTTATTTGATTTTATTTGCTCATTTTTATTTTATTTTTTTTTTTTTTTTTTGTCTCTCTTCTTCATTCAGTTTGTCAGTTTTGTGAGGCACTCAGTCACTCACTCACTCACTCAGTCAGTCACTCACTCAGTCAGTCACTCAGTCTGTCATTCATTCTTTAGTTGATTCATTCATTAATTTTATTTCATTTCATTTTTCTTTTGTTGATATTTCTTTCATTTGGTACTTTCTGATTTTGATACTGGATTCTGATTCCAATGCTGATTCTCATGCCTCATTGGGCCTTATGTCATTGCGCACCATTTACTTTGAAATATGCCACTTAAACTTTGTCAATATGTCAATCAATAAGCAATAAATTGCGCTTTCTGCACATTTATTAAAAATCATTTAGAGACAAGAGACCAAAGGCAGAAGGCAAAAGGCAAAAGGGATATCAGGAGGTGTATATAAAGTGTTGTAAATGGTTGTTGTGTGCGTGGACTTCAATAAAAGGATGAAGAAAAATATAAAACAGAAACAGAAACAAATAAAATCAAATATAAAACAAATGAATCAAATGAGCATATAAATTGCTTTGGGTTTATTTTATTCATTCATTCATTCATTCAATTATTCATTTATTGATTCATTCATTGAATCATTTATTCATTTATTCATTTGATATGCCATTGAAAGTTTTTCATTGGAAATCATATTAACGCAAACGAAATTTAATTAAAAAACACTCAGCCAATGTCACTTTTATGATAACAATCACATTTACACTCACACACTCTCCCACACACACACACACACACACAGATACACACCGATACACACACATATACATGTAAATATTTATAAAGCAACTGAATTACATCTATAGATACATAAGTAACTATCTGTACTGTATATACATTGCAATATGTTCAATGTTGTGTCTATAGAGACAAGATAGAAAGATAATTGCTTGATTGCTTACTGGATTGAAGTGAGCGTGAAATCATGAAAGTGAGAGAAAAAGAAACAGAGAGACAGAAATGAATGAATGAATGAAAGAAGGAGTCTTGGTTTTTTCATTATGTCAAAATGTAATACACAACTTGGCGTTTACATAATACAATTTAAGACCATACAACTTACTTTCTTACCTACTTACTTACTTACTTGACATTGTCCCTTACTGAATCTGCTGTAGAATCTTTTGTTGTCTACATGTAAAGAATGGTATATACATACTTATATACAAACATACATATGTTTATGTATGCATGTTGTATCTGTGTTAAAATGTATCTTTTTATGCTTTCACTTTGTTTTAATCTTATTAACATCAAATTAATTAAGTTCCTTCTGTAAAATATGCTTTTATTCAAAAGGAAATTCAATTGATTCCATATTGTCTTTTACTTTTTCCATACAAATAAACTTTAACAAGTCCCTCACTTCAAGTGAATTAACCTTGATGTATGCTATACAATTTGTATACACTTAACTCATTGCAAATTGCAATTACACTATTTTTTTTTTTTTTTTTTTTTGTATTCTTAAGATAAAATATAAAAAAAGAGTAACTTTGGCTATGCCGAAGTTGTAATACTCTTCAAACCCTAGCATGTGGCCCGAGGGTCTGGAAATTTATAAGGTTGGTGGCTATAGGTTAGACACTTATAGTGTCCAAATTTTAAGTCGATAGTACAAAAAACAAAAAGATTTTCTAATAAGAACTTTCATTTGGACCCCGGTTTGTATGGGGGGTACCCCTCCTAGTAGTCGGAGGGTGTTGAAATTTTTATGGTTTGTGGATATGGGTCAAAGACTTATAGTGTCCTAATTTGAAGTCGATAGTAAGAAAACCAAAAAAGTTTTTCTAATAAGAACCTTCATTTGGATCCCGGTTTGTATGGGGGGTACCCCTCCTAGTAGACCAAGTGTGTTGAAATTTTTATGGTTTGTGGATATGGGTCAGAGACTTATAGTTCAGTTCGATACGTCAAAAAACAAAAAACTTTTTCTAATAAGAACTTTAATGTAAAAGAGGGTTTGTATGGGAGGTACCCCTCCTGGTATTCCTAGGATCATGAAATTTATATGGTTGGTGGATATGGGTCAGAGACTTCTAGTTCAGTTCGATACGTCAAAAATCAAAAACTTTTTCTAATAAGAACATTAATTTAAAAGGTGGTTTGTGTGGGAGGTACCCCCATAGTGGTCCGATTCGACTGATTCACGAACTTGATTGGCGTTTAGTGAAAATAAACCGATGTACAAAATTTCAGCTCTCTAGCTCAAAAACTGAAGGACTAGAAGTGCGACGGACAGACGGACATGGCTAAATCAACTCGTCTCATCGAGCTGATCACAAATATACTTATATACTTTATGTGGTCTGCGATATCTCCTTCTGTGTGTTACAAACTTCATGACAAACTTATAATACTATTCACTAACGGTAAGAGTATAAATATTATATATTTTAAGACAAATTGAAACTGCTACAGTAAAAGTTCTTTGATTATTGAAAAGTATAGCCAAATCTCCACCTGTGTATCCATGTTTATATATCTAAGATTGCATGGTGAGCATTAGAATTAACAGAAAAATCAATATTTTAATAATTTTTCTTTGAGTTTAAAGAAATTTAACAATTGTCATATTTGAAGTTGATAAAATTTTACACATATTTGTTGGAATTGATTGGTTATGTTTGAAATCCTGGTTCAATTAAATATTATCATATGTAGTACTAACTGTTCCCCGACAAAATTTTATCAATCTCGGCTTTGCACGGAAATGATAGAAATAATGATATTTATTTTATTTTATTGTAACTCACAACTAAAAAATAGATGTTTGACAAATTCTACTTAATTTATTTAAAAATATGTCTCTAAGCTTTATATGAAAAAAATTGATTTACTAATTTCGATGGATTTTGTAGGTCGATTTGAATGAAATAAGCGCTATGTGTTAGAGGAAGCTTGCTTCAATACACCAACGAAAATCGCATTCAATTTGGTTTAGCCGTTTCTGAGATTAGTATGCACAGACAAAAAGAAGGTTACGTTTATGGTTTAAATATATTGTATAGGGTACAGGCTCTCAATGCCTTTGAGTTTAAATTGAAGATTGTTTGGGATTAAGAGATTAGCTTCAACACAACTATGTCAATCTTATTTGAATATCGGGACATAGTGGACATCTTGGGAACAAATAGGCAAATGAACTCGCCAGAAACCTCCTCATTGGACCAGTACCATTTTGCGGGCTGCTATGGAGTTCTATAAGAGCTTAACTCGAAAAATGCCTTATTGATAAATTGTATTAGAGTAGCAAAAACCTTCATACCATCTACCATTTGCAAAAGATCATAAGAACTATTGGGATTAGTACGGAAAGGTATACGGATAGTCTCGGGGTTTCTTAGCTGGTCATTATATCTACGCAATATGCGGATCACTAATAACAATCAACATTACACTATGTAATGAAGAAGAGGAGGAGACAGTAGATCATATGTTAAGCCACTGTGATGGTCTAATTGGGACCAGATTCTGCTATCTGGGTTTCCACTACTTGGAACCAAATGAAATTGCAGGTTTGTCTTCGAAGAAGGTTCTGGAATACCAGAATATGGGAGGACTGTTATTACAACGGTTGTCACATTACTCTCACTAGTGGCCCCAGTAACGAGGTGTATTTAGTTCCTGCCCTGATGTTTAATCTAATATTATTTAATCTAAGAAACATAAGTTCAAGTTTACTTCTTCCTAGAATCTCCTTAAACTTATAACTTTGCTAAATTTTATTATGTATTCTGTTACCTAAAGTTTCCTAATAATTAATTTTCCATATTTCCACGAGTATTTAAAGCTCCCTTGATTTTTGATTTTGATTTTGATTTAGTAAGATTTATATTCCAAATCAAATCAAAACAAAATTTATGTATGTCAAACTAAGAAGATTCAAAATTGATGATGACAAATATTTAAGCTCATAATAATGAAATCTATGACAATTGACAAAAGCTTCAAAAGAATTCTGAATTTATATTTAAGATAAATGAAATTATTTCAATTAAATAACTTATTTCGTTGATATCCCAAAAATATGCAATACAATTTTATTTTGATATTCAAATTTTTTTATACTCTTTATTTTCTATGACTAAGTCGAAATTTTTGTCTCTTTCGATATGCACAACTTCCACAACACTGAACAGATTTTGATATAGTTTTCATTGTCATTATAAGCATATTCTGTAAAAGGAGAATGTATATGGGTATATGGGCTTAGGGATACTCGTATTTTTTGAAATCAATTAAGTTGTCTTTGTTAAACATTTCCATGCAAAAAGACATTGTCGGCTTCAGGTGAAGAAATGTAAATTAATTTTTTTCAAATTCACACTTACAAAGCAGGGACGGGTCTCTCGTTTTTCTTATAATTTATATTTGAGTTTTGTAATTCAATTCTATTTCGAATTTATTTCATAAAATTTAATATATATACGATATTTTTGTTACTTACCTTCTTGCAATAATCAAGTAAATCCATTTTATCACGTAGACATGTTGCTCCAGTTGATTTCTTGGTTAAATCAGTAACCCAACGTCCCTCTTCGGATAGATATTGAGGTTGATAGACTTGTCCAGCTTCACAGAGTACAGCGATTTGTGGTTCCCAGCGTGGTGAGGCAGCCTTAAAAATAGAAAAAGCAAATGCAAATTTAATATTATATTTAATTTTATTTTTTGTTATTATTATTATTATTATTATAATATTACGACAATTTAAACTTAATTATATTTACAATTCTTTCAAAATCTTAAATCTATCATCATGTTTATATCAAAAGATGATGCACAAAGCCCTTACATTTTTATATCACATGGAAAATAATATTTTGTATCTATGACAGTCCGCGTAAAAAACGCATTAATCATTTGTTTTGTTTGTTTGTTTGATTACAGGTAAAAGAAACATTCTTCTTTTCATTGGCAAACATATCGAAATTTTGTAACAAAATAAGATAGCCGCATGCTGCACATCTTATTCAATCATAAGAGAAGAAAAAAGATTGAAAATACATTGACTTTTTGTGAAAACTTACAGCTGACAAAGATTAGAAAAATCGACCACAAAAATTTGAAGATATCGAATTTCATGGATTATTCAATGTAAATGATACACAGACACAAAAAATGATGACAGAACAATCAAATGTCATCAAATGATTAGACATTTGATACAAGAAGTTGAAAAATGGGTTTCACACGAACTGGGGCGAATCACACATGGAAAATGAAAAATATATGTATGAAATGCTGCTTCAATGCTATGAAAGAAATACATTTTTGCATTGACTTGTGACTGGGAATTAAAAATTAATTTCAAACGCAAAATGTCTTGCAGAACATTGAATGCAAAACAGGATCGCTGTGTGTGTGTGTGTGTGTGTGGTCAGAAAGATATCATCTATTAAAAGCTTTTTAAACATGGTGAAACAGTTAATACCAACCGCTACCGGCAGCAAATAATCAATGCTTTAAATGAATAATTGCCAGAATGGACCAGAAGACATGGCAAATTCATTTGCAGCATGAAACCACATCTACACATTCAGACAAACTGGTCAAAGACACCATTTCCGTTTTTGGTTTGAAACTCTTCTTCTATTCTCCACACTTGACTCCCTCAGATTGTCATTTGTTTTCATCAATGAGACACGCACTGGCTGAGCAGTATTTCACAACATTCGATAAAATGAAAGAATATCTTACTGTATGTCTATCGATAAAGGATGAAACTCAGTCTTCAATTTTTGTAATCATCATTGAAACATCACTCCGTGATTTGTGGTTTATTGCTCATGAGTAGTTTTCACTTTATATACGTACGAGTATAAATACTCAACAAAGTTGAAACTGAAACTAAGTTCTTGGAAACTATACACAATCAAGAAAGGAACAAAGGATAAGAGAGAATATGATGGAACAGACTGATAATGGGTGCTGCTTGTGATGCCTAAAACAAAAACTCATAGACCTGCAATAAATTATCTCTAAAATAAAATAAAACAAAAACAAATTAAATAAAATAAATAAAATAAAATAAAATAAAATAAAATAAAATAAAAAACCAAAAAAGAACAAATGAAATATGATAAAATGTTCCAAATTGAAAAGTATTAAATTTTCTATTCAACATAAACTTATATGGTTATTATTGTTTTTTATTATCCTTGTATTTTTATAAGTATTTAGTATTTCTTTATGATATAAAACATCACTATTATCATCATCATCATCATCATCATCATCATCATCATCATCACCATTATAATCATCATTATGTTCATCATTATCATCTCTTATTTCACCATATACTAGTAGTATATATTGTACTACATGCATATTTTGTATCTTTTGTTGTTCATCTTTGTGGTTTTAATTCTAATATTTTTGTTCTTCAAGGTTTTTATTATTTGTATTTTCCTTTTTTTTTTTTTTTTTTGTTTTATTGCTTTTGGCAAAGGATAAAATAAACTAAAATAAAACAAAACAAAACAAAAAGAACTTTGAGTGGAACAAGTGGAAACAATAAAAAAATTTAACCACTAAACAACAAAGAATTAGAAGAACAATAACAATTACAAAACAAAAAAAAGAAAAAACAAAACAAAACAGATAAGAAAATCATGACAATATTTTCAAAAGTAATCATCAACAATTTTGTAAAGAATTTTCTTTTAGAAATAATAAAACAAAAAGCAGAAAATTAATAGCATACAATGTGGCGTATGATTAATGTCTTGAGAGAGGATTTTAGTAGAATAGAATAGAATATAATAGACGTAGAAATAGAAATAGAACAAAAAAAAAAAAAAAAAAAACAGATTATGCTATGCTTTCTATTTTTCCTTAGTACTATATATGTTTATACATATATCCTCATTTAATATCATTGTTAGTGTTATAAAATGAAATTCTTTTGTCTTGAAAAAATTCAAATCCTTAATGTATGCAATGAAAAATTTGTATACCTAGAAAGTAAAACAATTTGATTCTTTTGTTCTTAATAAAAAATAAAAATAAGTAAAAGATTTAAAATTATTTTGAAAAAATTTTAAACAAAATTCCTTTGTAGACAAATAAATTACATAGATTTATTGAGGTTTCGGCACAAGCAAAGAGAAAGACGAAGGCAAAAGCAAAGACAGAGACAAAAACAAAAACAAAGACATAAGCAAAAACAAAGTCAAAGACATAGGCAAAACATTAACTTTTATTCGAACAAAATTTTATATGGCAATCATCATCTATATAAAATATAAGACTGATTTGACAAATATTTCGATATATTCGAGTTAGTTATTCTTCGTATTATTCTTATATTTCTCAAAAGTTACATTTGCTTGATTAACAAAAAAAAAAACAAAAACAAAACAAAAATATATAAAAAAAGACTTTGGCTATGCCGAAGTTGTAATACTCTTCAAGCCCCAGCTAGTGGTCTGCGGGTCTTGAAATTAATAAGGTCAGACACTTATGGTGTCCAAATTTTAAGTCGATAGTAAGAAAAACAAAAAAGTTTTTCTAATAAGAACTTTCATTTGGATCCCGGTTTGCATGGGGGGTACCCATCCTAGTGGTCCGAGGGTCTTGAAATTTATACGGTCAGACACTTATGGTGTCCAAATTTTAAGTCGATAGTAAGAAAAACAAAAAAGTTTTTCTAATAAGAACTTTCATTTGGATCCCAGTTTGTGTGGGAGGTACCCCTCTTAGTAGTCCCAGGGTCTTGAAATTTTCATGGTTTGTGGAGATGGGTCAGAAACTTATAGTCTCCAAAGTTCAGTTCAATACGACAAAAAACAAAAAAGTTTTTCTAATAAGAACTTTAATTTAATAGGGGGTTTGTCTGGGAGGTACCCCTCCTGGTAACCCTAGGATCATGAAATTTATATGGTTGGTGGTTATGGGCCAGAAACTTATAGTGTCTAAATTTCAGTTTAATAAATCAAAAAACAAAAAACTTGTTCTTATAAGAACTTTAATTTAAAAGGGGGTTTGTATGGGAGGTACCCCTCCTGGTAACCCTAGGATCCTGAAATTTATATTGTTGGTGTTTATGGACCAAACACTTATAGTGTCCGAATTTCAGTTTAATAAGTCAAAAAACAAAAAACTTTTTCTAATAAGAATAGTTATTAAAAAGAAGGTTTGTATGGGAGGTACCCCCTCTAGTGGTCCGATTCAGCTGATTCACAAACTTGACCGGCGTTTGGTAAAAAGAAACCTATGTACAAAATTTAAGCTCTCTACCTCAAAACTGCGGGACTAGTTTTGCGAACAGATGGACCGACGGACAGACGGACATGGCAAAATCAACTCGTCCCATCGAGCTGATCACAAATATATATACTTTATGTGATCTGCGATGTCTCCTTCTGTGTGCTACAAACTTCATGACAAACTTATAATACTTTTCACTCCCGTCAAGAGTATAAAAATGCAAAAAATTTGTATTAAGATCAACCTACGTAAGAGTGATATTAGTGTCTTCACATCTTTCGTCATTCATAATAGATACACGTAAATAAGATATCATTTAAATTTGCTATATTGTTGTATACGTTCGCTTACAAACTTGTAAGGTTTTTAGTCACAAGTATTCATATAATATACTAATAACGGGTGTTCCAGAATTAACGCAAGATTTGAATTTGTTACCATTTGTGCACTAAAGTGCTGCCAAACCTAGGAAAAAAAAAATCAAAAGCTGACAGTTTAGGCTTAGTAAAAATGGAGCGTCACATGATAGAACAACGTGTCTTTATTGTTGAACATTATCTCAAAAAAATATTGAAAGTTTGGCGAACGTAGTTTGAAAATTACATACAAAATATGGTCGGAATAGTGTTTTGACTGTTTTTTTGAGGCTACTCAAGAAGTGACTATTACTGGAGCTCGATATAGCGACATGATAATACAGTTCTTTGTGGCGAAATTGGATGATATTGATGTGACCAATATGTGGTTTCAACAAGATGGTGCCCGTGAAACAATTCAATTATTGCATCAGACATTTCCAGATCGTGTTCTTTCTCATTTCGGTGATCAGAATTGGACCCCTAGATCGTGTGATTAAATACCTTTAGATTTATTTTTATATGGTCTACATCCACCCGGGCATTAAAAGAGGAAATTCAATGCTGCATCAATGAAATTCAATCACATTTATAGAAAATGGTCATGGAAAATTTCGACAAAAGAGTGCCAGTATATGCAAGCAATGTCGTGTTTTCTATTTAATTCAAAATTTGCGTAAGTTTTTTGATACCCTTTATTATAAAGAGGTAATGTTTGTTTGGATGTTAGGGGTAAACTACGAAACCATTCATCCGATTGTAAAAATTCTTTAACCAGTAGAATGCTACATTATCACTGAGTGTCATGGCGTACCTCATTTGTTTTTTTTTTTTTTTTTTGTAATTTTTTTTAATGAAAAATATGTTGTATTTTCTTGATAGAAGTTTTCCAAAACCATTGCGAGACCAAGAACAAAAATGTTCTTACGTTTCTTTCTTGTTTATGCTTTGACTGCATATCATTTTTTTTTTTTTTGTTTTTTTTTTTTTGGTAAGGGAAGCGAGGTAGTCAAGGGGAAGCATTGCAAATAATAATAAATTTTTTTTTGGAAGGAGATGCAGGACAACGTCTGCCCGGGTATTTAGTATTATACAAGTATAATAAAGAAATTAATTGAAATGTAGGATATTACTGATTGAATTTACCATACTTATATTATTTTGAAAAAATATATTGAATAAATTAATAAATATAAAATGAAAGGAATAAAAGTAATCAAGGTTCTTTTGTTATATAAATGCATAAGTTTTCATTATGTTAGGTGTCTTCATAGAAGTGTTGTATAGATTTACGTACTCCATATTTTCATCCTAGTTAATTTTATAAGTTTTACAGATTCTACAGTTTTTGCTTTAATATCTACTATGCCTTTATGTCTTTTGTAAAATATTTAAGAAATTTTTCAATTCAATGATATTAAGAATATAAAATTGCTTTGCATTATGATGTTATGATGATTATAACAATCATCATCAAGGAAGTCATCAACATATATCAACCAACACCATCATCATCATCATCATCATCATTAATTAAAGACAATCAAAAGCCTTCATCGTCATTATCTTCATTCCTTATGGTTTTTTTTTCTCTGTATCGCAATCAACTCGATGGCGTATAAGTTATTTAATTTAATTAATTTTTTTTTTTTTGTTTTTTATTTTCTTTTTTGTTCAAGAAGAAATTATCTGATATAATTGAGTTAAAAATATTGTTGACCAAGAATGAGAATTTCATAGAAATAAGATAAATAAATAAAATGGTGAAAAAAATGAGGAACAAAAGAAGCAAAATTAAGAACACAAGAAAGCCAATGAACTCAATTCATCGACAGACGAATGAATGAATAAACAACAACAATGAAGCGAACCAATTTACAATAAATGCAAATAAAAATAAGAATAAAAATGTGTTAACCACAGAAGAATAACAAGAAGAAATTAAGAAGAAGAAAAAAAGTATAAAAATAAAGAAAACATGGACAAATGAAATGTACTGAAAGTTGAGTTGAGTTGAGTTGAATTGAGTTGGTCTCATTTATGCTTGTTTTCACACGCTTTTCATTAAGTTTAATTACATGTAAACAATACTGAAAATGAGTGAAGAAAATGAAGAAAAATGATTGAGAAAAATCATCATCAGACATCATCATCATCAACATCATCATCATTATCATCATTGCTATTAGCATCATTAAGAGTCATAGATACAATTACAGACAACATCAACAACATTAACAAGCAGAACAGCAACACCATCATCATCATCATCATCATCATCATCATCATCATCATCATCATCATCATCATCATTTACCATATTGTGTTCTTTATAAAATATAATATACATAAAGAAAATCCAAAAAAGTATGCAACATAAGAAACATGTAAAAGAAAACATAAAAGAGTAGATAGAAAAAAACATTTTGTAAATAAAACCAAAAGAAACTAAAAACAACCAAATAAGCACATAGATGAATAAAACTTATAGACACATAGACATACAGACAGATATATATATATATATATGTATAAGTATATAGTAAATAAATAAATAAATAAATAATAGAGTAAAAAGTAAATATTGAATGTACAAAAGAATAATAATATAAACAAGAAATCATTGTAAATGAAATGAAAACAAATAAATTTACAATAGTACAAAGTTGAAAATGATTTTACTTGTATAACAAATAGAAAATAATGATTTACAATAAAGAAGAATTCCAAACGAAAGTTCAAATTTCAAGAGAAAATTAATAATATAAAAAGAAACATCATAAGTGAAAATAAAGTGAAAAAGCGTAGAATTTCATTTGAAAAAAAGATAATAATATACAATGAAATTGGATTATTGAAAGAGGTTGAGATTAAAAACAGATAACAAAAACCCTTCCCATACTCAATGTAAAATAAATTGAAGGTAGAGTGAGAATTCCAGATTTAGGTGGCAAAAATGTATGTAGAATGAAAACAATATGGGAAAATGCCAAATAATCAAACCTTTTTTGAGTGCACAATGATGATTGGAATTAATAAAAAAATTAATTAAATAAGAAAAAATTGTTTCTAATTGATTATGCTTCCCTTGTAGGGAGATCATTAGGATGTAAAGTCTTTTGAGACGTCGGCATGATGAAGTAATACAAAGTCGGGGAATCAGAGGATTTGGGTGACAATGAAGTCTGTTATTATATTTGCTGCTGTGGAAGTTTATTTCTTCAAGAACAGTTGGAATCATCAGATCTCGGTAAAGTGATGTGTTTATCACATACCACGGAGCTTCAAATAGGCTTGGTTTCTTCGGATGTTATAAGCAGCAGTGGAACCCCATATCTAAATGCCATAGCGCCAGACAGAGGCCACTACTTGCTTATAGATCAGCAATTTGCTACTTAATGCAAGTCAATCAAAAACCTAAAATGGTAACAAAGAAAGTGAAGAGAATGTGAGTAAGTGAATGGGATTCCCTAGTCTTGATTAAACACAATACCCAAAATACTATTCTAGACAACTTAGTTGGTACAATGGTGATGATTGCTCATCTAGGAACATAAATCTTTCATTCATTAGTAGAAGCAGTAAGAGGAACCATTCTCCATCGAAGAGACACAAATGGTTAATCTCATTTAAAAATTTATCCACAAAAAAAAAAAAAAATTCAGCCAAGTGTGAGTCGGACTCGGACACGGAGGGTTTCGTACCATCGTATAAGATTTTTTGCTTAAAATATAAAATTATGTTTATATTTAATAGCCTAAAAGTATTTGTCGCTCTACACACAAGTGAATTACACAGTTTGTGAAAATTTCAACTCTCTACCTATTACAGTTCATGAGATAGAGCAGGAGACGGACGGACGGACGAGCGGACATTATAAGCTTAGTAATAGGGTTTCATTAGTTCCCTATGGGTACGGAACCCTAAAAAGATCTCTCAGATACCCGTAATAAGTACATACTACATAACGACGACCCCTTTTTGTAAAAATAATCATAAGCGAATTTTTTTTAGAAATTCTCTTTTTTTTATGTAAAATTGTTCTAAAATCCTTAACTCATCATCCATTAAAATATTATAGCAAAATTTGCAATAATTAGGGTGAAAATTTAGTTTCAAATTGAAAGTATGTCACAGTGTATTTTTCGTTAATAGGAAACGGTTTTTGTAAATAATCGTAAGACCCACATTTTGGTCTCCAAGCAGTCAAAGCTGTGCGTGCATGAAAGTTAATGTTTTCCCAAAAAAAAAAAAAAAAAAATTTTTTTTAAATAATTTCCTTTTTACTAATAATTATCAGCAGCTTAGAACACATATCCAATTTAATTTTGGCGAAACTTTTCGCACTCAATTTTGAAATAATCAAAAAAAAAAAAAAAAAACAGTTTATTTTTTTTTTTGTCGCTTACGATCATTTTGCAAAAAAGGTATCAATGTATGTAAGTTTAGTATGAGAAAGTGTATTTGAAGAAGACCTAAATACATACTTACATATATGTATAGTAATATGTACATACTCAATTGACAAGTTCTAATTAAAATATGTAGGTATTAACAATATAAACAAATATATCCTAGTATCCTTTTTCATTTAGTATTCCCTTTTTATTTTATTTTATAATATTTTTTTTTTTTTGGGTAATTTATATTGTACTTTGTACTTTATATTTTGTTGTTTTTTTCTGTTTTCTTTCAATGATGATGAACAAAAGGCTTACAAATACAAACGACTGAATGAATAAATGAATGAAGGACTAAATGAACTCATAAACCAAAACCAAACAAAAGCATACAAATGTAATGTTGAATAAAACTATTGTCCATCTATATTTTTATATACTTAAGTATATATATTATACATATGTGTCTGTGTGTATATATGTGTATGTGTGTTTGTGTATGTGTGTGTGTGTGTAATACTTGTAAGAACAAGTGTTGTTAAATACACCAAAGAAATGAAATGCAATGAAAAGACTACACACACACACACACAGAGAGAGAGAAAGAAAGACAAATGGACAGAGTGTGGCAATGATGAAGAGATGGTGAGATGAAAAGAAGAATGACATACAAAAGATGTAACTGCAAGTACTATTTGCATTAAACAATGGCATACTTTTGGGCATGACAGCAACAACAACAGAATCAGCAGCAAGCAGCAGCCGAAAACCCAATATGCTTTTATAAATAGAGAAAATTCTCGTAACAAAAAAAAAAAAAAAAAAAAAATCCACAGAAGCACCATGATGATGATGCCAGGATAAAAGATACACACACACACACACACACACACACACACACACATATATGCATGTATCTTTGTGTACACTCAACAAGAATATACGTAGTAGTAAAACAATGCAATTAACTGCGTTTGTTGCAACAACACAAACTACAACACACAAATTCACTAGACTGGCGTAATTAACATTTACAATAGTAAAAAGGAAACCAAGGATAGGAAATGAAATGAAAGGAAAGAAAAAACAAATTTAAATAAAAAAAAAAAGAAGAAAGAAAGAAAGAAACAAAGCCATGATGAAAGTCTATCATCAGCATTATCCAGCACCCATAATCATGGGTATACCGAGAGCAATTGGAGAAGGAGGAAAGTGTAGTGATAGTATAATCATTAAGTCTAAACTCAAAGAACCACTAATTAAATTCTATGTTAAGTGTTGAGTTATTTATTTACAGGAAATTTCTGATTAGATACATTCCAACAAGACATTCAGGATTTTCATAATTTATAACTGGACATGCCCATGGCCATTTTCATTCTCATAACCAGAAATACTAATTACATGTATAACATGGTTAACTATAACAAATTAAAATGAATTCAAAATCAAAAACCAAAAACCAAAACCAATGTCAAAGAAGAACAAAAGCATAACATAGAAGATACAATGAAAATATTTAGAAAAGCTGTGATAAACAAGATGTAAGAAACGAGGAAAGTGACACACATATTGACTCACAGATTGATTAAGAAATTGCATAAAATATGAAATACAAAGAAGACATGGACATGCACTAGGAGTAATTTTTAAGCCCAAAACTGACCTTGAAGCATTACATTTCTTCAACTATTAATAAAGCTAAAAGTATTTTTGGATTTATTAAAAGATAGTCGATCCCTTTGCTACCAAGCTTCTTTTCATCTCTCTTGTCCGTCCAGTACTCGAATACTGTTCGTGTATCTGGAGCCCTCAATATAGAATATGTGAAGACCGTATTGAGTCAGTAGAGAAGCAATTCCTTCTTTTTGCACTTCATAGCTTAAATTGGAACTCTAGTGTTCGTTTGCCTTCATACTCCAGCAGACTTTTTCTTATTGATCTTTCTTTGTTAAGTAATCGCCAAATTTCTCTAGGTATAAGCTTTCTTCATAAACTTATTACTGGTATTGTTCAGTTCCGTGTAAAATTTCAGCTCTCTAGCTCAAAAACTGAGGGACTAGTTTTGCGAACTGACCGACAGACGGACCAACGGACAGACGGACATGGCTAAATCAACTCGTCTTCATCGAGCTGATCACAAATATATATATACTTTATGTGGTCTGTGATGTCTCCTTCTGTGTGTTACAAACTTCATGATAAACTTATACTATTGGCTACTTTTCACTCCCGTGAAGAGTATAAAAACCACCATTAAACCAACTTCGGAAGATGCAACGGCTTGAATTCTCTCGATCGAATATGACTTGGACCAAGGAGTGGGAGCATGTAGTCTGTTCAGACGAATGCCACAGCATACAATGGTGTACTAAAAACGGCTTTCCCTGCAATCAAGGATATTTTTAAACCCTTGGAATGGAAGTTCGAGCAGGATAACGCACCTATTCACACGGCCAGGGTCTTAAAGTATTGGATTGATAGGCAAAACATGCCTTTGCTGACTTGGCCGCCATACTCTCCCGACCTGAATATTATGGAATATGTTTGGGGATGATTAACAAGCAAAGTGTACGATTCCGGTAAGCAATATTGAACTGAAGGTGAACTCATTCAAGGAATAAAAAGTGCATGGGATGTTCCTTACCCAATAGTATATACGAGGTCATACTGAACCGTGGTGGCTCCAACACATTATTAATTCTTTTATAAATAAGTTCTAAAATAGAGAAATTAATTTAAAAAAAATTATTTTATGGTGTTTTGTTTCCATTTTCTTATGATATTCGACATTTTGAAGTGGATGTGCTAATCGACTGTCGAAAAAACAATTGTTAATTTTTTAGGTTAACTTCATAGGCTTCATTGATTCAACTTCAAAGCTTTATTCGTTTGGCTGATGATAAACTTCAAAGAAAGGAAGCATGTGGAAGGTGTGCTAATCGGTTGCCGCGCAGTGTAGGGGAAACAGAAGTTGATGCAATCATTATTTTCAATAATTTTCTTTCTAATAGTAGAATAAATGTCTTATTTATTACAAACAAATATAGCCTACACAATAATTTAACACTCGAATAGTCACAAAAAAAAAAAAAAAAAAAAAATGTAGTGGACAAGCAAAATAAATACATTTCTTGAAAACAACAAAAAGGAATTTCCAATAAATCATTATAATCTCTTTATTATTTATCATCTCTGTGATAATGGTTTTTGAATTGAAATTAAAATGTAAATTAATGAAAAGAGACGATTAACGTAAACGCCTTTAAAAAATGTAATAAAAAAAAAAAAAAATAAATAAAAAAAGAAATGCTATTCTATTGCTGTTTTCCTTGATATGCAGCAAGCATTCGACAGAGTTTGACATAACGGCAAACTATACAAAATTATAAAATTGCTTCCTGCTTCCATGCTGCGATTTTATCTTAGTAAAAATATACACATATTTTATGTGCATTCACATTGAATCATTGACTGAACAATAATATCAATGCTAGTGTAAAATATAATTTAAATCATAAAACAAAATAGTAGTATAAATAATATTTAGAAGTGATAGTCGATAATTCTGATTTATTATATTGTAATAACACACTGACAACACACACACACATACACTAATTTCCTAGTCCTTACAAATCATCAAATCTCATAAAATTGACACACGCTGACATCCATAAAGAACTTTCGATTCATCGAGTTCAAAAAACTATTTAATATCCAACTGTGTATACAAACAAGTAGCATCCTATCTACCTCAGATGTCCAACTGATTGCCCATGAGAAAGCAGTTAGTTTTGCTCAAAAGCACTTGAGCTCATGGCTTATAGACTCTTTTTTTTTAATCTCCTCATATCTCTCATGCATTTTGCAGCTCTTCATTGATTCAATTGAATGCATAAATGAATGGATAGTAGATATGTAAAGAAGTGGGTTGAATGAGTAAATGAGTGATTGGATTTGTCATGATGTGATGAATATGTAACATAACCAGGTACAGAAATGTGAGAGGAGCAAAATCCTGGGGAAATTGAATGAGAATGTGAAGATGAATGTGAATGTAGTATGTAGTATGTATTAGTAGTATCTGAACATTCCAAAAAAGTGAAATATTAACAGCAGGAATCCGAAAGTAAACTACTATCTAAATTGAATATTGTCTGTGTCAATGCAGGACGACAAAGAATGACAACAACAAAAAAAAAAAAAATAATATTCTAAAATGAAAGGAAACAAAAGATTGAAAATGAATGAACAACGAACATCTGCATTGAAATCTGCAATATATGACAAGAATAGTTTAGACATACAATCGAACAAAGTCTATTGTCCAACTGACTGCATTCTTTGTATATTTTTGCATTCCATCCATTTTAGAAAAGTCCTTTATACATTCTTTATCTATATATATATACATTTATGTATGTGTGCGTGTGTGTGTGTTTGTATGTGGATCAAAATCAAACGAAAAATAAAGACCAAGGTAACCAGGCAACTGTTGCATACCAGTTTTAGGCAGCATTTTAGTTTCTATGCACTTTGTTTTTAAATCATTCGTTGAATTCCATTCTTCTTTTGTTTGTCCCCTTTCTGTTCTTTCTGTTCTCTTTATTTTACCTTTTTGTAAAAGGATTCACTAATTGACATTTACTAAGCTTATTTGCCATTTCCTTGAAAGCATCTTCATCTTCATTTTCATTTTCATATTCTTTTATTCTCTTTATTTTTCTTGTAGTTTTTTTTTTTTATCTTTTTCTAAAAAAAAACTTCACAAAAATCCATCAGAATTCATCAGTTTATTTGTGTTTTCATTATTTTTTTTTTTTTTTTTTTTTGGTTATTTTGTATTATTTCTTTATTATTGATTTTGCAATCTTTAAGTTTCTTAAGAAAATAAATAAAAATCATTTACTGCCGCATTTATGAAAAATCATCACTTGAAAATGACTCCTCGACCGATTTGTCTGATTTATGTGTTAGTTGTATGTATTCTTAATTTTCAGAACTTCATACAAACCTTCATAGTAAAGTTTTAGTTTATAGAAATACTAAGCAAGGCAAATGGAATTGAGGAAGTACGAAATCACAGAAAGAATGAGTTTCTCAAAAAATATTATATGCCAAGGAAACATTAAAGCAACGAGAATGCAAAATTGCAAGCAAGGTGATCATATTTTTTAGCTTTAGTTCTCAATAAAATGAAAGAGCATCTGAAAAATATAACCAAAATTGAAAATAACTTTGAAAGTTTGGAAGTTTACCACGATTGATGAAAAAAAAAAAACCGCATTATTAGAAGACTTGGTAGACTTCATAGAAGTGTTTAGAACATTGGAAAAAGTATTGGCACAAGTATATTATAACTGAGGGGGATTACTTTGAAGGGGAAAAATATAAGTACTTTATTGATAAATAAATAAATACTTATCAAATATCATTAGAACATTCTATCAAACAAATTTGCATTCCGCGTCTCTTTTTTTGCGTATTTCTTCTAAATCACGCATTGGATTCTGTTTTCACTGTCATTTAGAGAAGATTAATTTATAAACACATACAAAATTGATTTAATATTAAAAGGATTTAATTCATTATGAAGTCATTTCTTATTCAAATTAATTATGCTGCGAAGAAATCAGAAGTTGAACAAGAAATGCAAAAATAAAATGATGAAATCGAATAAGAAATCAGAATGAAATCAGTCTAATGAATGAATTATATAGAAGAGATAGAAATTATTTGCAAAGGTCAATTCCTTGTAAAGTTTCACTTAGTCTTGACCAAGACAGACATAACTCACAGAGGGGACAGAGAATCCTCCACTGAACAGAAAGTTCCATTTATGAAAGTATCTTGCAAAGGTATAATAAACTTTTTCGTGGATTATTTTGAACTCGCTGGGAGGCGTCATCGGCAAATATTAAAGTATTGCCGAAATCAAAATTAGGGGCATCATAGTTATTATAAATATTATAGAGAATAAGTCCTAAAACTGATCATGAACATGACTCCATTTAAAATCACACAAAAATACTATTAGTATCTGTTAAATAGAAAGCTGCATATGTATAAACAAATTACTGGGGTACACCAATATTGATGATTTTATGAATAAGACCCTTGTGCCATACAATGTCAAAGGTCGCTTGTATGTCCAAGGTAAACAAGGTACTGATGGATTTTTCAAAGTTTAATTTTCTTTTAATAAATTATTTAAACTTGTTCACGCAACAGTAGTTTGCTCGAAAGTCATATTGAGCTGATGGAAAAACATTATTTCCATCAATATGCGTATTAAATATTAATTTTAAAATTCATTCAAAGATTTTAGAGAATCCACACAAAAGGATGATTGATCGAACATTTTCTGGACTGGTGGCAGCAGCTACCTTCCAGTTGAGTGTTTTTTTTTATATATATAAAAAACTTAATTTTCTTCTACTGTTGGTGTAATGTTTTATTAAAAAATATTAAAATTTTCCTCTATTTTTTTTTTTTTGTTTTTTCTTGTAAATTTTTTCATTTCCATCGAAATAAATTCCATTTTAATTAACTGCAACAGAATACAAAAGTTCTTTAGAAAAGGATAAGTCGAAGTCGAAGTCAAAGTCAAAGTGGAAAAGGTAAGTAAACAAGGAATATGAGGAAAATAAGGCAATAGCAACAGCATCAGCAACAGCAATAGAAATAGTAACAACAACTTGATTAAGGAGAAATATGGAAATATAAGAAGAGAACTTCGAAACCAAGTAAAATGTGGATGGAAAAAGTTAGTTAGTTAGTTAGTTGGTTGGTTGGTTATCGAGAGGAAGTTATGAAAATGAATTTGAGTTATTTCCATTACCATTACCACCACCACCACCAGCATTGAATGAGTTTATGAGTAGAGTCTGTTGAATGCAATTGGAGTTTCAGGACAAGAAACTGCATTTATATGGAAAAGTCTATTAGCATAGCATAGCAGCATAGTAAAGTATAGTAAGTGTATAGTTATGTAGTACTATGTGTGGCATTTGGTATGTTGTGGTATAGTAAAAATATGTAAAATAGTAAGACTATGTAGTTAAATATAAAACTGAAAAGGAATTGAAATTTGATGTAAAAAAAAAAATTCGTAATAAGTACTAAGTAGTGTGTGTGTGTGTGTGTGTCTTTGGTAATTTAATAATGTTTTCTAGTTTAGAATATTTTCACATACAAGCAACAGATCCACTTATTCACTCATTCACTTACACACTCACTCACTCATTCACTCACACACTCACACACTTACTCACACACTCACACACTCAGATATTGTTGTCTCACCATGTTGGTATGCATAGAGATGTTTGCATGTAATTTGAGTAATTTTATGTTGCATACTTTTATGCTGAGTTGTGAAAGTTACCATTTCATTTGCTTCTTTCTTCTTTCTTTCTTCTAATTTTCTTATTTCTTGCTTTTTTTTTTTTTTTTGCTTTTATCATGTTCTCGTCCTTAATTAAATTCTAAGTTTATTATGTAATTTGTCTTTGTACATGTATGTACATACGTATATCTTTTGAAATATATGTACATATATGTATCTCTATCTAGTATGTATAGTACTTATGTATACGAGTACACATATGTTTATAGTGTATGTAGCGTATTATGGGTATCTGTGTGTATAAATTGAAAATTTCCTAGATGACTAGAAAGGAAATAAGGAATTTTTATTAAATTTTCTAACAAACACAAACAACAACAACAAAAACAAAATAATAAATACAAAAGAGTCAAGATACTCGTACAGAAAACAAAAAAAAAAAAAACAACAAAGAAATAAAAGACTTCAAGACTTTCAAGTTATTAAAAGAAATTCTACCTGAAAGTATGCAATATTTTACTTTGTTTTAAACTTACACACACACACACACACATACACACACACACATACACACACACACACACACAAAGTTATATATAAAATACTTATACTAGTAAGTATTACTTTGAAAGTACATACTTAATTAAGTTGATTTAAGATTGAGAGTTTTTTTTTTTTTTGTAAATTTTTTTATTTAGTTTTATTGTTTTTTTTTTTTTTTTTTGTATGTAAATTTTATAAATTTCAAAAGTTGCAATATTGTTTTACTCTATTTTCACCATACCATGTATATTATTTTTCTATTTTCTTTTGATGTTAAAACCCTTGATGCACATTTAGCATATTTCATCAATAAGATAAGGAAAAGTTCTTTTTAAGTAATAAGACTTAAAAGTTAATAAAAGTTAAACATGAATAAATACTTAAGTTAGATCAGAGATTTTCTGTTTTTTGTCTTTGGAAAGAGAAACAAACCTCTATCTCCACACAGCTTTAATAAGCCAAACAATGAGAGAGAGAGAGAGAGAGAGAGAGAGAGATAGATATTTGAAAAAATGATTAGTGAAATATGAGAGTATTTATGTAATAAATTAGCAATTAGGTTTTTTTTTTTTGTCTTATTATTTCTAACATTATGCATTTAATGTTTTTGTTTCGTGACATTTATGCTGTGTATGGAATCATAGATAAAAGAAGCCCTTGGATGAAAATTTTGATGATCTCAAAGATTCACTTCGTCCAGTTGAATTCGATGAGGAGAAATGAAACCAACATTTACATGCAAATTCGCATCAAATGACAAAGGAACAGATACAAATATCTTTACTATAAATACGGAACTCTATGTGCAACAGATGGAATACCTCAACACATGGATATTCAAGAGAAAAAAGACCAAATCGGCAGCATGGAGCGAACCAATATGACCAAGGAAGCCATTCAAAAGCATGACTGTGAAGTGTTTCCACAGTCGACGATTTGGATTACCATCTCTTTTAAATGTTATGAGCGGAGTTTCATTCAATACTGAGAGTTTGGTTGAATGAGTTTTTCAATTCGAAATCAACTGATTTCTATCAACGATGAAGTATTGATAATCTCTTTGAATGTTGAACTAAAGTTGTTGAAGAATCTTAGTTAGTTTAGTTAGTTGCCAATCAAATATTTGTTTTTCCTTTCTATCATGTATTCTCTCTTTCCTATTTATCCAATATAATTCATCTAATCTAACTCTTTTAAGGTTTTTTTTTTACCCTTTTTCTCTCATTAATTACTTTATTATTAAGAATAAAGTTCACCCAGAAGCCTTAAGGTCCATTGTGATACCTGATTATAAAAAGAAAAGAAAGTGGATTGGGGTAATTAGATGGTAAATAGATGGGTATTCCTCCATCAGCTTCTAAAACCACTTCATTCATAATAATTAACTCCTCTATAACGAATTTCCTCTCTATAACGAAGTGAATTTGAAAAAACTGCTTTCTTTTTATTGTTGTCATATAATTGAACGTCTTTAGACCTCTAATATACACAGTATAAGTAACTCCCCTATAACGAATTTCCTCTCTATAACGAAATGAATTTGAAGACGCTACGTATTTTAATGTTGTCACATAGTTGAACCTCTAATACCTATATACAGTAGGAGTAACTCCTCTATAACGAATTTTTTTCTCTATAACGAAGTGAATTTGAAGACACTACGAATTTTAATGTATGCATATGCATAGTTGAACCTCTAATACTTATATACAATATACAGTATACAATATAAATAACTCCTCTATAACGAATTTTTTCTCTATAATTAAGTAAATTTGAAGACACTGCATTTTTCTTACTGTTGTCATATAATTGAATCTCTTTAAACTTCTAATATATACAATATAAGTAACTCCTCTATAACGAATTTCCTCTTTATAACAAAGTCAATTTGAAGACATTGCGTTTTTTTTATTGTTGTCATATAATTGAATCTCTTTAAACTTCTAATATATACAATATAAGTAACTCCTCTATAACGAATTTCCTCTCTATAACGAAATGAATTTGAAGACGCTACGTATTTTAATGTTGTCACATAGTTGAACCTCTAATACCTATATACAGTAGGAGTAACTCCTCTATAACGAATTTTTTTCTCTATAACAAAGTAAATTTGAAGACGCTGCGTTTTTCATATTGTTGTCATATACATAATTGAAACTCTTTAAACCTCTAATATACACAGTTTATTTCCTCTATAACGAATTTTTTTCTCTATAACGAAGTGAATTTGAAGACACTACGAATTTTAATGTATGCATATGCATAGTTGAACCTCTAATACTTATATACAATATACAGTATACAATATAAATAACTCCTCTATAACGAATTTTTTCTCTATAATTAAGTAAATTTGAAGACACTGCGTTTTTCTTATTGTTGTCATATAATTGAATTTCTTTAAACTTCTAATATATACAGTATAAGTAATTCCTCTATAACGAATTTCCTCTTTATAACGAAGTCAATTTGAAGACATTGCGTTTTTTTTATTGTTGTCATATAATTGAATCTCTTTAAACTTCTAATATATACAATATAAGTAACTCCTCTATAACGAATTTCCTCTTTATAACAAAGTCAATTTGAAGACACTGCGTTTTTCTTATTGTTGTCATATAATTGAATCTCTTTAAACTTCTAATATATACAGTATAAGAAATTCCTCTATAACGAATTTCCTCTTTATAACAAAGTCAATTTGAAGACACTGCGTTTTTCTTATTGTTGTCATATAATTGAAACTCTTTAAACATTTAATATATACAGTCAAACTCTTCTATAACGAAATTCCTCTCTATAACAAAATATATTGGAAGACACTTCTCGACTGTACATATATATTTTAATTCCGAGTAAAATGATTTAGTCCACTAGAAAATTTTATACTCGTTTGTGAAAAAAAAGGAAGAATATTTTTAAGTTTCTCCTCATACGTAAAAAATGAGCAAAGCTCTATAAACCAAAATGTTCTTGCTCACGAATGAGAGCGCGAGCGAGAGTGAGTATTTTGGTACTATATTAAAATATATAACCCTAAATGAAGACTATGTATGTATATAATTTAAGACTATTTAATCAGATGCAAATAATTAATTAATTAATCTATTCTACTTAGCAAGTTCCATCCAAGAGTCCCATCCCATTGAATATGTCCTATATACGAGTATCTATGGTATTCATTTCTCTTCTCTTTTACTTATCCAAGAATCGCAGAATTTCTTTCATCATCAGCATATGAAGCAAGTAAAAATGGCAAAAGTCAATATCCTTTTTTGTTCAAAGTTCTTTAAAAATCACATGAAATTTAAGTGTTTCATATTGTCGTTCGTGTTTTTGTTGACAACAACAGCAATAAGTTAAGTTAAAATGACTATATAAACATATTACATATACACACATTGTACATACATTCATACATACATACGTACGAGTATCTGTTGTTATTGTGTTTATTCCTAGTGTTGCCATCGTGAGCACCATGACAACATTATTAAATGTTCAAAACAGTTCAGTTCAGTTCAGTTCAGTACAGTTCAGTTCAGTACAGCTCAGTACAGCTCAACTCAACTCAACTCAACTCAACTCAACTGAACTGAACTCAACTCATCCTCAACTGAACTCAACTCAACTCAACTCATTTCATTTCATTTCAGTTTACTTTTCAGTTCAGTTCAACATGAAATGAAAGAAATAAGGAACAATGTGGTATGATGTGATGTGATGTGATGTGGTATGGTGTGTTGCTTTGTAATGGAGTATGATGATGGGGGTGGTGTGGTATGGTATGGTGTAGTATGTCCAACAGTAATAACAAACAATGGGAAATGTGCAAAACAAGAAACTAACACCAAATAACAACGACACCAAAATGTATAGCATACACAAAGGCGTTTACTTTAGAAGTACATAGTAGTACGTGTGGAAAATGCGAAAATGAGACCACAAAACAATACAAAAAGGGAAGGGTGACAAAGGCTGAGTGAGAAAGAGAGAGAGAGAGAGAGAGAGAAGGAGGGAGGTATGGAGACAGAGATTAGAGAGCGTGAAATAGTAAAGTATACTATGAAAGACATGTATGCATGGCAACTAACAACAACAAATGCGCCAATTTAATGCGTCAGATTTACTATCTTTTTCATTTGCCTGACATCCTGTACCCCTTCCACTTACACTCCTAACCCATTTCCTTCTGTGCTTTTCTTTTCCTACCATCATTTACAGTCATATCAAACTGTACACACTACTACTCATGCATGCAAAACACAATGCAACACAACACAACACAACACAATACAACGCAACACAACAAGTTTTTTGTTTGGCGGCGATTTGTCACATTTTGAGCGTACAAATTTTATGTCTCCATCTTTCCCTGGGTGTTATTACACTTACATAAGTATGTGTGTGTGTGTATGTGTGTGTATATGTATGCTTAAGTATATGCACTTGTATGTATGTATTGTATATATATCTTGTTTATAATAAGTGACCATATAAGCAGCAATTGTTTGTGACCCTTTTTTCTCTCATCTCATCTCATCACATCACATCTCATGTTATCCATTCATCTATTTTTATATCTCTTATTCCTGTTTAACACACTCTATGTCTGTTCCTCTTTATATTATATAAACTATTCTACTTTTTGGCATATCAAAAATGTCATATCCTGTGTATGTGTTTACTGTGTTTTTGTTTGTGCTTATGTTGCTATTGTTGATATTCTTGTCATAATCACAAATTTGCCAGTTTTGTTATCCTCAGCATTAAACTAACTTTGCTTTCTATCCTTTTTCTTTGTTGATGACATGATATTCATATCATATAACAACAACACATCACATCACATAAAAAAAAAAAACCAACATTAACATCTATAATATTATTATTTGAAACACCATCACAAACACTATCATCATCATCATCATCATTATCATTATCACTATCATTGTCTTCATTATTATTCTCATCATTTGTGGTTAAATCAATTGTTGCATTCTCTTCATCATCAACAATCCAATAGTAACATATTGATTGATGATCAGACAATTTGTGGTTATATCATTTCTAATATATTTTTTGTCCTAGTGATAAGTTGCATCTCATCTCATTTTGGCCATCAGGCAATCAAAGTATCAAATGTCACCACAACCATCTTTAGATTATCCATAGCAAAACCACAAAACTATAATACAAACATACATACATAGTTTCAAACTCTCCCATACAAGTTGTTGTGGTTGTTCGTTCTATTGTAGCAAAGATAACTAAATATTAGGCAGCAAACTACTGATTGCCAATAGTCATCGTTAGCTTCTTTATTTGAAGTTGACTAGACATGTGTTTGAAGTGTCATCTGTATAAATCCTTAGATTCATTTTCTTTTTTTTTTTGCATTTCATTAGAAGATATTTGCTGGCGAAGCTTATAAAAGCCTTTGCTCTTTCAGAAAAAAACAAGGATTGAACAAAAAAGATGATTTCGATATTGAGAACAAAGAGAAAAGAAATTAGAAGTTCTAAGACGACCAATTTGCAAGCATACTTCGATGAAAATTCATGTCAATTACAACAAAAACAACTTGCAAATGCATTAGAAGTTGGTCAAGTAATAGTTTCCCAATGTCTACGAGCCATGGAAAAGATTCAGAAAGAAAAGAAATATGGTTGTCATATAAATTGAATGATGAAAAACCACTTTTGAAATTTTATTTTCCTGACAAAAAAAATAAAAAGAGTCTTTTTTTATCAAATGACAATGAAAAATTGATTTATTTTGTTAATAATAAATGCAAAAAATGTTGGATTAATCCATGCTAACCATCAACATTGCAAGGAAAATGGAACATCTTTGGAATGAGGGGTTTTCTCAGCATATGGTGGGGGATCAGGGTGTCATCCTCTTTGAGCTTCGATTATTGCTATTGACAACAACTCATTGATTTTTAATTGAGGATTGAAAGAAAAACACCCAAAAAGGGCGAGATGACATGTGAAAATGTGTTTCCTTTGTTTTGACAATGCCCAGCCGCATATGGCTTAACAAATCCAGGAAATATTGAGCAATTAAAGGAAGTTTTACCGCAATCCAGTGCCTTGCTCCTTTCTGACTACCATTTGCTTGTGTGGAATTCATGATTTGCCTGACAAATGGGCATCGGCAATTATGTATTTTAATTGACAGATTCCTTCATTTTGATTACAAAATAATTGCTTAAATTTGGCTAAACAAAACGACAAATTCATAAGCATTAAATATTGTTTTTTTTTATAGTAAGTAGCTTCCAAAGCTAAGTAAGATTGATTAGTTATGATGATCAATGACAATTTTTTTTTTTTTTTCTTTATATTATTTTCATTTTAAACTGTGGTTAGATTACAAGCAGCTAATTTCATTGTAAGATGTTAGTCACTTTAAACAGATTTGGATGAGTTAATCATTCATGCAGGATGCGGAATGGAAGATCTTGTGGGTATTGCCTTTTCAGGCATCGCATTTGGCTGCTGTTGTCCAACAAGTTCAGTGCCAAGTGATTGGCATGGGTCTCTAACCTATTGAAGTGTCTATTGCTGAACTTGAAGATTTCTTTCTTTATCATTGAATCAATAAATATGTAAGTAAATTGTATTGAGTTGCAAATATAAGTAAGTACGTCAGCTGATCAATAAGTCTTTAGAAATCCAGAGTTTGCACTCAATAACTTCTTCTTTTTTTTTAAGCTTAGTCCATCACTAATTAACTGTTGAAGTCTCATTAATATCGACCACGTGGTTTTATTTTTATTGTCAATTGAAGCAACAAACTTTTGTGTATTGGAAAAAATTAAAAGAAGTGGGTTTCGTTCCTACTTTTATTTAAAAAGTATAATAACACTGAAAGAAATAAAAGCTGAGTTGGATGAAATTTATGGTACATCTGCTTCTGCATTTGCAATTACGTATTTACAATTGGATAAATGAGTTTTAAATTGGCCGAACATCCACAAAAGATGAACATCGTCCAGTTGAGGTGGCCACCCAAGAAATGATTGGAAATTCCATGATATAGTTTTGAGTGATCGATGAATGAAAATGCGCAAAATAGTTGAAACCACAAGCATATTTTATGGTACAGTTGTTTCAATTTTGAACGAAAAATTGTTTATGGAAAAAGTCGGCAAGATGGATGCTGAGTTTGCTCTCAGCAGAGAATAAACGCAATCGTGTGGTTGATTCTATGGCTGTTTTGGCACTGTGCCGTCGCAATCCTGCCGAGTTTCTGTGCCGATATATAACTGTAGATGAAACATGAATATATTACTATACTCCAGAAATAAAGAAACAGTGAAAATAGTGGATTTCTGAAGACGAACAGACTTCGAAGGAGGCGAAGACATTAAGAAAAAATATTCTCTTTCATTAGAACAATGAACCTGTGCACACATGAGCAGTTTCAATGGCCAAAATCAAGGAACTAAAATTCGATTCACTACAAAATCCACCATATTCACTTGATTTAGCTCCCAGTGACTTGTTTTTATTATCAAATCTAAAAAAAACCATGGCTCGGTGGACGAAGTTTCACTTCAAATGAGGATGTCATCAATGAAGCAAACGCATATTTTGAGGAACTTTCTTTCCAAATTCTACTTTTTGGACAGTTTAAAAAATTTAGAAAAAAGATTGGAAAAGTATGAAAACCTAGAATTTGATTATATTGAAAAATAAAAAGAAAATTTCAGAAAAAAAAAATTGTTTTTCTATCTTTTTCTAAAGACTTATTGATCAGCCCACGTATGAGTATTTTGAGCCAATTTGATTAATTCATTAAGTCAAATGAATGCATTTTTCTTCGAAATTTCCCTAAGAACTTATCAGATCTTTTCTAAAATACAAAATATATTTTAATGTAATCGCTTATCTATGATATTACAGTTGTATATATGTACATATGTTTGTTAAAAATTAGAATAATTTTCCAGAAAAATACTCTTTTTTTTTTTTGTAAATAATAAAAATTAAATTTTTTATTTTCTATTTAAATTTATCAAACAATTTTCATCAAATATAATTATATTTATATGAAATTTGAATGTTCCTTTTCTTTCTTACTAAATCTTCTTAAGTATATTCAAATTACAAGAGTAGAAACTCTTTAATAAATTACATGTATTAAGACACTTTTAACTTCCATTTCTCTTTTTGAATATTTCAAATCCTTTGGAATCTCTCCTTTTTTTTTTTTTTTTTTTTTTTGGTTAGTTGTTCAACAAACAAACTTCAAATTAAAACCCACAAAATAACAAAAAGCATAATTATGACATGGCAAATATTGCAATTAACATTATAATGAAGGAAATACTTATTATTATTATTATTATATATCATATAATTGTCATAAAATGTAATCAGAAAGACATTAACATGAAATGTAATGGAAATGAAATGAAAAAAGAAAAACAAATTAACATCAAAATGTTGTCATATTTTTAATGTTGCATAAAATGTGACCAATAATTAAAAAGAAAAACAAGGAATAAAATTATGCAATACAATTGAAAAAATAATAATAATAATAATTTGTAATATTATAAATACCAAAAAATATTAATTAAAAATTTGTTAAAACAAAAACAGATAATTGTAATTTCAGTTCTCTTGAAGGACGACGACACTCTGCACTATGGATATGTCAGAGGATATGAGAAAATACAATATATGTAATTTTTGTAGCAAATTTCCCATGCAATGAATTCCGTTCAGCTGAATTAACATTTGAATTTATTTATGTCATTAAATATTATTATTTTCAATATGTTTATAATAAAATTATTGATCAAGAAAGAACATGAGAAAATTCATCATCATTTGTAGAATGTAGAATGTGGTAAGCAATGCAAGACATTTCAACAATGAAAGACTGACTGACGGCAAAAACGTGAAATTGTCTAATGCATTTAAGTGAATTTCCCACTACATAAAATAATTAGATACAACTCAGCCTCATCAAAATGAACCCCTTCTTCTTACTGCCGTGTTGAGTGTAGCGTGTCGAGTTAATTTTTCGATTAAAAAATAATATTAAAAAAATTTTTCGCATGAACATTTTAGCCGATGCACTTAAGTGCATTGATAACTTCAAGAGAAAAGCAGCAAACTCTAAAGTTATTGTCTTTTGTTTCTTTAGTGTCATGATGAAATATGGCTAAATCGGAGAGTTCGAGCAAATTGACGACCATCGTTCCGGCAAAATTGTTGTCAATTTGTCTGGTGGCTTGAATAAATGAGACGTTATTTCTCCACGCTTCAATGTATCTAACAATAATATCGATAAATGGACAAACAATTTGTTTGCCATCACCGGCTACGTCGTGTTGACAACTTCCGGCATCATCATGGACCATGAAGTGGTTAGACGCAAGCACCTTGATGGCAAAATCATTGGCTACTTCTTCTAAGTTTTGTATCGATGATCGATTATATTATATTAGTATTATAATTAACAAATTCTTTTCTTAAAGTCTTAGAATATTATAAATTAATATAAAAAATTGCAATGATTATCAAAAGCACAAACAAACTTCAGCAGATTCAAGAGAAGATATAAACAGAAGCTTAATGAAGAAAATATGCATCTGGATAAACTTCAATTTTATACTGCAAATGGACACTCAGCGCTACTGTTAGTAATTTTGGTGAGCATGAAACTGCTCATGTATGCTAGGATAAATTTCATTCCATCTAAGAGTCAACAAGTTTTTTTTTTTCGTTTAGTTTTTGTGCGTACAAAACTCCATTCGCTGGAAGAATTGATATTTTACTTTCATCTGAAGAAAAGTGCAGCAGAAAGACTTTTGGCCTCTGTGTGAGGCTTATGGAGAGCATTCTCTATCAATTTTAACCTGTGATTACTGGTTCCGACGTTTCAAAAGAGGTGATTTTGACACAACTGACAAAAAGCGCGAAGGAAGACCACTAAAGTTTGTAGACGCTGATTTGGAGGAAATTTTGGAAAAAGACCCGTGACAAAAAAAAAAAAATTGCGGCAACATTAGGTGTGACTCAACAAATCGTTTCATTGCGGTTGAAAGCCATTGGTATGGTCCAGAAATTCGAAAACCGGGAGCATCACGAACTCAAACCAAGAGATAGCAAACTGCGAGTCACTGCTTCCTAAAAGCTCCTTCAACGATACAAAGGGAAGTCATTTTTGCATCGCATAGTCACCGGTGATGATAAATGGATTCAGTACACAAGAAGACGTATATTAAACGCAGCGAATCCGGACCATGGACACCAAAGCCAAACATCCATGACAGCAAGCTTATGCCCTGCATTTGGTGGGACCAGAACGGAATCGTGTACTACGAACTTTTGAAAAGTGGTCAGACGATCGACCGAAATTTCTACAGACAACAAATGATGTGATTGCATAAAAACGACCGGAATGGGCAACCAACCATGAGCCATTATTCTTTCACCATGACAATGCTCGGACGTAGTATGTCGTAAACGAATTCAAAACTAATCTCAATGGTACCAGATGGGAATTCCTAACTCACTCGGCCCACAGTCCAGACCTTGTACCATCAGACTACCATTTCTTCTGGTAGATGCAGAATGCCCTTACGGAAATACGCTTTACTTCAGTTAAAGGTATAAATATATTGTTAAGCTTGGAACCTTACAAACACCGCCTAGTTAAAGATAACATTGCGGACAGTCTAAGTTTAATTACAAACTGAGAATTTACACTCTCAGCTTAGATTTAATTACAAACAATAGAGTAGAGAGACTTAAAAAAATAAATAAATAGGGAATCACTGCCAAGAGTTCTAATAGTTATTAAGTTTTAATTGGATGATGATGATAGAGAAATTATAATTGATGAAAGTACAAGAAATTAAAATTTGTTTTATGGATTTAGTTATTCCAATAAACATGGAACGAACAAACTCTGACTGAGTATCAAAGTTAGATAAAATTGTCATATTTCGCTAATTTAAAAATTCAAAGACTAAAAATCGCACAACAAAAAACTATTGCCTCGACAATTTTTATAATTTACCCATAGTATTCTTTATGGGGTCTCTATAATGCTGCATATGTTATTCTGTGCATTGCCAAAACATTATGACAAAGTGTTTTTTTTTCAAGTTTTTGATAATTTAGTTTTTATGATATAAATACAAAAAATAATATAAAGACTGTTGAAAGAGTTTTTCGGAAATATATAATTTTTTCACACACACACACACACACACACACACACACACACACACACACACACACACACACACATAGATACATATGCATGAGTACATTTACAAATATTTGTATCATAGATACATTGGACATTTGTAAACATGAAGCCGCAACATATTATAATGCTGACGCAAAAAAGTATGCTACGCTTTTTTTATTTTACATTCAAAATTCTTGTTCCTTTTTTTGTGTGTCATTTTTCTGTTATTTGCTGTTTTTCATGTAAAATGCATGCGAATGAAATATACAACAACAAAAAACAAAACAAAACAACACACATAAAAAATAAAAAAAAATAAAAAAACAAGGAAAGGAAAAACAAAATTTATAAAAAAAAACAACAATAAAAAAAAGACAAGAAAAATCTTTCTATGACAGCACAAAAGTATGCAACAACATAAGCAACCAAATAAAATACATAAAACAATAAAAGAAAAAGAAAAAAAACCAAAACAGAAAAAAAAGGAAAAGAGAAATGAAAAGAGAAAAGAAAAGTAGATAGGAATAAAGAACGAAAAAAAACATTGGAATTTGTTGTTGTCTACTTCACTTTAATAGTCATTAGTAAAAAACATATGAAAGCGGAGCTTAATGCGACCAGCCAAGTGGAGAGGGCCAAACCTAAATATATGCAACGGAATGAAGTAAGTGAGTGGAGTTAGTGTTTCGAGTGAGTGAATATAGATAAAGAAGGAGTGTCAAGCGGTCACTAGATCATACTGCTACTAGAATATTGTATTAAACAAGATTGTTGCAAATAAGTATAATTATATTGCATAAATTTATACTAAATACTGAACACTGATGATCATTTATGGAGGAAATTTTGTTGGAATCTGATTATTCAATAATTTGTATAGATTTTCAATGTTAAATTTTGTACATTTTTTTTTTTTTTTTTTAATAAGTATATTTCGCTTATAATGAACCCATTTAAAACGAACTTTCGCCTGAAATGAACCAATTTCAAAAGTACGCAAATTATTTCTAAAAAAATCATGAAATTTTATTTGCTTAAAAAGAACTTTCGGTTATAATGAACTCAATTTACATGCAAAAATTGTTTCTTTTATGGTTAAAACGAACCAAAACATGACGCTATGAACAAAATACATATTATATTTTTGCACTGGCAACACTGTAAAGGCAAAAAAAAGCGAATGCTAGAAATACACGCAACGAACGCATTTTATCATTGTAATTTGGACAGCAAACAACGTTCATTCTCATGCATTCGCGTTCGCATCAAGTGGAAATGTATATAAATGAAACTAATACGAGTATTGGCACTAAGCAAACTAAAAAAATATAAGAAACCTATGTACAAAATTTCAGCTCTCTAGCTCAAAAACTGAAAGACGAGAAGTGCGAACAGACGGACCGACGGACAAACGGACATACGGAAATGGCTAAATCAACTCGTCTCATCGAGCTGATCACAAATATATATACTTTATGTGATCTGCGATGTCTCCTTCTATGTGTTACAAACTTCATGACAAACTTATAGTACTATTCACTAACGTGGAGAATATAATAACTGATTTTTTTAACAAACTTACTTTTTTATGTTAAATTATCCCAAGATTTTTTTAAATGAATCAACAAAGAAGTTAATAAATATATGCATATACACCCAAATCTCTTTTTACACGGACATTTTTTACTCGATTTTGAAATAACACGGTTTACAAATTAGACAAATAATTTTAATTTTTTTTACACGAATTTTTTGATGTTGCACGAATTCAAAGAAAACAAATTTTAAGGTAGGGGAATACCCGATTAATGATTTATACGCTTTTTCTTTATCTCGTTGTTCTTCTAATTGAATTTCGTGTCTCAGTTGCTCAGGCAGCAACAACAAAAAATCAGCTGCTAATAACAAACTTTCTAACAAAGAAAACCAACAACATCCTCTAATAACAATATAAATTCTTCATTTCAATCAAACCCAACAGTTGTGTAAGAATTTGATGTATCTTCAGATGACGATGAATAGTTACGAAATCGACTTTTATTTCTTATTTAAATTTTAATTTTTATATGATACACCTATTTTTACTTCATAGTAAGTTTTTTTTTTTTGTTAATAAAAATGATTTATTTCTTGTTTTAAAATGGATTTCATTTTTACTTTTTATGCACGGTTTTTGGGGAAAATATATATAGATTTCCCATCTTACACGATTTATGTATATTTTTACACTAGTTTTTTTTTTTGCACGATTTTCTAAGGAACGTATCCATCGTGTAAAAAAAGAGTTGGGTGTATATATGTATATATTAAAATTGTTTTGTTCAAGTCTTCATTTAAAGCGAATTTTTTTTTAAAACGAAACATTTTGCTCAGTCGCTTGAAGTTTGCTTTAAGCATAACTAATTAACTTGTATTGTATGTCTATGACTCGCTTTAAAGTCATTTTGTAGCTGGGATGGGTGAGTGAGTAACTAAGTAAGGGTGACTTGAAGAAACAAAGAATCAGACAAACAAAGGGATGTAGTAGCTAAATAATAATAATAATAATATTATGTATTCCTTTCAAAACAGCAAATGTGTTTTGTTCTTGATAAAAAAAAAAAAAATTAAATAAAAATGAGAACGATGACGTCGGCAACAACCAAAGACTGTTTACTAGAAACCAAGTGAGGAGAAGGTTTTAGGTTGCTTGAGGGCGACTGTTGTTTCTATAATTCTTATGTTATTGTTATTGTTGCAAAATATATGTATAAGTGTGCATTTTCATTGCCCTTTTTGTCATGCAACAGAAAATAATATTTATGATTTTTGATCATGTTTTTTTCACATTTGTTTCTTTCTTACTTTATTTCTTTTTCTTATTGATCACAATTTGGTTTTTGTTTTGCTTTACAATAAATTATATTTTTTTATTAATACTATTATTGTTTATTTATTTAAAAACAAAAAGAAAACATTCTGTGATTTCTTGTCTTTGCTTTAAATATTTATTTTTTTAATTTTTAATTATTTTCTTCTGTGACATTAGTTTATTGATCCTTTACACTCTGCTCTCTGCTATCAGTTATATTTTCTGTTTTTCTGTTGTTTTCTGTTTTTTTTTTTTAATTTTCAACATATTTTCTTAATAAGTTTTTCCTTAAGGCATTTTTCCACACTTCCCGTTTTTCTTATCTTCTACATAAACATAATCAACTTCCATATCCTTCCATCCTTATGAACCGGGTTTGTTTGCATGTGTGTGTGTGTGTGTGTGTGTGTGTGTGTGTGTGTGTGTGTGTGTATCAGAATGGATACCAGACTTTTCATCTCTCTCGGTCTCTCTGTGTGTCTTTCTCTTTTTCTCTTTTTCTCTTTCATCATTATCATTGGTTTTTTGCTTCCTTTTTCTTCTATGTCACCAAATTGCTTTTTAGTTTCCGTTTTTCTTTTTTTCATTTTTATTAATTTTTCTTGTTGTGCCATGAATGACTCAGCATGACTCATGCATGTGTACAATAAAAGGCTTTTTACGTTATGTCTTTATACTACTACCATATATTGTTATATACATATTGTATATCCTTTCTCTTTCTCTCCCTCTCTCTACTTGACAATCATCCAATTTCCTTTCTCCAGAGTCTTGACTCCTTATTATTAAGTCTATTTATCTGCCTTTGGTTTGGCATACAACATTTTGTTGTTGAATTGTATGTTGTATGCCTTATGTAGTCTTATCCTTTATCCTTCTGACACTATTCAGATCTAGTGACAGCTATTTGTAAGGACATGTATGGAGCTTTGTGTTATTACAATATTATTATTATTATCAATATGGAGAAAAACGACAGAAACAAATAATATAATAATCAAAAAAAAAAAAAAAAAAAAAAATTACAAAGGAAAAAGGAGAATAAAATGGACTTTTTTTTTTGTCATGCGACGTCTTTATGACAATTAGAACTACAATATTATTATTATTATTATTATTGTATTATTTATATGTTAATAAAAACTTTATGAGCCTGAAAGGAAATTAAGAAAATTCTTATTGATAAAAATACGGAAAAAATTTAAATATATTCAGTATTTTATTTTTTGTCAAGCATTTCAGTAAAAAACAATTCATAGTTTCAGAACATTGGGACCAAATCATTCAAGACGCTTCATATACTGTAAGCATCTCATCTACTCATTCTTTTGATAAACAACAGTTGATTAACTTCTCCCGTTATTCATATAAAGAATGCGGCCGCACTTTTTATGTAACAGTAAAAGATGCCAAATCCACCATCCGTAATATTGTAGGACCAGTTCTTGTTCTTGTACACTGCGAATATGTCTACTCCTGGTAGCAATAATTTCCTAGTAGTATCCATAGTAGCTCCATTGATACGGTTACGGCTAAAGTTCCGGAAGATCTCTATTGCTTTTTCGCACTGGACAAAAAGGTGCAACATTGACATGGGGTAAATCTGCCCATTGCTCTTTCACACTTAGACGAGGTGTTTGTCCTACAGTTACTCTTAATAAATTGACTCCGTTAAATATCAAGAAATGACTCTCGACAAGTGTGTTATCTGGACAACACACATCTCATCCACTATTGCAGCCCGCGTGGTTATTGCAACCTCACAACCAACTAAGCCTGAACAACAAAGTATTGGTAGACCGTACAATTGACCGTCCCTCCTGGACCTACAGTATCCAACACTCTGGGGCATTGCATGTGCATCGAGTATAAAACCAGTTCAAACTCTCCAGAATAAAGAATTGCGTCGAATCACGAATGCTCCGTGGTACATTCGGAATTCTACAATTCACAACGACCTTAGGATGCCTACAGTTATGAACAAAATCAATTTGCTCAGTAATCGCTACAATGGCAAAATTGTATGTTCACTCAAACCCACTTGCAGCGGCACTTATGCACAAAGAGTTCTCAAGGAGACTCAAACGTCATCTTCCTTGTAATCTTGCTTGCTACCAGATCTACATAGCCATAATTTAATTCCAATTAGCAACAAAGTCATTTGACTATACGCCATTCATGTGTTTGACAAAAATGTACCAAATTAGTTTTAGTAATGTTTGTACCAGAGATGTGCAGCGAATGCAAAAATCATACTTATGAATGTTTCGTAAGAAACTAAGCCTAAGCAAGTCAAATCTGCATGCAGAGCGAAACAAAGCGAATGTGTGCCCCACTCGAAGTGAGCATTGAGAGATTGTCGTATGCAAACAGTGAAATATTCAGGTTTCTCGAACAGAAAGACATTTAGGTATCTCTTCTTCCTAGATGAACAACACCATGTAGCAATAAAATAAACAAAAGATCTTTTCAATATGAATTTGTGGAAACATAACAAACAAGAGAAAATAACAACGTTAAATGATAGAAACATTGTAAATGTAATAATAAAATCTCTCAAACCTTTCAAGAAAGGTTTCGTTCTCTTTCACAATTTTTTTTTTTTTTTTTATCATAAATATTTTAATTTTTGTGTTATTCTAAAAAATAAATTACAACAAAAACTACAGTTGCCTTATGATATGAGTTAAGGGAGATACGAGTATGTTGAAGAGAAGATCAACCTATTTATCTATCTATCTATCCATCTACCATTTAACTTTTCTGCCTATCTACGCTGTGATTTATACAATGTTGGTTTAGGTGAGCGTTTTAGATATTTTTCTGATCTATGTCTATCTATCTATGTATCTATCGATTTATCCATTTAGTGAGTAATTTCATGAAAATTTTAAGAAGTAATCATATATTGTCATATACTATATACATGTATTATATTTAGTTACTTTTAATCATTGAATAGAAACATTTTCTTCTTTTGCTTTAATTTAAATGCGCATTTCTTATTTTTTTTAGTTTTCTTAGTTTCAAACACACTCACTCACTCACTCACTCACACATAGATACAATTTGATACAAATACACATGAATATAGTTAGTAGTAGGAGTGTCTATAGCAGAGAGACACGCATTTTAAATTAAAGCCCAACTAATTCCCACTAATTGGATACGCCATTGTGCGCCTCTAAGATTGCATTAGAAACACGACACATTAAAACAAATTTTTTGTTTTTTTTGTTTTTTTTTTTACTCTCATGTTCTCTCCTTTTTTTTTGTTTTTTTTTTTTTTTGAATTCTTTTAGAACAAATAAAAAAACAGAAAAAACAGAAAATGGAAAACAAACGCAGAAAAGCAACAGAAAACAGAAGACAACGAAATGAAAGAAATTAAAAATAAAAAAAAATAAAAATAAAATAAAGAAACAAATTCAAATAAATTACTTTGGGTTTAATATTGTACATACATATGTATGTATGTATGTATGTATGTATGTATGTCTGTGTTTGTGTATATGTATTTGTATATGTATATTGAATATATATATGTGAATGTATGTGACTGTGTGATTCAAGGTATGCGTGTTGTATATAACGGTAACTATGCGTATGGCCACCATCAAGGTAAACGCGCAATACAAACAACACAAACAGAACAGAAACACTTTGCTTTTTGCGTTTTTCTAAGAAATCCCCATATCCAGACCCATACTCATACCCATTTTCATTCTAAAAACCGACAGCCTAAAGCTTTCCATTAAAACAACAGACCCTAAAACATCCACCCAAAATCCACTCATCAAACCACTTACATATTTCTTTGTTCTCTCTTTTTTCTTATTAATTTTTTTTTTTTTTTTTTTTTTTTGAATTTATAAAAAAAATACATAAATTTGTATGTAGATACAAAAATGGCAAGAAAGTTAGTAAATATATGTATATACATATATGTGTATAAATATATGTAGATGCCAAGGTTTTTTTCTCCACATTCTCATTGAAAAAGGACTATAAAAAGAGACTAAATGAAACTCAATCTAAATGTCATAAATTTCTTGTTTTCTTCAACGAGTTAACAAGTAAAAAATGTCATTGATGATAAAGATAATGAGGATGATGATGATGATGATGATGAGGACGATGAGAATTGAGGGTAGGGGGGTACGAGGAATAGACAAAATCCATTGCCTTCGTATAGAAACAAATAGAAAATTGCTTTGCTGTGTTTTGCTTTGCTTTGCTTTGCTTTGCTTTGCTTTTTTATAAAAGATACTTAGACATATTTCCAATACCCCTTCCCCCTTCAGCATAACCAACTTGTCGCTTACTAAATACACTGAGTATAAGGACAGTGACAACGATACCAATGGTTGGTTGCCTTGGCTAACGTTAGGTCAAACACTGCACAATGCAGATAAGAGCAATTCAAATCAGACTTCTGTATGAACTCAACTTTGTGGTGATGATGTTGTCAACATGATTTTGCTTTTCTAAAGATTTTCCTAGTTTTAACATGTTCAAAATAATGGAAATGGAAAATTGAAAATTGCCATATCAACTTACAAAATATACGAGCACACACATTTCACATTTCAAGTGGATACTTTTATAATTTTTTTTCGTTTTTTCAATCAATCAGTCAATCAATCAATTAATCACGCACTAACTCACATTTGCTAACTTTTTTGTTTCCTTCATTTTCAATCAATTTCATTATTCTACTACTATATGTTTTTTTTTAATTTTTTTTTTTTTTTTTTGTTTTTATTACCTACTACCTTTCTTTCTCTTTTCCAATTACTCAGCCTCAGTCTCAGCCTCAGCCTCAGCTTAATTGCTTTATTGACTTTCGTTGTACTTGTACTTGTACTAGTAATAAAACTAAGTCAAATTTAACGAGGAAAAACAAACTATGAACAGAAAGTACATAATAGAAGTTCTTGGTACTAGTAGGTAGTATTAAATCCCTAACGAATAAGCGGATAAAAGCATAACAAAAACTGTACTGTACTGAGCAATGAACTATTAGTACTATACTAGTAAGTGAATGATTGAATGAATGAATGATTGGATATTGTACTATGTACATATTGAAGTATAAGTGAGTGAGTATTGAGTAAACAAACAATTGCAGAAATGGAAAAAAAAAAATAATAAGATGAAAAATTGAAAAGAACTGACCAGGAGTACTTAGACTTAACCGACTTCCTATGGAATGTTGAATGAAATTTAATTTTTCCAACCTCCTTATGCTTTCTTTTTCGATTTGTATCACATTTACAAATTGGTTCAACTTAAGCGGTTAACATCACTACCAATGCTTTATAAAATCATGACGACTTCATTCATTCATTCAAAATGAGAAAAGTTCTGAAGTTCTATTATTAGACCAAGTAGATGAAAAAAAGAAGCAATCACTTTGATGAACTTGATAGATTAGTAACTAATAAGAATTGTAGTTATCACTGCAAACTAACAAACAAACTGAGTATTTGAGAACGAAGACATGACAGAAGTTAATCATTGCAAGTTAATCTAATTTTACAAGTACGAGTATGTTAACCAATAAAGTGTCTCATGTCTCATAAATAAGTACAAAAATGGATTTAAAAAAAAAAAAAAAAAAAAGTTCAAAAATTATGAGATGCAGCATATTAGAACCTTGTCACATTTGTATTTTAAGTACATTATATCTATCTACTCTTAAAGTTACACCCAAATCTCTTTTTACACGGACATTTTTTACTCGATTTTGAAATAACACGGTTTACAAATTAGACGAAAAATTTTAAATTTTTTTACACGATATTTTTGATGTTGCACGAATTCAAAGAAAAATAAAATTGAAGGCTGTTTTTTTTTTCCAGTGTTTTAAAGCAAATTTGTGAATGTATACGAAAAAAAATTCAATTAGGGGAATACCCGATTAATGATTTATACGCTTTTTCTTTATCTCGTTGTTTTTCAAATTGAATCTCGTGTTGAAATGCTCAGTTCGAAGGCAGCAACATTTGTATTGCTCATTTTTTTTTTATTACAAATAAAAGTAAAAATGGTGTTAAATATTTGATAATATAAAAATTCGATAAGCAATATTAATATTATTAATTCATTGTTATAAACGCAATCTTCAGTTTTGTGTAGCTGGATATCAAGAATTATGTAAGGAACTTAAAAAAACAAAAAAACAGCTGCTAATAACAAACTTTCTAACAAAGAAAACCAACAACGTCCTCTAATAACAATAAAAATTCTTCATTTCGTTGGAACGTGTAAAAAAAGAGTTGAGTGTATTTTTTTTTTTGTTTTTTTAGGCTGAATTTTTTTTCAAGACAACAGAGGATTTTTTTCAATTTGTACCGACATCTATCCACATCCGAAGCTTTGCATTCAATATACAAAAAAAAAAAAAAAAAATCTCTCTCCATGAAGGCTTCATAGGGAACCAGCACGCAGATAAAGCTGTGTATGCCATTACCAAAGGGCCACTTATCTTATTCAACCCTACAACTCAACCTCAAAATCAAGCGCCCAATTCATACAAAGTTTTCAGTTCAAGCTTTTAAGAAGGATTGTCAATGCTGAATGGTATGTCCGCAACTCTGTTATCCACAGAGACCTGCAGGTGTCAACGGTATCAGAAGAAATTGTGAACCGCAGCAATAAACACATCAACCGCCTTGAATGTAATGAAAACCATCTCACTGTCAATTTGTTGGACAATAAATAGCCTGCACACTCCTCCTGGATCTCCCTTTCAGATCACCGGATGACTAACGAAATTACTTCATCCTTCAATATTACTTTACTACAGCTAAATAGCTTAACAACAAGTTAATCTCAGTTTATAACATTCGCTCGCTCGCTCTCCCCTTTGGGAGAGTTGAAAATAAAGAAAACAGTTTAAAAAAAAATTATATAAAAAAAATGCATAAATGTTTAGTTAGTAATATATATAGTAATATATAATCCAATAAAAAATATTATTATTATTATATTAAATTATTTGATTTTATCATTCAATTATCGTTTACAAAATATTTTTTTATTTTAATTTTAAATTTAATTTTTTTCTTTATGTTTTGTTTATTATTATTATTACAAGTATTATTTATTTTATTAGTAGTGTATAACACTTTAGTCTAATAGTTTTAGACTGAAGCTACAGTGGGGGGCAACCATTGCTTCTGGGGCTTTCATTTATTATTATTAATATTATATTATTTATTATTATTAATAATTTTTTTTTTGTGTTTTTTTATTTTATTTTTTTTTTTTTTATTGTTTTTTGAAATGAAGATTATTCAACTGGGGAATGTAAAGTTAATAACAAAATTTTTGTGCAGATCCTCGATAATAGCAACGTAGATCCCCAGAGTTTCCTCTGACTACAGTTTAAGAATCTCTGCACTAGAAAATTTGCTATGCCAAATTATTATTATTCATTGGGACTATTTTTATTGGTATAAATCCCCTTAAATCTTATAACTGCACGTACACATTGAGGCGTGGTGTCGCTTGTCCAATTATATCATATGACTCTAGAATAATTCCATAGATGAATCACGTTCGATACCTAGGTCTGATTCTGGATAAGGGTCTTACTTGGCGCACCTATGATTATACAAATGTTTAAAAACTATGTGGTTGTTTATATAAAAAAAAATTATATTATAAAATAAAAATGATGAAAAAAATTAAAAATAATTATAGAACTAACGAGCAATTTGCAGTGGATTTTTCATAAAACAAAAAATAAATGATGTACCAAGTAAATACTTATTAAAGAAAATATGTTTACTAAGTTTTTAATAAGATTTTAAATCTTATGATTATATTTTTCATTTAAGCCTTCTTACCCACTGTATGGAGTTCGCAAGGGTAGAGACTTCATTATTTTTATGGTTGATCAATTTCTCTTTGTGGGAGAAATTTGCTTTTTATAGAAGTATTTTATTTTATTTTGAATGGCAATACATACTACATATTTCTAATAATATTTTAGTTCCAGTTTTTCTCTTCTTTTTCTTAATCTCGTGTGCGCTCCACTTGAGCTTAGCATCTAAACTCACGCCTAAATACTTAGGTATTTTGCAGTAATCGAATAGGTTTTTTTTTTTTTTTTTAATGAAAACTAGAAGATATTGCACTTTATTTTTTGAAGATTTCAACTATTCTGTCTTTCTGATTTGTGTCATTGGCAAATAGTATTGTTTTGCGAAGCAGTTTTGATTGCAAGAAATGAATTAAAAATATATATTTTTTTTTTTGAAAATTAAACAAAATCAAATTCATTGAATTGAGAAGGAGTCATTTTCGTTTTTTATAATAATAGATTGTACTATACTACATAAATCTATTTATTTGTTACATTCATTTATTCTCTGCTCTTTTATTCTATAATATTTTATTATTATTTTCTGTTCTTATTGGTTTTTTTTTTTTTTTATTTTGTTTTTGTTGTTTTCTTTTATTATAGATTTTCTTGTTGCTTTTTGTGAATTTTCATTTGTTTGCTTTTTTACTATCTTTTCATTTCATTTCATTTCATTTATTTTTTTCATTTCGTTTCATTTATCTCGATTACTTACAAGAAGATTTTTCCATTATATTCTATTTTCAATAGATTTTTCAATTTTTATTTTCAATTTAACTTTGATTTTATCATTTATCGATTAGAATATTTTTTTCCTTTTCCCTTTTTTTTTTTTTTTTTTAAATTTCTTTTTTATGTTTTGTTTTTCCTTTTCAATTTCAATTGCAGTTTCAAATCATTTAACTGAAGGAAATTAATCGATTCTATTTTGTTTTTTACTCTTCACAGTGATGAATAAATGAATGAATATAAATAAATGAAGGAATGAATGAATGAATGAATGAATTGTGTATCATTTTAATTGAATCTTTTTCATACATGATCCTTTTAAATATCATAAATTGTTTGCCCATTCCATTTGTGTATCCCCAACTCTTTAGGTCCGAGTAGTTGTATTATGTGCAAATTATTCCTTTAAGCGTTTGATGTAAAGATGATTTTATCTTTAATCTTTGAGTGACCCAAACCAAGTTGATATATAAGAAAACAGAAAAGCCCTCAGGGATATGATGTTTTATATATAAGTATATACATATGTAAATACAAATATATAAATAGTCAAATGTGTAAATATTTATATTTACAATAATTTTAATTAGTTGAACTTGAACTGATGTTGTGAAATTCTATTTTGCCCAGGGCAACCATAAGTCGACAATTTATTGTAGTATAGAATAGAAACATATATCATCATCATTGTTTTATATTATTTTTATTCTATTTACAGATTATTGAAACTAACGAGTGATTGAAAATCGATTCATTGATGTATTAATCTTTCAGAAAATCTAATGAGACAATATGGAACAGAGATGCAGAATATTTGGACATTATACAATTATCTATTTATATAAATGTCTGACTAGCTTCCCAGATATTTAGGTATATGCTATCGTATCTCAAGATTGCACCAACTATTGTTGTTATTCATATTATATTTTATATATAAAAAAATAATATTTTAAATTGTTCGTATGTCATTGGCTGTCATACCGTTCATCTGATAGCATAGAAATTTTGTGAATGTGTATAGTTGATTCCCGGCTTGAACATAGGATAGTTTTGGTTCCAATATCTGGGAGCAAAACCCTTAAAAGTATACTACTAGAAATTAACTAAAATAACGAGTATTAAATATAAATTTAAGTGATTTCCTTTTATAGTATTGGAACTACTTCAAAGACATCTATCAATCTATCTATCTATCTATCTGTTTGACTGTAATTTTCTTTAAACTTTTTCTGTCTCTCTCCCTCTCTCTCTCTCTCTCTCTCTCTCTCTTTGTGTGTTTCTTTATCTCCTCCTTTTTCTTCCTCCTCATCAAAGATACAATGTAAGTATATTTTTTAATTCAATAAAAAATTGTACATAAATTAGAAGTAAAAACTTCTAACTAAAAAGTTGAAAAACTTTCCTCTCATTGAACTTAATTTAAACTACTCAACTCTACTCACTTGAAGATACTTTCTTACTACTTTCTGAAGATGCATTCTCTCACCCATTCCTCTTAATACCTTTCCTTCTCCATAATTCTTTTCTCTCCGATTTTATTCATTCTAACACTTTTCAATTACTCATCATCAAAATAAACTAAGTAAAAACTAATTTTATTTTGAACTTTACTTTGGCACACATACATAGTACATAGTAAGTATTTACTTAGAAAAAGTAAAAGAAAAGTTTGTTTAGCTTTGAGAAAATCCTTCTATATAATATATACACATATGAAAATGAATGGAATACAATAAAAAGAAAATAGAGAACATTTTAAGAAAAAAATAAGAAAAAAAAAAAAAAGAAAAAATGAAAAAAAAAAAAGTTCTCTTTTCTTAATGTCGATTTGATTGAAATAAAAATTGAAAGAAAAAAAAACAACAACAACAAATTAAGCCGACAAATTAATTAAATTAGTACAATAAATTGAAGACTCAATCCAAAAGTGTCAAACAAAATGCAGAAAAAAAAAACAACAAAATAATACAAGAAAGAAAGAATGAAAGAAATAGAAGAAAATTTCTTAGAAATATGTATGTAAAGATCAAGAGATCGATGAGTAAGGGGTAAGGGGTAAGAGGTAAGGTACTTATGTATGAGCATTTTCACTATTATATAATCATATGGAAAAATTACTGGATTAAAGCTGAGGCTTGGCAAATACTCTACTATGTCCCAAATTAAGGAACACCTTGCAAAATGGGTCACGACTGCTTGAGGTAGTACAATGCCCAGATTTTTTTCATTATCATTATCTCTTCTTCTCTCTATCTTTCTCCCACTCTCTTTATCAGATAGTATGTTATCTTAATTGTACTTATAGAAATCCCACTCATGAAATTATTCTTCATTTTCATTCATTTTGTCATCGTACTAAATTTGTTTCACTTTTTCTGTCTCATCTTTCTACTCTACTTTACTCTTTCTTTCTTTCTTTCATTTACTGTTATATTTGGCCAACTCTCTCTCTCTCTCTCTCTCTGTCTACTATGACTATCTGTACATATCTCTATCTCTTTCTCGTTCTTGGTCTTTATCTATTTTTGAATTGTTTGTTTAAAAGCTTTTCCTGCAGTTTCCTGTTTCAATTTATTTTACGTTAGTCAACATTAAAAACTTATACGCCAAAATATGCAAAATCCCAACACACACACACACACACAAATACACAATGCATACACGTATGTATGATTGTGTGTATATGTTTCATATGCAAATAAAGCGCAATTTGCAATAAAAGCAATTCCGGCATAGTAAATCCGCCGCCATTGCCCTACGAGTATAGTGCAATTCAATGTAAAATGCCACCAAGAGATGAGGCATGAACTCATCGTTGATATATTCAATATATACACACACACACACACACACATATATATATATACACACGTATATAGTATAAGTATGTCTATATAGTTAAGTTCATCGAGTATGACGCAAAGCAGATTTTATGACCAAACATTTAACTTAGTTAGTCAAGTTTTATGCATTCTCATCGACATCGACATCATCACAGTCATTGTCTTCATCATCATCATCATCATCATTATTATCATCAATGTAATCATCATCATCATCACAGTTACCCCATTATGATTACCAAGAAAAACAAAACCGAAACTTAACAGGATTGGAAGTATTATAGAAAAGTTAACTATTCAACATCAATAGCATTTTCAATATTATCAGCAAAATACATAATACAATAACAACAGAAAAATCATCATCATTATTATCATCATTATTATCATCATGCTTGTATGTATTTATAGTAGACTCTCATATTAATATGTCCAGTTCACTGGATGCGTAGAGTATTTGAGTTGAACTCTTTTTGGTTGGGTCCTGGTCATGGTCCTGTTTCACATTTAATTTAGTTTAGTTTGGTATTTCATTGCGCTGTTTTGCCTTAAGTTGACTGACTGACTTCATCAAGTTGTTATTGTTATTGTTGTTGTTGATGATATTGACTGCTCCCGGCTGCTCGTGAATACACGTACTGACAAAATGTTGCTTGTTGGCTGATGGTTGTTACTGGTCATTTGTTTGCCTTTTAGCAGTTGTTCAACATGATACTGATGATGATGCAGATGATACTCTTGCTGTTGCTGTTGCTGCTGCTGCTGCTGATGTCAATGATGTCGATGATGTCGATTATGTCGATTATGTCGATGATGATGATGATGATGGCTTAAAAGCCTGCCATGTAGAGTCACTTAATTAGTTTTTGCAGTTAATTGAATTGCAATGCTTCGTCATGAACGGATGCTACTGACCGTAAACCGCCTACTAACGTCACATTCAATTCTATGCCGGAAGCTACATTCATTCACCTGCTCATCCAACAACCAACAGCCAACAAGCAACAACCAACAAACAGAAACCGAAACTCAAACTGAAAATCCCACTCAAAGCTCTCTACTATACTTTTGAATATGACTCAACATTTTTAGTTTGAGAATTTTCATCGGTTGTTCCTTTTTTTTTATGTATTTCAATTTCAATTTTCATCCTGTTTTTCTACTTTATTATTAATATTTATTTTTTTTTTTTGTAATTTTTTTTTTTTTGTATTTTAATGGCTGTAAAACAAATTTCCCTCAATAATGATTTCGATTAGCCAAACTACATAGTAACACAGATACATTTACATACAATATGTTATATACAAATATACATACACATATCTAAATAAATACATAGAATGTATATTGCTTACTTAATATTTTATATAGTAAAATCTGTTTCTGTATGGAAATACTTGTATACTTGTTCAGTCTCTGAGCTTAATCCTTTATTGAAGTTTGAAGCTTTCAAACTACATAAATACTTCAATTATATAATGGATTTAGTAATACAAATTCTAACTACCCAAAATTTCCCCTAATAGATTTTATAAACTCCCTCATCCAATCAAATCTCTTCATATTAAGCTCCATTTTAGTTTTATGAAATTTTGTTTTATTATAAATTTCATTAAATTTTTTTCACAATTTAATTTTTGTATACTGAGTATTTCTCCTCCACAGAATTAAATTAGTTTAATATTATTAAAATTATTAAGTATTGATATATGGTAAAGTATGAAATTTTGTGGTTCATTTGTTCACGGGTAATTTTTGAATAAAAACAATTTTTGCTAAACGAAGTCATTGGACATAATTTTATTGTCCTTTCAAATTGAATTAATTATACAGTTTATTCAAACTGTCTACTATATTTTTCTTTGCAATATAACAATTTGTATGTATTAGCATCATCAACATCATCATTAGCTAAGGAAGGCGAATCGAATGGATATAGTCTTCTCTGTGTGCGAATACTACCGAAGTTTTAATACTCTTCACATTTTATATCTTCCAATTATTGTTATAAGCCCTTATTTTGTATGGAAGGTATTCCTCCTAGTAATCTAAGGGTCTTGAAATTAACACAGTTGGTGGATGTGGGTCAAATACTTATAGTGTCCAAATTTTAGTTCCATATTACAAAAAACAAATAAGTTTTTCTAACAAGAAAATGAATTTGAAACTGGGTTTGTATAGGAGGTACTTCTTCTAGTAATCCAAGGGTCTTGAAATTAACTCAGTTGGTGGATGTGGGTCAAATACTTATAGTGTCCAAATTTTAGTTCCATATTACAAAAAACAAATTAATTTTTCTAACAAGAAAATGAATTTGAAACTGAGTTTGTATAGGAGTTACTTCTTCTAGTAATCCGAGGATCTTAAAATATACATTATTGATGGAATGAATAATATAAATGTTGATGGATAATTTGTATGTTTTATGCGAGTGTTATTAATAACACTTAGTTAAGAAAAAATACCTTGATTCTGAGGTTATACGAAGTTCGCCGGATCACCGAGATGGTTTAACATGAAGGTTTAATCTCACATTGAATATCATACAATTGGTGTGATTCAATCAATGCTTCAATTCTATTCATTTTGAAGTCAAACTTGTTTGGTTGTACTACAACATACAGATTAGTCTTGAGTTATAGGCTAATTTAAACCTCTGCTTCTGCTCCTTTATGGTTGATTATACAACGCTACCTGCACATCTGACCAACATTCAATTATATGTAAATACATATTGCTTATCTATATCCTTATCCTTACATCCTTATATATTATAAAATAAAGTCCTCCAATTGCATCTGTATGTCTGTGTGAACGCGATTATCTCAAAAACTACTGAACAGATTTTCATACGGTTTTCACCAATGGACGAAGTGATTCATGAGGAAGGTTTAGAAGTCGTCTGTGTCAAACATCACATCAGGTCAACCAGGCAGAAAACTGTCTGTTATAATATAAATACGAGAACAATTTTTTTGTAATCACAAGTAATCAAAATATTTAATTGCATTTAATGACGATTTTATTTATACAATTTTAATAGATGATATATAGATATTATTATTATTATTAATAGAATAATAATAAATAATTAATTTACTCAACTATTTTTTGCTGCATTAACATCAATATATTACCATACCAAATATACCTTACCAATCTAGAGATAAATACCTTTCTAGTCATTTAATTTTCATAAAAATACATTGACATTTAGTAGGGTAAAATGGTACTGAAAGAATTTTGTTTTCATATTAATATATAGAAAATGAATATTGCTATTATATACATAGATATATATAGATAAATTTAATTTTATTTGTGAAATTAATTTCTTTATTTTTCTATCCATAAAGATTTTTTAAATACACTTGATCCTAATTATGAAACCTTGACAACCAAAAGATTTAATTGATTTCATTTCAATTTCTTTATTTTATTTAATCAGATATTTTATTCTTCTTTTCTCATTGTGGTTATAATCAAAATATGTCATGCAGTTCAACTGCTCTTAACAATATAAGAAAAGATGAAAATGAAAATGAAAACAAAAGAGGAAATCTTGTTTTCTGATATTCTTCATTTCAATTTAGTTTATTAGTTTATAGTTCTCTCTCTCTCTCTGTCTCTGTCTCTGTCTCTGTCTTTGTTCTCTTCATGTTGATTCCATCATTTGCCTCAAACTTGGCCTTTGAAAGTCTTTTTAATTAAATTCACCTGGATTCATTGAACAAAAACAAAGCAAAATATTATAAGTGGAATGAATACCTTGCATAATAAACAGCAGCTGACACTGCAGATATTTTTTGCTATATAAATACATATACATATACACAAGTATATGTATGTATGTATGTTTGTATGTATATAAGAGGAGAAGGAGTATAGAACGAGTATGGTGTGGTATGCCATGATGCCATGAGTGGCATATTCAATTAAACTTCTTAAGAAAGTTGACGCCTTTCCAACACTTTTATTCGTCTCACTTAAGCTTCAAGTAATTACACTTCATCATAATGATTTTCTTTTCTTTTGCTTTTTCTTTTTCTTATAATTTTAACTAACTTTAACCTTATCCTTCGAACTTGGCTTCGAATCGAGCATCTACTACTAGTATCCTTGGATATTGCTTTTGCTTTTTCTTGTTTCTTCCTGTTTGGTTTTTTTTTCTTTTTTTTTTTTTTGTTTCTTATTTTATAAATTTTTTACACTTAATTAAGACGCCTGGGAGTTCTGATCCTTCGTCATCATACTACTACTACTAAGGATTGCATTATGATGTGATAAAATCTAAGTACTTCTTCACTTTTATTTCATAATTTCAATGGCATAAGTTTTACATTTTGCATTTGCTTTTGATTGAAAGTATTAAAATAATCAGAATGAAAGAAAGAAACTAAATATAGGAGAAATGGTGATGAAAAACTTTAAATTAAAATTACATGCCATTTTTCGTGAGGCACCAATTCCTTCTTCGTGCTGCGTTCTTCCCAATTTAGTACTTAGTGCAGCTGCTGACTTCCTTTGATCCTTGCAAATGTTATTCTTTATCTATACTTTTTTTTGTTTTTGTTTTTTTTTTTTTTTTTTGCAGTCATTCATTCATTTGGTCTTTTCTTTCTTTTATGTACGAGATATTTGTTTTTTTTTTTTTTTTTTTCTTTGTGTGTTTCGCACTTTTTCATATCCTGTGAACTGTGAGTGGTTGAATTTTGTTTGCTTCTTTTTTTCATTTCAGTTCAGTTCATTTTATATTATTTTTTAGTTGCATTTCATTTTTGAATTTCTTCATTTTCTATATTTTAAATAACTTAGTTGAGGCATCCACATTGAAAGCAAGCGAACTTATATTTTTTCGTAATGAAACAAGTGACAAGATCTTTTTAGTTTCCTGCAACTCCTCCTCCAACATAATGAACAAATCAAAATAAGGAGAATAGACAGAGGTTAGTAGACCCTGAAACCTGAACATTTGTCTAGCATCAAGTTTTTCAGTCTGCCAAGGTCTTCAAAGACAGGTTTCCCAAGAAAAAGTATTCATCTTTTGACAAATTGCAAGGAAATTGTATTGAAGATGTTGAATACTATAATTCTGTGTTTCTAACAGATCAATATAAAGTGTGAGTGCTAGCTTTATGGGATGTTGTTGGATAAGAATTGAAACGGTGGGGACTCCATGTGTTCTTCTTTTCCTTTACACATTCACACTTTCTATCTTTCATTTGTAAATTATGCAGAGAAAGTCGTTCTAGCCAACCACAAGTTCATTTGTTCCTTTGTTCGTTCATTCCATCCATCCTTCCTTTTTTTTCTTTCTACTTCCCATTCTATTATCCTTTACACACTTCAGTATTCTATGCTGCTTCTCATGGTTTCCTTAGTTGCAAATCGCATCACTGTAATTCATTGATTTCCACTAGAGATAATGAAAAACAGACCGAGCACCAAAACGTTTGACGTCTCCTCCACCAAGAGAAAAATGAATAAAAATGAATAGTGAATGTGGAAAAGTAAGAAGATACGAGTGGCAAGAAAGGCAGCAAAGGCAAGGAATGGCAAAGAAGAAAGCAATGATGTGATATGATGTGATGTGATGATGAACAAACGACGAACGAAAGAACACATTGCAATTTGAATGAACGTAGAGCGGATTTAATGAACTACTTTATAGACTTAAAATACACACAGCATTCACACTGAACAAGAAACTCAGCTCAAAACTAAGAGTATTTCTATGCATACTCGTGTATATAGTAGTATGCAACGCCCTTTGGCATTAAACAACAGCGTCATCATCACCATCATCATCATCATCATCATCACCACCACCACCATCATCATCACCATCATCACCATTCTATGAATCTCTAAAAAAGGACACAAAATAGAAAGAGAAATATTCCATTGTAGATACTAAAGTATAGAAGAGTAAATGCAGAGAAACTAAACTACTTAGATAGAATGGTATAGAATAGAATAGAATACACATGTATGTATATAGTAGATATACGTAGTACTTATAGATAGATACATGTGTTTGTATGTATGTATGTATGTATGTTTTACGTATCTTGTTGCGTAGCAGCAATGCATAATGAGTTACGTTTTATGTGATAAAATAGACAGATTAAAACTGGCAATCGTTTGGCATTCGTTAACATTTTTACTTAAACTATTTCATTCTCACTACTACTATTACTAATACTTAACACACACACACACACACACACACACACACAAATACTTAGAATAAAATTCTATATCTATATATTGTATATTTGTATATGAAATAGAAATAACATTCATATTAAATTCCAACATTTAGCTTGCACTTTATCCTTTTGTATTAATCAAGTAAATAAATTGAATTATGTAGGTGTTTCTATCACTTAACTGTGATGATGATGATGTTGATGAAGATAATGATGCATATGATAGTGTTGTGATAATGAGAATTATGATTATGATTATAATGGCATCATCATAACAAACACAATGTATTAAGTGTTGTTTGTTCAGATTTCCTATTATTAATGCCAAGAATTGTTTCATAATCTATTTTCATAAAACATTAGAATGCTAAAGCAATCAACTTTAATTATACTTGTGATATACTAAATGTACAAACATATATACATGCATGTACTTATGTACTATATTTATATATGTGAGTATTTTGTTAGATGTTTTTATTTGTTATTTATTTATACACATAAACTTACCTTTCGAATTCTCTCACTCACATTCCATTGAATTGATGATATTCAAAATCAATCAAGCAATCAATTTGACGTGGATGTTTATCTGAAAACTTAATCGACTTTCTACTTACGAACTATGTAATTATAATATTCATAATTTATATTAGGCAAATCTGTGTGTACAACACATTACTAAGTCTTATATATAAGTAATAAAAACAAGAGAATAATAATGTTTCCCAATACTGTAGGAAGGTGTAACGATATAATGATATTTTTTTTTTTGACTTTCAGTTGATTTTAAAAGTAAAAAGAATTGATCTACAACCATGATATTCCAGGTTACCTCCAATCAACTAATTTTGAATGTGTTGGTGAAAAAAAATTTACAAAAAATGAGTAGAAACGGGGGTTGTGAGCATTTTGAAAACCTATAGCCGATATCAGACACTATGGTCTGACTAGACAACATTGATATTGAATTTGAGTTGATTTCAAAAGTACAAAGAATTGAACTATTTACAACCATGACTTTCCAGGTTACCTCCAATTAACTAATTTTGAATGTGTTGGTGAAAAAAAATTTTAAAAAAATGAGTAGAAAAGGGGATTGTGAGCATTTTGAAAACCTATAGCCGATATCAGACACTATGGTCTGACTAGACCACATTGACATTGAATTTGAGTTGATTTCAAAAGTACAAAGAATTGAACTATTTACAACCATGATATTCCAGGTTACCTCCAATCAACTAATTTTGAATGTGTTGGTGAAAAAAAATTTACAAAAAATTAGTAGAAACGGGGGTTGTCAGCATTTTGAAAACCTATAGCCGATATCAGACACTATGGTCTGACTAGACAACATTGATATTGAATTTGAGTTGATTTCAAAAGTACAAAGAATTGAACTACAACCATGACATTCCAGGTTAGCATCAAATGTGTTGGTGGAAAAAAAAGCATTAACAAATTAAATAAAAGTATGGGATATGGACATTTTGAAAATTGTTATGTCAATCTTGTACATCATCTATGCAATTCAAAAATTGCAAATTGATGAAAATTACATAAACACATACACCATACAATCAGAGACACGCATAGACACATAAAAGATACATAACACTAAATAATTACCACAAATATCCCATATAAATGCATGTGGTCTGGTCAGACCATATTGCCCGGAATAAAAGTATCAAAACTAGTGTCTGCCTAAGGATTAAACATCTTTAATTGGTTTGCAAAGTTTCCTTAGGCTTCCCATAGTATTGTGTTTTTTCAGTCTGAAACTAATACTCAGGAAAGCTGTCAGGAAAAGATATATGACAGACTCATAGCAAAACAATATGTTTACCTAAAAAAAACAAAGTCTCCGCCGTCATTCCAGCACGTGTGTGAGTTTTTTTTTAACTCTCACTTAATTACCTCATTACTGCATTATTAAAATATATAAAAAATGGCAGCTCAAGCTATCAAAAAGATTATCCCCATGCTTGACCGCATCTTGGTGGAACGTGATGAAGCCTTGACGAGAACCAAGGGTGGCATTGTCTTGCCAGAAAAAGCCGTAGGCAAAGTGTCATTGCTGTAGGCCCAGGCAGCAGGAATTGTACAACTGGTAACCATATTCCAATTACTGTAACATAAGGTGATCGCGTTTTTTTTGCCTGAATACATTGGTACCAAGGTTGAATTGGAAAACAAAAAAGAGTTCCTGCTCTTCCGTGAATCGGACATCTTGGCCAAATTGGAATAATTTGTTTACCAACAACAAATTCAACATGCAGGCGGCCGGCTAATTCCGCTGTGCTGTAAGTCTATGCTGGGCCGCCGTTTGTGTTTCACATAAACAATACTAAATTACAAATAAACATGTTTAGTTCGTAACTTTCCTGATTCATTGATGCAATGCAATGTTTTCGTTTGCATTGAAATTATTATTAAACAAATAAACATCAAGTTGAATCCAATGTCCATAAGTCTTCAAAATTATTTTACCATTCCTTACTATTCTTTTTAACTTATACCTATGAACATAGTAGAGTCGGACTTCTCTATAATGAACTATTATACAATGAAGCACTTTCTATTATGATGTCAAGTATATACTTTCAGTCATGTGTTTATATGTCCTTGTCATGTGTTTATGTGTCCATTTAATGAATTTTTTCAAAAAATCCGAGGACTGGTTGCAGGGTATTTTGGTCGTTCTCCCAAAGAAAGGCAATCTCTCTCAATATAAAAACTATCGCGGAATTATGCTCCTATCCATCACGTCCAAAATACTGTCCAGTGTACTTTTAAGCCACATTACATCGCAACTTGATCAATCTTTGAGAAAACAGCAAGCTGGCTGTTCACACGTTGATCAGATTAACACTCTACGCATCATAGTTGAGTTAATGAATGAATGGCAGTCGACTCTTCAACTTGTTTTTGTTAACTACAGCACGGCGTTTGAGAGCATACAACGAGAAAGTATTTGGGAGGCGCTCAGATCTAGAGGAGTTCCTGAGAAGCTGACAGCTTTAATCAGAGCACAATATGCGGACTTCAAGAGCAGAGTAATCCACAATGGCGAACTCTCAGACAGCATCACAAACAGCGCAGGTGTTCGCCAAGGATGTTTACTCTCACCGATTCTTTTCCTTATCGTTCGTTATTGATGAAATCCTGCATAAATCCATGGATGGCAAGCGAAGGGGCATCTACTGGAACTTCACTGAACATCTTGAAGATCTCGCGTATGCAGATGATATTTGCTTGATATTTCTGTGAAGAACTCCGACATGCAAGCAAAGCTCCGTGATCTGTGCGCCGAGTCGGGTAGGATTGGCTTAAAAATCAACATCGACAAAACAAAAGCAATGAAAATGAACATCAAAAACAACGACTATTTTATGATACATGGCAAAGAAATTGAACAAGTCGAAGATTTTACCTACCTAGGCAGTATAATATCCGCGGAGAATAGTGCAGGAAAGGATAATTGGGACAAAATAAACAAAGCAATCTGGAACTCGACGCAATTATCCTTCCAAACAAAACCGACCATCTAACTGGAAAGATTCAGAGCTTTGCCAACAGATGCCTGCGGCGTATTCTCAGGGTGTAGTGGCCGAATGTCATCAGCAATGACGACCTATATAAAAAATACAAATTGGAACCTATGGCCAACTGTATCAAACTACGAAAATGGAGATGGATAGGCCACACATTGCGAAAAGATGCCACAGAAGTTTGCCGACAAGCTTTTGACTGGAACCCCCAAGGAAGCCGTAAGAGGGGTCGCCCTAAGACCACGTGGAGGATATCCTTATAAAAAGAAATCGACGAATGCGGAAAATCGTGGAACGAATTAAAGATGCTTGCGAAAAATAGAATCAGATGGAAATGCTTTATTGAGGCCCTATGCTCCAGTGGGAGATACAGGAAATGATGATGATGATGATGTTAATAACCCTCTATACCGAGAAAAAAGTAAAACTTATGTGATTGTGTTCGCTCCCAAAATTGTTGAATCTCTCTCCAGACTTACTGTCTCGTTGATTTTGTTGTTGAAAACCATACAATATTGATAGCTCGAAACAGTAAGCCTGGAGAGAGATTCAACAATTTTAAGAGCCAACTAAATTGGGCGAAATTGTTTTTGGAAACCGTACAAATTTGATTGAGACTTATTGTTCGTGGTTACCAATAAATAAAAAAGAGAAAAATGCTAACGCGAAGTACGAAAGATGATATGCAAACTCAAACTACTCATTGGGATGAAGAGGTCTTTCTTTCATTATCCGATTTGGCTACTCTACAGTCTTCATTTAATGATCTAGCAAATATTGATGCATCATTGGAACTCTACCTCAATGTTGATATTGACGTGCAGTTCTCAGTAGTGTTCTGAAAAGTCATGGAGTTCAGGCTACTCTTGATAATTTAGATTCAGAAAATGATGAAAAAAAATTGACCTGTGAAGAAGAATTGACTGATGCTAATACATTTAGACGAACGAATTTATATCAATTGAAGTCTTTTGAACATTTGTGGAAATATCATAATTTCTATGAAATGAAGTGATTTTCTGGTGTGAAGTTCAACTGTATATTTAACGTGGTTAGAAACATGAATCAGTGAATCCATACTGTATAAAGAGTTTGTCTCAAATGTATAGATGAACAATTCCGATTTGGGGGTGTGGGGGTTAATCTCAAGTAACATAAGTAGCGCCAGATGATTAGTAAGATTCAAGAGAACGACAATGAAAACCACACATCTCATTATAGATGATATTTAGAGGAATCCTCGTAGCAATCCTTTACCAGTTATGAGAAAGGAAATGATGATACATGAACATTAAAATGCTTCATGCCAGACATTTTGTTTTTGCACAGCATTAAGAGAAGCTCTTTAGGGGGGATAAAGGAAGAGATAAAAGTGGATAGGAATCTAACTAGGATTGCTTGAAATTCTAATAATTTTTTTAAAATCAACTGATGATAAAATCTTGTAGATTTGAAGAATAAGTATACCAATATAAAATGATTGGACCCATTCATAATCCATCTAAATCTCATTTCCTCCTAAAGTTTTTTTAAGATTCTAATATGAATTTTGAAAGAAAAAAAAAATTTATTAAATCTGGCTTATTATTGAAAGAAATTCCATCGTATAATTTACATGTAAAATATGTAAATTACATTATATAATTTACCTAATAAAAATTATGCAATTTACATGGATTCTGTAAAAAACCTGAAATTGCAAATTTTTTTTTTTTTTTTTTTATTAAATAAATGAAAATAAAGAAAAAATTTGAATAGAATACTTTTCATAAATTTTATTGTAATAATTTGTATTGACAAAATTGACATCAATTTTTAAACGATTTCAATAAAGAAGAAAGTTCTTTGAAATAATTTTTCCAAATGCATTTGACATTTATGATTTTAGATTTAATTATTATACATTTTCAAAATCACCACAGATGACTCTTTCTGTTACATAAGTATGATGAAAGTTTGGGATTTATTTTAATTTTCCTCCCATCATTTTCAATTCATTTCATTTTAATAAGAGTCCTTCCATTCTATTCTACTTACCATACTCGAATATGTACGTACTCGCATATAAAACTGAATAAAAATAAATTCAAATTGTTAACTAACAATGATGATGACCTTCTCAAAATGAAAATTTTTTTTCAAAGTTTTTATTTATTTTTTGTCACATTTCCTGAGACAGTAGCCCAAAGGAAGAAGTGGGAAGTGGGAAGTGGAAGTGCCAGTGAAGTGGATGAAAATAAATATAAATACAAAAAAAAAAAAACAAAAAAACAAAAAAAATTATATTAAGAAGAAATCTTCAGTCAAGTTTGCTTCGTTAGTTTTCTTACACTTACTGAACTGTTGTTGTTGTTGTTATTGTTGTTGTTGTTGTTGTTGTTAAGTTGTTTTTCATTTCCTTCTTAATTTTCTTCATTTTTCTTTTCATTTTTCCATCATTGAAAGGTCAAAAACTTAAACAGCAACATCCACATCCACATCCACATCAAGGAATTTGTACTTCCTTCCCCATTCTTATTCTTATTCTCATTGTCAATCTTAGTCCAATAAACATTAACAAACTTCATTATCATTATAATTATTATTATTATTATTATTATTATTAATACATAGTAATAAGTATTAACAAGTGAAAAACAAAGTTGCAAAGTGAAAATACATTACATTATATCTTAGTATTTTTGATAATAAGATCTTAGCAAATAGTAGAGAATATATAGTTAAGAAAAGAATGAAAGAAAGAAAGACTCAGCTACTTTGCAACAAAGAAAGTCTTAGTAAAATACATAATATTGTATATAGTAAATGGCAAGTTGACTAAGCCTTGATTACCTTGATGGCACAGATGATGATGATGATGATGATGGGTTGCAAAAGGGGGAGGGCGGTAAACCGAGAAGGTAAAACAAAATTTAAGTAGCGAAAAAATGGAAAATGCTTTCATTTCAAATATTTTTCCAAGTGTAAATGGGCAGAAAGTAAGGTTCACTTAGTTAACGTTTATAGTGTTTAAAGGACAAAAAATTGTAAAAAGAAAGTAAGAAAGAAGGAAAATAAATTTGGAAAGAGGGTTGTTTCTAGTAAAGTCGCTACATGGGCGTGCCCAGGGGGGCATAAATCAAGTATGGAATAGAGATGAATTTAATACTCAGAAGGAGGAAGATAACCTCTCCTGGACCCACACCCCCCCCCCCCCCCCTACAGTAAGCCTATGTATAATTGCTTGTGGTAATTGGATGAATGGTTATGACTGAAAATCAACATATTAGTCAATCATAGAAAATCTTGCAGATTATCAGATTGTAATATGCTGATATGAAAATATAATCAAAAAGTATAGAAAAAAACAATAGAGAAATGGAGCGCAAAAAATAAATTGAGAAATTTTTTTTTGTTAAAATAATCACAATTTCTTGAAATTCATTGAAAATATTCATAAATAAGATTATAAAAATAAAGCATAATTTTTAGAATTTTTCTTTTAAAAAATGAGTTTAAATGAAAGTCCTCAACTATGCACATTTGTATGTACTAAGTATGATTTTGATTCAAAGTTCAATTTACTTATTGGAACCCATAGATTTTTCTAGACAGCAAAACAACAAAATATGAGTTTCATTATAATTTTTTTTTATTATTTGTTGTCTCCCACAATTGATAGACAGAGAACCGATGAGAAGAGAAGAAAAGAGTAAAGAAAAGAAAAGAAAAGAAGTTACAGGGGCAACTGCGCCTTGAAATATGCAATAAAAACTGAACTGTGAACAAAATGTTAGAAGGGACAGAGAGAGAGAGAGAGAGAATAAGAGAGAGAGAGAGAGAGAGGATATGAAGAAAATATGATGGCGTTTAGAGAGCATAAAAGCAAAAAATATAGAAGAACACAAAGCAAGCACTTTGTAAAGAAAGATAAGAAAGAAAAAAGCCATAAAAGCAGAGCATCATTGATGTCATTTAAAGATGAGGATGGTTGGATGGATGGATGAAGAGTAGAAAGAGTAGTTGGGTTGGCTTGATAATGGTGGTTGACATTAATGGTGGCGTTGAAACGGTAGCAGCCAAACAAAGAAGTTCAAAAGAATCAGAATCAACGAAAGAACATAACAAAAATAACTTGACAAAACAGAGACATACAAAAATAGAAAAAGAAAAAAACCAAAAAAAAAAAAAAAACAAGAAAATATCAAAACTAAAGCAAAAAGCATGAATCCCATTGAGGGAAGTGAATGCTGTACCACGAAAGATGATTATGTTAACAAGGAGTAGTAATAGTAGATGAAGATGAAGATGACTATGACGATTAAGCTGAGTGTGAGCTGGGCTGGTGGATGAATGAATGAATGAATGAATGAATGATGAAGTGGGTGAGTAAGTAAGTGTATACGCAATGGATGCGCAAGGACAATAAAGGAAAGCTGACTAAACACAATGCAGAACCAAAGAAGAAGAAGAAGATAAGCAGTTGAGCATCCCATTGAAATGTAAAAAAAAGAAGATAAAAGTACTACATACTTACTACACAATAAGAATGACATACGAAGAAGGAGAAAATTTACAAGAATAAGAATAAAGAAAAAAAAAAAACAATCACAAAAGTTAAGGGAAAAAAAAAACCAACAATTGATTTGTTGGTCGGTTGAAAGTTCATGGTGGCATTAACTTTTGACTTATTCTAGTTAGTAAATTCTTGTAAAAAATAATGATGATGATGATGATGATGATGACGACCTAAGAATTATGAGAAACAACATTGTGAAGGTATTAGAAAATTAACAATAGAATTTAAAAGTTTTAAACAAAAATTTACAAAAATTCTTCTACTATAAAATTCTTTTCTTCTCTCAATAAAGAATATTCTGATGCAACAATGCAAATACTTATTATAAGTATAAATATTAAAGTATTTTTGCAATGGAATTTTATTAGCAACCCTGGATTAAAATTACTCTGAAACACTAATTACATCATTATTATGTATTTGGCAATAAGAAATTATAAGATTCTGTTGAGAAAATAAGGAACTACTTTTATACATTCATAAGCCTCATGCCAATTCATCAATATTTCCTTTAAACCTATTAGGATTTTTGTGCAATGCATTGTTGTTGTTGTTGTTGTTGTTGTTGTTACTTAGCAACCAACCAACTCTGGACAAAAATTCCTATTAAGCACTCAGCGATAAGATTTTGTTTGCATTTTCTTCTTCATTGTTAAAATGAAATAAGAAGATTATATCGAAGAAAATATGAAGAAAGCAACTTAAAACTCAACCCCATGATTTTACCACAAAGAAAGATTCTCGACCAGATTCTAGTGAATCACTTATACTTGAAATAAGTAATGTTGTACTCGTACTAGTCCGAGTTGAACAGAAAGTTTTTGTTAACATTTTCTTCATTGTTAAGATGAAATAAGAAGATTACACACAGATTAAATAACTTAAAGTGTCAAGGAGATTTTAAGTTGTAGTAGTAGTAAATCAATTATTCAATATCAAACTTAGTATTCTTCAATGCTGCTCAAAATGGCAAATAGTAATTCAATGATATGAGAATAAATTGTTCATTTGTTTGTATGAAAATGACAAAATTGATTGAGTAGCAATATGAACTCAGTATATCAAGTAGCCTACCTAACTTCTTTTAAAAAAAATCAAAAAAAAAAAAAAAAAAATGCTACAATCAAACTTCCATTAGTTGAACTTCTATAACTCGAATTTTCTATAATTCCAACTACATAAAACGGGTTGCTACTGCATTTAGAATTAAAATTCCATACAATACAATTTTTCCATTACTCGAATATCTCCATAACTCGGAACAAAAAAAAATTGTCATGTAAATCCTTAAGTCGAATTTTTCGGGGAAAGCTCATTTTTTGTACTCGTAGTTTTGCTGATGACGACGCTTAGTCTTCACCTGTGTGATTTCTCGTCTCGTTCAACATCATAAAACTGATTTATATTTTTTTTTTTTTTTTGTTATTCGGGGAAGTCCCTATTTGTAAAAATAATTCTTCATTAATTCTTAACGATGTTGAGTAAGTTGAATTAAAGCGCGCTATCTATGAGAATAGAATACAAATTTAAAATGACATCAAAACGTATTTTTAAATGTTTATCATTGAAGAAAATTTTAAATTAATAGTGGATGAAAGAAAAAGGGACGTAACTCTAAAAATGATGCACTGCCGTGTACGGTTTCCACTTTTTGAAAAATTAAGAAATCAACAAAAAAACATTTTTTGTTATATAAAAACTCTCCGCGGTTATTTGGTACATTTTCAAACAAACATTTTCTTTATTCAAAATCAATTTCAATCATTTTGGTCATTATTATCTATGACCTTTTGACATTTTCCGGGTAACTTTATAATTCCATCGGTGTAGAACTTCAGTGGTTTATCAGCGAAAAACTTAATGAAGTGATTTTCAGCAGTTCTTCGGTCGGCCAATTTTTTACCATGAAAAGAGTTTTACAGAGACCGAAAAAAATGGTAGTCAGAGGGTGCAAGGTCCGGGCAATACGGTGGATGCATCAAAACTTTCCAACCAAGCTCCGTCAATTTGTTCCGGGTCATCCCACCAAATGTGTGTGGCTTAGAATTGTCATGATGGAAGACAACTCGCTTTCTGTTTTCAATTCTGGTCACTCTTTTTTGATTGCTTCATTCAAATGGTCGATTTGTGGACAGTAGATGACCGAATTGACCATTTTGTCATGTTGTAGCAGCTTATAATAGACAATTCCCTTCCAACCCCATCAAACACTCAACACAACCTTGTTTGCCGTCAATCCAGGCTTTGAAGTCGTTTGTGGAAGGTCACCGGCCTTTACCCATAATCGCTTGCGTTGGATATCCTCGTAATTAATCCATTTTTCATCGCTCGTCATGATTCGCTTCAAAAATGGTTCCATTTCGTTACGTTTCAACTGATGGTTATTAAATTTCTTTGAGTTAATTCATATGGCAACCAAACATAGAGCTTTTTTAAGTAGCCTGCATTTTTTAGATGATTCCAAACTGTCATATGGTTGATGTTTAATACCTCCGCTATCTTCAGCCAGCTTCCGTGCAGTTGCAAAATTTCCTCAACTTTTTCAGTAACAGTGCGAGGTGAATTTTTTTCATTAAAATTTTCAGAATGGAATCGAGCACTCCTGGGTCCGGCGTTCGCTTACAACATTCTCACCGTAAACTGCACAAATTATTCGGCATGTTTTTGCAGCGTTTTTCCCTTTTTTATAGTAAAAAAGTATCACATTTCTTCTGATATTTCACTCATATTCAAATCAATATAACTTTAACACGAGCAACGAATTACACAGATGCCTTCACAAAAAATTTAGCCTGAAATCTCACCTTTCAAACACGTGTTCATTTGGCACAGATTAGTATTGCCAGATTTATGGACACCAACACCATCTAGTGGCAAAAAAAAAACAAAGAAGACTTTTTATATGACCCAATATATTATTGCTCAAAACTAGTAAGTCCAACTCCAAGTGCCAATGAAGATGACAACGACAATTTGGAGAACAAAACTATTGAAAATGTTTCCAAGAAAGCTGCAGTCATTTTAAATACATATTGATAATTGAATAGTAACACATTTGATGATCATTTTAAAGCATTAAACAAATTAGAACATCTCTAACTGACTCTAAAAAAATAAAAAAAAAGACAAACTTTGGCTATGCCGAAGTTGTAATACTCTTCACGCCGCAGCGAGTGGTCCGAGGGTTGGTGGCTATGGGTCAGACACTTATAGTGTCCAAATTTTAAGTCGATAGTACAAAAAACAAAAAAGTTTTTCTAATAAGAAATTTCATTTGGATCCCGGTTTGTATGGGGGGTACCCCTCCTAGTAGTCCGAGGATCTTGAAATTTTCATGGTTTGTGGATGTAGGTCAGAGACTTATAGTGCCCAAATTTCAGTTCAATAAGACAAAAAACAAAAAACTTTTTTTAATAAGAACTTTAATATAAATGGGGGTTTGTATGGGAGGTACCCCTCCTGGTAACCCTAGGATCATGAAATTTATATGGTTGTTGGATATGGATCAGAGAATTATAATGTTTAAATTTCAGTTCAATAAGTCAAAAAAAAAAAAAGTTTTTCTAATAAAGACTTTAATATAAATGGGGGTTTGTATGGGAGGTACCCCTCCTGGTAACCATAGGATCATGAAATTTATATGGTTGTTGGATATGGACCAGAAACTTATAGTGTACAAATTTCAGTGTAACAAGACAAAAAACAAAAAACTTTTTCTAATAAGGACTTTAATATAAATGGGGGTTTCTATGAGAGGTAGCCCCCCTAGTGGTCCGATTCGGCTGATTCACGAACTTAACCGGCGTTTGATAAAAAGAAACCAATGTACACAGTTTTAGCTCTCTAGCTCAAAAACTGAAGGATCGAAGGAGTGCGAACAGACGGACTGATGGACAGGCGGACAGGCGGACATGGCTAAATCAACTCGTCTCATTGAGCTGATCACAAATATATATACTTTATGTGGTCTGTGATGTCTCCTTCTGTGTGTTACAAACTTCATGACAAACTTATAATACTTTTCACTAACGTGAAGAGTATAAAAAATGTATGGAACACAAATTTCTGAATATTTTAAGAAACTCTGTTGTTAAAAAAAAACTTGATGTGAAGGGAAACGAAATTTTTTGTACTTATTTAATAAATGTACAACATTTCGCCAAATTCCTTAGTTTTAATGAATAATTCAATAATTCGAATATATTTTGTGCATTTTGGTGATTTGAGTTATGGAAGTTCGGTTGTAAATTATAAATAAAGAACGCATCTCTCCTCTTATCTTATTTTATAAGATAGAATTTATAATAATTTTTTGAGTTCATGAATTCAACAATGGAATCCAACTAATAAGTAGTAAGTATTTCTTATTGTCATTTTTATCTTATCTTGTTCTATTCTAACAAGACAAAATTGTCAAGGCAACAAACAACATAAACCAACCAACATAAATTAAATAAAATAAACAACAAATTTATGTTTCACTTTATAATGAAACAACTACAAAAACAACAACTGCAAACAACTACAAAACAAATTAAATGCTGTCAATAAACAATCAAATACCCTATGTTCTATACTGTACTAGTATACTATGTTGTGTTGTGTTGTGTTGTGTTGTGTTGTGCAATGGTAGCCAACCCTTTTGCATCTAAAAATAACCAACAATTTACCAGAATAACCTCAAAACCATACGAAATGAAAACCAGGCAACCAAGACAAACCAAACTAAATGAAACCAAAGCTAAAGAAAGGTACCAAAAACACCAGAACCAGAGTCACAAATTGAAAGCGTTTTTCTGTAAAATAAGAAAATTCCCTCGAAATATACATAGTACTTGGTTAGTTGTATAGGTGAATGGGTGAATGGAAGAGTGGGAGAATGGGTGATTTGGTTTGGTTATACAAGTAAGTATTTTAAATAAAGTACAACCCCATAAGTTGTGCGGAGCAGGTAGTAAAAACTCCAATAAGTAACTGTCAGCAAAGTGTCTCAGAAAATTTACAAATACAAATGATTGTATTACCTTGGCAACGATGACTATGACGATGCCGATGCCGATGTGGATGGAGATGGAGATGGAGATGCCGATGGGGATGGAGATGGGGATAGAGATATAGATAGAGATGGGGATGGGGATGGGGATGGGGATGAAGAAGAAATACAAGAAGTTTAAAAATATACAAGTATGTAGATATACGTATGTATAGTATATCTAGGTAGGTAGATAGATAGATGGGTAAATGGGTAGATATGAAAATAATGTTCAAGGCGACATCAATAACAACAAGAGTAAAAACATTGAAAGTCACAAAATGAAATTGGGAAGTGCCTAACATCTTCTCCAAACGAAACGAAACGAAACGAAGAGAAATGAAACCAAATCAAACAAAACCGAACCATATACTTTACATTTATACCAAGCATAGAGGGTAGTATGGCAGTGAGGGATGTGGTATGTATACTTTCTAGGCACGGAATATAGTGAAACTAAATTGTAGAATTTTCATTTTTACGAAGGCGATAAATTTTTTCCAAGAAACCACGGACACATTTACACACATAAAAAACGAATAAATATAATACAGAAGTGGAAGTTTATATTAAAAATTTAATACACAACAAATTCATATTAAAGGGTATTGCATGAGTAGAGTATTTCGACCAGGGCTGGGTTGAGTATAAGTGAATGGAAATATATAAATAATATTTATACATATTTTGAAATTTTGGTTTTGATTTTGATTTTGCTGCAACCAATTTAAATACAAAAAAAAAAAAAAAGCACACACACACAAACAGAGAAATACTAAGTACGTGCACCAAATATTTTAGCAATTCAATCCCCCCCCCCTCTCTCTCTCTCTCTCTCTCTCTTAGGAACCATTCAAGTATTTGGTGAACAATAAACATACTTCATGCTGCGTTTTGGGGCACAACCTACCACAATTTCTAACTTCTCACTTTATTGAATTCGTTATTGCTTTCTTGTTTTTTTTTCTTTCTTTCTTTCTTTCTTTCTTTCTTTCTTTCTTCCTTTCTTCCTATCTTTCTGATTTATTTTTTTTTTCTGTTTTCTTTCTATTTTTAGGCTCTGTCTCAACGATTCCCGGCACAGGTGCACAAAAGTATGCAATGAAAAGAAAAAATGAGAAGTCTAAAAACAAAAACAAAAATAAAAACGTGAAAATACAAGTTTTGGAAAATAGTACAAAAAGTAAAATGTAGTAAAAAAGTGCGCTCAAGTTAAGCAACACTATTCGAGTATTTTTCGAACTTTCGTCTTCTTTAGTCGAAGACGAAAACTAAAATGAGAACAAAGTTAAAGAATAATACGAATAAGTATTACATACACACATACGTGAACATGGTTTCTAAGAATGTACAAAAAAAAAAGAAAGCAAATAATTTGGAATAGAATGGAATATACGTGTATTTTGGTTTGTTTTTGTTCTTAGTTGTTAGTTGCTAAGTGAGAGCGAATGCAAGTTGAAATCAACTCAACCCAAGCACAAGACACACAACCCAAGCCCAAACCCAAACCCAAGCCCAAGCCCAAGCCTAGGCCCAGATCCAGACCCATGCCCTGGCCCTGGCCCTGGCCCAGGCCCAAACATGCCAACCCAATTCAACCCATTTCCACTCAGTCCAAACAAACCAAAAAAACCGAGCCAAGTTAAATGCAAGACTGCCTGTCGCCATTTGTTTCAATATGAGTTTGCTGCCACATTGTGCCGCCTTTTAATAAGCCATACACAACATCCGGGCACCTATATTAAAAACTAAGAACCAAATGCCTTTACTGCTACCACTTCACTTCACTACACTACACTACACTACACTTCACTTCACTACACTTCTTTCATTTCTATAGACTTCGAGCGAAGGTAGTAAGGAGGTCGGTAAGTAGGCAGGTAGATACATTTACTAGGTAGAAGGATATGAGGGAAGGTAGATGGTGAATGGGTTTGGGAAATTTATAAGCTCGCATTTGCGCACGATTGCCTCAAGGCAAAAAAGCAAGCAAACGAATTTTGAATGAATAAAGAGGAATGTACAAATGAATGAACGAACGAAAGAATAAAGAAAGTACTAAGTAGTAGATGAAGAAGAAAAAGAAGCAACGTTTGTTTTAGTATAAAGAGAAGAACAAAACCAAAAACAAAAAAAAAAAAAAAAACTTGGTAAAATATTTATTTTGACATATTTTTAATTTAAAATCTTTTTTTTTCAGTTTTTTTTTTTTTTTCATTTAAATAATTTTGTTTTGTTTTTTTAACCTTCATGACCACGCACACTCTTTCCCCCTCTTCAAATATCTTTCTTCCATTATTCGTTTTCTTCTTTTGCCTTTGGCAAATTTTAGGCATTCTTCTTTATTTTCTTCCTATTCTCTTCTTCAACTTTCATCTCATCTCATCTCATTTCATTTCATCTCCTTTCATTTCATTTCATTTTATTCTATTCTATTCTATTCTTCGACTTTCATTGTTTGTGCGGATGCTAAAGAAATTTTTTCTTACTTAGTTATTCTTATTGACTTCGGAAATTACCAAGCAAAAATTATCACAAAAAAAAAAAAAAAAAAAAAAACACAAGAAACACAAATGTATTTAAGAATATTTAATGGCTCAAGTTGCGTTTCTTCTTTTTAGTCCTTTCCTGTGAGTCCTGTGAGTATTTCAAAAGGAAAATTTTAATAAAACATGTATTAATATCCAAGATATTCTTATGTACATACAAAGGGATAAGGACGTTCAAAAGTTATTATTATTTATAGAAAAATTTAGGGGAAAATTGTGAATGCAAATACTCAAATTTCTATTGAGAAATCGAATCGTTTCTTGATAGATAAAAATAGATTTGACAATTTTTATTCAAGTTTCTCAACTGAAATATTGTAAACTTTGTCCCTCCTTCAGTTTGTTCATTTAGAGCTCACTTAGACAATAATTAAACTTCGTATTTGAAATGCCTATCCATGGAAACCTGAAATGCTCAATTTGCCTTTGGATAAACCATTATAGTATATCAAATTCCCATTTCTTATTTTTTTAATTTATAACAATCTTATGTCACGGAGTTAGTGTACGCAATCCTCCGAAACGGCTCAACCAATTTTTATGAATTTTTTTTTTGTATATTTGGTAGGTATGAGAATAGGTCATAAAATATTTTTCACCCTCCTACTTGGGGGTGGGTGATTTTTTAATCGCAATTTTTGTATGAACAATATCGAAATAATTTAATAGTGATGGCATAGCAACTTATAGCCGGGCCAGTTAGTATTATACTTTTCAAGCAATTGGTGTATATAGATTCTCAAAAAGGGGTTTTCCCCCCCAAATTGGGTGTAAATAAAAGGTGAGAGTAGATTAAATTGAATAAAAATGTGAAATAAACAAAGAGTTTGAGTATCAGAAAAATAATGAGCTATTAAAGTTATTTTTTGTAGTATAATTTAAGGGGTTGAATTGTTTCAATATCCCAGTAAACTGAAAGCGTGCAGCCTTGCGCACATCATTAAGAGGTGTTTTCTTTTTTTTTAATTTCATTCTTTTCAAATGCTTGGCACTACGAATAATGCGTTTAACAGTTGATAAACTTGCATTAACTCCGCATTCTTCCTTAAATTTAGCAACAGAACGTTTGGAATTCGAAGCATTTCTGATAATAAGTCGTCTGGCTGAAGGTATAGTGAGGCATATTGAACACCTCCTTTCATATTATTGCCATATGTTGATTCATTACGAATAAAATGACCAACTACATTTTGGCTAAACCCTTTTTTTAGATTTCCCGCTGACTTAGACCACATTCGAAATAACTTTTTATTTGAACTTTTTCGAAGTGGGTCAACTGCTACCCGCGACCCATTTAACAAAAGAACTAGCGGTATTTACTTTGAATTAAAAAAGCAACAAAAGAAATATAAAGACTGCGTTTACTCATCACTAAAATCATTGCCATTGAACCTATTCAGTTGATCCAAAAAAAAAATTAAGCATTTTTAGTGAATATAACGAGAAAAGCAAAATTCTGAATTACCATTCTAAAAGTTCTGCTATTTTTCAATGTTGTTTTATGTTTTTTTTTTTATCGGAAGAAAAGCATCGTAAGCCTGATCGGTCTATGAACCTCGCTAAAAACTTCCGTCCCATGTCTTATTGTTCCCCGGAACTGTCGTTAGATATTTCGATAGACTGAAGGTATAATAAAAGACATTTTAGCGGAGGCGGATGTGTATGTGGAGGTCCAGAGTTTGACCTCCGTGGAAGCAGAGGTTAACGGAGGCGGAGATAGGTTTACAAAGCAAAAAAAAAAAAAAATCGGATTTTAACTTTTATTAACGAAAAAATGTACCTATTACGTGTAGTACTACACTTATATATTATATTTACATACCATAAAGTTTATACTACAATATAGGTATATTTAGTATATATGTAAGTCCCTATTGGTAATCAAAATTGATTAACGGCAAATTATTTTTAATGAACAATATTTTTGCAGTTTTGTCGCCTTCTAATCGATTTCTTAATGGTTCATAAATTAAACCGGCTCCGCTAAAAAATTGCTCGCTTGGAACTAATCATGGCGGCGACAAAAACTAAGCACGTACAATGGGAAAATAAGGTTCAAATTTTTTATTATATTTCCACCATAATAGTAAAGGATCTTCGTTTAGTGGAATCCAATTTTGTGTATTATAATCATTCTGCAATGATTTTCATATGATGAGGTTGGTAGTGTTGTCATTTGTGTCTTCCTCATCGTCAAAGCTGTTTTCCAAGATGTCTGCAAGATTTGAGTAGACACTCTTCTGGGCGCCCGTACACGATTCATTGTCAACTCGATTCCTTTCCTAGGTCTCTTGGCGACAGAAACTCCATCCCCATCAGATTCACTTGAAGTTCTTGCAACATCCAAGTCATGCAGCTCTAATAAACGCAATAGTTCAGAACTTTGAACTTTGTCCTTTACAATTTCATAGAAAATTTTCAATTTGTATCTTGGGTCCAAATATGTTGCCAGTGAATATACAATGAATTGCTTGAAAGATTACATAATCTGAATTGATGTGTATTCAATTAGATTAGTGCAATTGATAATGAGAGATGTGAGAGGGAATGCGAAATGTAACGCCGCATGCAATGAAATGAAAATGCATGTGAAAAAATATAAATATACTAACCTCCGCCAAAACTTCGTTAAAAATATGTACAGGCGGAGGTACGATTTCTTGCGGATGTTCTGCAGATGCGGATACGGAAGCGAAGTTCCGTTACAACACTACTTTGCACCTATTCAGTTGAGCGACAGTGTATTTTTATCATTTCTCTTTAAGCACACCTCGAATCCGATGTATATTTAATAACATCTGACGGATTTTCTTATTCTCAACTTTTAGTATTTTTGATAGAATTTCCCTTTGAATAAAATCAAATTAAATGTTGTTGCATTCTCTTGATTTCTTATCATCAAATATGATTTTCCTAGTTGAATAACCAAGCAACCAACCAACGAAGAAAAGAGAAAAATATTGTATTACCTCATAGCTCAATATTTTATTACATTTCTTACATTCTTGAGCTTTTGTGTCTTTTACATTTCTATATTTCTATATTTTCTACATTTTCTTTAATGGAAACGACTATCATAATGATGATGATGATGATTATTTTGTTGTTGTTGTTGTTGTTGTTGTTCTTAACAATGTTCCAGATTCCACATTTAAGTTTGAGTAGAGTAGAAAAATAGTATTGTATATGGTGGAGTAGAGTGGAGTAAAGTATAAAGTTTGATGCTCTTGTTGAAATTGAGTTGAGGCTACTTGTGAAATAGTTTTCCATAGTTTTATTTCCTCATTTTTTTGTCCCCCCCCCTTTTATATTATACTAAGTATATGAGTGCGTAAAGCTTTAGTTTGTATTATATTGTATGACTGTCTGTCTGTCTGTCTTTCTATCCGTCTGTCTGTCTGTCGTATTATAGTAGTTTATAGTATGAACAAGATGGGGTACAGTAAAGTTGGTAAGTAGAATAAAGTAGTGAACTGGGTTCGGAGGTTATGGTAGTGTAAACGCATAACTCGTTTGCTGGTTCGTTGCGTTTCGTTTCGTTGAATTTCCTCTTACATTTGCCTCGCATCCCTCCATCTAACTTTCCATTTGTAAGGCTTATTTTTAAAGGATTTATATTTTTTAGAATTTTATTTTGATTTTTATATTATTCAGTAGCCTTTCATTTTCATAGTAAAAGTGGCTCAACACAACTCAACTTAACTCAACTTAACTCGACTCAACTTGTCTTTTTTCAAGATTCAATTCGTATAATTTTAACTAAAATTATTTACTCACTCACTTGCGCGCTCTCCGCACTACAAACTTTGGTCTTATTTACCCCCAATTTAAGCCTATTCTATAATACTATGTACGAGTATGTGTTGTATATTCGAGTATATTTTTCCAATTTTGTATTTATTTTTATTTCTTTTTTTTTTTTGAAAGTACAAAATATAAAATAAATAAAAATAACAAATTGAAAATGGTGAAGGAAATGGGTCAAATTTATGTATGCAGAAATTTGAGCTATGTATGTATGCATATACTACATATATACTACACTATATATATATATATATATATATATATAAATTTATATTGGCATTATTAAATTTTGTACAAATTTTATAAATTTATTTATGTGAGTCCTGCCAAACCAGTGGCGTATTTACATAATTTATTATTAAGGAATAAAGTAAAATTTATTTAAAAAAAAAAAGTTGAAAATATTAAACCCTTTTATCACATTGACTTGACATTATTAGTAATGCATAGAGTGGTGTGTCGAAGACCTCATTAAGTCCATATGGAAATATGTATACAGCGTAAAGAGAAGAGAAAAATCTAAGTCCTTTTCTAAACTACCGAAGAGAAACTTTATTATTTATTATATGCTGATTAGCTTTTACATATATTAAAACAGAAGTCTTTCGATTACTAGAAGTGGTAACTTTCATACAAAATTTAGTTTAAAAATAATAGAGAATCGTTTGTCACAGGAAATATTCATCATATAGCTATTTATTTATCATATGCAGTTCTTTGATTACTAGAAGAGGTAACCCTCCCTCATACAAAATTCACTTATAAAAAAATCTTAGAAAAGGAGATGAAATTTTCAAAAGGACTGAAAGTTTTTTCTTTCCTTGAACAAACCAAAAATCAACAAAAATCAACACAAAATTGTCAATTGTTTTTTTAATCTTAAATAAATATTCTTCCTTTTTTTTTTTTTTGTATGAGGACGACGACGAGGTCTCTGTCCTTTTTCGTAGTATAGTAAATTTTGTGTTAGATTTTCTATTTTTATTTATTTATTGATTTTATTTTGTTATTATGGGTTTTGTTGATGTTGGTGGTTGGTTTTATTTCGAAATGCGGTTTTATTGGATAGCCAACATTAGCATTCGCTAAGAGGCCTATAAAATCGACAAACGATGCGATGCGATGCGAGCCAATCCAACCATCATCCTAGAGAGGCAAACAGGCATGGTGGCAGTGACTCTTGGTTTGGTTTTACACAAATTTTAGCTATTTTGTGGTATTTGCAGTATTTGCGAGTTTATAAAATTAAATGCTCCAATGCCTTTCTCTCTTTTTTTGGGGGTTCATTCATTTAGGACCAACATTGGCATTGCTACACAGCTTTGCCCAGTTCTAGTCATTTAAAAATTTATTTTATTTTTCTATGTTATTTATTTTATTTTAAATCAAAAAAAAAAAAAAAAAATTCCACCCTCCCACATTGAGGACCTTGGAGTTGGATACTCTCATAGGGAGGGAGTCATACAGTTTTTGTTTTTTTTTTTTTATTGCAAGTTTTACCATTCATTTAGTTTTATACAATGTATACTAAAGTTTATTTATCTGAGTGTGGTTTAGGCAAAGCGTTGAATGCCTGAAAGCGACATAAAATCCAATTAGTCACAAAAAGCATTTTAATGCAATCAATTCAATGTTACTAAATCATATAACAAGAAAAGAAGAAAAGAAAGATAGATAGACTGATAACATTTATAGAATAATCATATTAGGACAGGGAAGAAATGACCTTTTATTGTATTGAAAATTCATTAAATTTACTCAATTCAACTGTTTTCTATGTTTGCCAATTCATGAAAGTTCTCCTCTCCAAAAGACTTGGCTGGAGTTGGCCAAGTTAAGTTGTGCAAGCCTTGAGAAAAATATAATTTTTAACCCTTTAACCGCCAACTAAACTATTGTAAATTCCGCCCTATGCTCCGATTCGTACATTATATCAAGGAATTAAAAAAAAAAAAAAAAAAAACCATTGTAAAATATCAACAAATTTGTGTTTCTCTATATAAATTTATTATTCATTATTTGTACATATTATATTATTCATAATATTGTAGAAATACAATTTAACCATGATTATCCGGATCTATATTTACCGGGAACATCTATTAACTGGAATGCTGAGTAATCCATTTATACCTCTATTAATTATAATTTATTTTTTATTTTTATCCATGACAAATATTTATGGATGCATCCATATTTACCATCTATGTAATATGAATAAAAAATTTATTAAAATTTGGGATTCCCTCTACTGCATATTAAATTTGATTTTCAATCAATCTGTATATGCAATTTAATCAATCAACACTTGGTTTTTGAAAATATATGTATGTTTATATGTGAAGATTCACATCATCTTATTAGAAATACATGAAAATACATAATAAAATGTTTAAATGTTTATAAGCGCCATCTTTTAACCTCTCTGATCTCTGATCTCAGTCCAGAACATAATGGATAATCGCGATACAATTATAATTTAGACAGGATTTCAGATTTCATTTTTATTTATATTCTTTATAAGATTTGTATATCATTTGGAACCACAACAAAAAATTGTTATTCCTAAGCAGATCATAGGAGATTTTTAAAGAATTTCTAGAATCTCATAAATTGATAATAATCTCTGTACACTGCAATTAATCTCTTTTTTTACAAAATTTTGCTTAAGACATTTGATAAAAACAATACAACACATCTGCTGACCGAAAGTTTATGAACTAATTAGTATTTCAGAGTAGAGTAGAGTAGAGTAGAATATAGAGATTTTTGGACCTTTTATTTGGAAGAATCAAATAGTCAAATTTTGACATTAATCTTTGTGATTTGGAAAGCATTCTAATCGTACTTACTTATATATAAAATTATTGTATGATAAATACAATATTACAAAATATAATTGTGTATAAAATGTTAAACTTTAGAGAGATATAAGCCTAAGAAGTTCTATTTGTATAAGTTATGTTATACGAGTACTCAATGGTTCTCTCTCTCTCTCTCTCTCTCTCTCTCTCTATCTCTCTCTTACACACCTACACAATACAAATTGTATAGAAATATGTACAATATATAGTATTTACTGATTTATTTACTGATTTCATTTCATTCTTCTGTATCATACACTTGGTGGTCTTTAGTTCATATCAAAAATACATTATTCTTTGTAGCTCTGGACACATCAAGAGTCGTTAGTTGCCTTTACTTAATGTGGTGACTTTACTAATACTCCTACCACATTTCCTAGTCAATGCTTGACATCCTTTACCTTGCCATACTACTACTACTACTGACTTGACTACAGGACACACTCAGAGAGACACATAGACAGAACTTAGAAACACATTAGGCTTGCCACGTCGCCAACAAATAATAATAATGTCACATATAACACAACTTGGGATATATAATGGTTAAGTGTGTTCATATACGAGTATATATATATATATATAGTATATGCCATATATATTTGTGTGTGTGTGTGTGTGTTTGTGTTTGTGTTTGTGTTTGTGTTTATGTTTGTACCTAATAGAACCCATATGACTATAAAAGTGTATACTACTTGATGGGATATATAGTACGTATGAGTAAGTAAGTAAATTTGGTATGAGAGAAGTACGTGTACTTTGAGTGTTTAGCGGCGCATAATCTCACTTTGGCTTCAACAACAATTGCACTTGGCGTTAACATTATTTTCAAAGAAAGAAAAGTGAAATGGACTAAGGACGACTACACATATGGTAACGGTGTTAGTTGATGTTGTTAATGATGATAATGATGATAATGATGATGATGATGTTGATAATGATGATGTTGAACAATAGTAAGTAGAATGGATATGTCAACTACAAGTATTAAAGTATTGTAGTCTTGTATTGTACTAAGCATCAAGGGAATAAGAAAATACATTTGATAGTAATGATGTACATGTTGTTGATGATGATGATGATGATGATGATGATGGTGTTTAGGTGTGCGTGTCATTTGTCGTTGTCCCCATTGTAAATACAACCACAATGACAACAGCAAGAACAACACTAACAACACTAACAACAAATAAGGAGCACTTTGCAATTTATACCTCAAACAGCAAATTTAATAGAGCAACTTAAAATGCACACACACACACACACACAGACACACACACACACACACACACATGCATATGCATATGCATTAACAAGATACAAAGATACTAAACCATAAAAGCATTGCAAGTAGATGACATGAAAAAATGGATACAAGATATAAATGCAATTATCTTAAAATACTCAGAAACAGAGAATACATAAGTAAATGAAATATGTTTGTAGTCTTAGATACATGAAAAGACAAATGCATGTCTTCACTATATACATATATTTTTTTTTTTTTTTTTTTTTTATACCACATTTACCACATTTATTAATGTCATCAGCATCACCACCATCATTAATATCATCGACTTTATTACGATCTTCATTTCTAACCACATTTTTCCTGTAATTAACTCAACCTGTATTTGTCATAAGGAAGACACCAAAATCAACATTTCTTACTCAACATACATAGATATTATAAAACAAAGTCCTCCAATACATCTGTCTGTGTATGTCTCAATAAACTCAAAAATTAACCAAACGGATTTTCAGACAGTTTTTACTAATGAACGGAGTGAGTCATGAGGAAGGTTTAGAAAAAAAAATAAATAAATCGAAAAATCGAAAAGAGTAAAGGAAAATATTTTAAAATCAAGCCAAACAATTTGTATCTACTAATTTGTTGATAAGGAGAGGCAGGACAACATTTTCTCAGATATCTAGTTTGTATATAAAATATAGGAAAATTTCAAATTTTTACTTCAAATTTAATGAAATTTTCACCAATAATATTTTCTATATTTTAAGCAAATCTATGGTTTAAGAAACTATGGTACTGAGATAGACCTAAAACCTTTTGGCCAAAACAAATGTTCATAAAACTAACTAAAGGATAATTTAAACACCACTAACAACTAGAATAGCTTAAAATATATTGTTTTTAATTCGCTTAAGGCTCTAATTGCTTCAGTTATACTGATATATTGTAATTAGAATTTAGTTTTCCTAATTTACAATAAATAAATAAATATCATTGTCATTTTAATGGATTTTTTATTTTTTTTTTTTATTTTTTTTTGTTTTTTTGTTTTATTTTATTATAGAATTAAAATAACTTAAACTAAAATAATTTGAATAAACATAATCCCTCATTCAAATTAGTATAAAATTTTCTTCTTATATATAAAAATTAGTGTTTTAAATTGTTCGTATGTTATGCGATGCCATACCGTTTATCGGATTGCATTGAAATTTTGTGAATGTGTATGGTTGGTTCCCGGTTTGAACATAGCATAGTTTTGGTCCCCGTTCTCGAGATCTGAGACATTCAAACAACCCCAAGCCCTTAAAGTATACTACAAGAAATTAACTCAAATATCATTTTAATTTTCTGATACTCAAAATGTGTTCTTTTTGATACTCAAATTGTAAGTGATGCTCTCTTGTCTCATGTGTTGGAGTTTTCTTTTTTTCTGATTAGGTCACAATAAGATTAATATCAGTATCAATATTCCTTCTTTTCATAGTAGACGCAAAAAAAGAATCAAATTGTATGTTTAAAAAACTAAACATAGACAAACTAAAGAATGAAGAAAACTCAAAACTCTTATAATAGGCATGCGACAAGATGCTTTTACAAAACTATCAACACGGGCAAAGATGGCTTTAACCCAAGAACGTACTACGAGTACTGCAAAGATAGAGACGGCAATCTACTCACAGAAAAAAGGGAGACCAGATGGGTAGAACACTTCGACAAAATTCTAAATAATCCGTCTTTGCAATATGAAATAATAATAGATGATAGGGTACTAGCAGACAATAACGACGAAGAAAGAAAGAGTTGAGACTTCAACATATGAAGAGTTCAAGACGGCAGTTGAAGATCTAACGAATAATAAGGCAACAGACACTGACGAAATTCCGGCAGAAGTGAGAGAAATTTATAAATTAATTATAAAAAATATGGGACGACGAAGTACTACCAGAGAATTTCGAACTAGGAGTCATATGTCCGATCCATAAAAAAGGCGATAAATTGTCATATGAGAACTACCGCCCGATCACCCTGTTAAACACAATATATAAAGTCTTCTCTAGTTTACTACGCAATAAATTCCAACTATTTGCAGACATAAGAGAGTAGGTGACTACCAAGCTGGTAGAGAGAGCTGGCAAATCAACGATCGACCAAATCTTCATTGTCAAACAGATTTTAGAGAAAACTCGATCTTATTGACCTTAAAACAGTGTACACGTATGATAGAATCAGGAGAGAGAGACTAATTGCGGCGATGAAAGAATTTTCTATTCCAACGAAGCTAATAAGACTAAAAAAAGCTACCATAACAAAAGTAAGAAATGTTGTGAGAGTTAGGAATGAAAACTCCTGTGAGTTCGAAACTCACTTTGGTGTCCGTCAAGGACATGGCCTCCTCTCTTGCCTCCTTTTTAACCTGGCACTTGAAAAAGTCATCAGAGACATCAATAACAGACCTCAAGGAAGCCTTCAACAGTATCGAAGAGAATGCGAGAAAAATAGGTCTAATAATTAATGAAAGAAAGACCAAAGTCATGGTGTCCACAACATCTGACGCATTGAGCCATGACTTGGCCAAAATGTTACCTTCGAGGAATACAACTTTGAAGTAGTTGCAGACTTCACGTACCTGGGCGTAAATATAAACAACGAGAACAAAAATGTAGAAATAGATCAACGACTTCTTGCTGCAAATAGACAGTATTTCCGACCAAAAATAAATTCCTGAGAAGCAAGAAATACAAAAGTATTTATATACCAAACACTGATTGCACCAGTTTTAATGTATGCCAGTGAAACATGGACACTGTCTAAGACATTTTTGGAGGCGTATGCGAAAATGGAGTATGGATAAGGAGATACAACCACGAGCTTGAAAGACCACACAAAGGGGTCAATATAATAACGCAGATTAAAGTGAATAGATTAAGATGGGCCGGGCACTTAATAAGAACAGACGACACATATCCTCCGAAAAAAATCCTATTTGGCAAATGCCGGGAAAACAGATCAAGATGACGCCCAAAACTAAGATGGATTGATGGAGTTGACCAAGATGCGCAAGATCTTGGTATTCGGTCTTGGAGAGCAAAGGCACGAGACAGATCAAGCTGGAGACTCACGCTGAAGCAGGCGAAGACTCGACAAGAGTTGTAAAGCCAATAATGATGATGATTCCTTCTTTTAATGACATTCCTGTATTATTCTAAATTACAGCATGAAGGCCAAGGTCCAACAAAGTCATATTGAATGATCTAGAAACCCTCTCTCTATCTATATTTCAGAAAACTATGGAGTTGTTATTCATTAATCACTTACTATATATAATAAAAACCCGCCCTCCCAAAGAACTGATCAAATTAGAATGGACAGTTTTTTAGAAGACAATCTGAAGACCTGCTGGGTGTATCTAATTTGATTGTGTCATTGCATTTAATAGATAATTGTTCACTTCTCAATTTCCTATAATCACTAGAAATGTTTACAAAACTTTTGCATATATTTTTCACAATATATTGTATTGTATTGAATATACTAGTATTTCTATTTAATATTAATATAATAGTAAATGAGATTGAGTTATACGTAGATACTTATAATTATAATACATACTCTCATACTAAGTACTTTGTACCCATAATACCATTTGATCAGATTACAGATACTGTTTTGTTATACTAAAAAGTATTAAGTTTTCTATGTAAGTAAGTATAATATTTTGTGCAACAGTTTCTCTCTAAATGAATAATACAATACTTTTGTATACCAATACTCATAAGTCACTTTGTACGAGTACGAGTACCACATTCAATTCTTTCTTCTTTCCTAAGAGCTTAACTTTTTTATTGTATGTATTACTTTTAAATTGTATTAGTATTAGTACATATGTGTCGACTTAATACCTTTTTCATTTTGAGTTTTTTAGAAAATACAATATTTGTATTCTTATTTTTTGATTGCTTTTATTTTATATCTTCAACAATATTCCCTAAAGCTTAGTGATTTTTCCATTGTGAATTCTGTTTCTTTCTGTTTACCTATGTTCTTCCTTCTATACACACATAATACATACATACAACAAGCTATGTAAGTATATACCATATCCTTTATCCTTATTTTCCTAAGGGTGCCTAGTATAGTAATATGTATGTACTAAGTTGAATAAAATAAACAAAACCCAAGAAAAGTGGGAAACATTTTGAATAAAAATTTAACACAAAATTTAACTTCAATTTGAAACTTGGTTTCATTTTCAATTCAAAATAAGTAATTTTTTTTTTTTTTTTTTTGATTATTTTTTTTTTTTTTGCTTTCTTTTATTTATGTATTTCATGTGAATTGCTGGTTGTTATTTTTTTTTTTTTTTTTCTGATCCCTAGTCTCTGGTCCCAGTTCCCTGTTCCCATTAACATTCTCTCTAACTCAACTCAACTTAGCTCAACTTAACTCAACTCAACTCATTCTATCGACCATGACTACTATAAGTATTGTCATTTACCATGTGTTTTCTTTTACAATATTTAATTTTTGTTAGTATTTAGGTGCGCTTTTTTCTTTACTCAACGCGATGCGATGCGATGCGATGCGACGCGACACAACTCCATTCGACCGACCCTTGTCAGGCCTTGTTTAGTCTGTCAGTCTGTCAAGTCCATCAGTTCGTCAGTCAGTCAGTTAGTCAATCAGTCCACCAGTTCACACATCCTTTTGCCAGGGTTTCTGCCTCATACCACAAATTTTATACTAGTTAAGTTGATTCTTCCTTCGCTCGTTCATTCGCATATTCCCCAAATCCCATTTGGCTATCAGCAGAGCCTTTATGGCAAACACCAAGTTGAGTTAACCCAAGGCAACTCAAACTAAGCTAAACCAAAACCAACCAAACCAAACCAAACCAAACCAAACGAAACTGAACCGAACCGAACCGAACCGAACTGAGTTTAACCAAGTTGAGTTCAGTTGAATTGAGTAAAGTTGAATAAAGTGTTTTCGTTATTGTCATTGTTCAGTATTGTTGGTGGGAGAAATGAAGTAGGTGGATGTGGAGCTGGAAATGGGTGGTGTCAGGATGGGGGAGATATTGTTAAACGGATATGAATGCGTCTAAACCAAGTGATGTGCAAGTAGCAATGGCACTGGCACTGGCACTGGCACTGGCAGTGGCAGCGGCAACGACGGCAAACGGGTATTGGAATAAATACTCTGTTGTTGTCTGACATCCTCTATGGCACATCATCACAGTTAAACGTTTACAAGTGATAAAGGCCTCAAGTGTTAGTGAGTTGAAGTTGAGCATGACAAGCGTCACATACTATACACACACACACACACACACACACACACACACACACACACACACACACACACACAGATACACACTCACACATGTGTCAAGCGCAATATATGACATAAAATTTGCTATTAAATTAAATTTTATTTGCACATTTATTCAACAACAACAAAATACTTTCATTTTGCTCATTGTTTGTCTGTTTTATCCTTTGTTTTTTCTCCGTCCCATTTTTCATTTAACTTTATATTTTATTGTATTCTTTTTTGGTCCCAAGTTTTCCACTCACACGCGATCCATTTAAATGTACATATCACATACTCGTATTACATGATGCAATACATTCAAATGTATCTCGAACATTACCGCCGGCCGTCGCTCGTACGTCGGTCATTCGTTACAAAAATTGACTTGACGTCAAATTTTATGGGCGAACATTTTTGCAGATAATAAAAAATTTTTTTGTAACCACAATATGAAAAATGAAAATATAAATATACAAAGGAAAAAAAAAATGGTTAAAATTGAAATTATAAAAAAAATAAAAAAAAATACATTTGAGTAAAATGTATTTAATGCATGTCTGCATTTGAAATATATTTATATTTATTGCCTCATATTGAAAGAAAGAAAAAAAAAAACCCCAAGAGTATTAAACTAATTCAGAGGAAAAATAATGTAAGCATTATCAATATTTTTTTATATGAACTTCTATTTTTTTTTTTTTTTTTTTTGTTTTTGCAATTTTGTCATGTCAATTTTTTTTTTATAAATTCTATATTTCATATTTTTATAGTATTTACCAATCTATATATAAGTGTATGTGTGTGTGTGTGTGTGTGTATTTAAAAACATTATAACAAAAAGTGAAGTATCTAAACAATAAATGGGCAACACAAAACAAAATGCTTCATCTTTCAACCTTTCAAATCAGGAGTTTTACTATCCACAACACAAAATGTAGATGGTAAATAAGTGAGATGGAATTTTTTTTATTTTAGAGAAATTTTTAGGTACTTTTTGATTTACAAATACTCCTATAAACTCTATAAGAATCATATTTATTTGTAAGCCAAGTGACTTACAGTGCAAAAAAAAAATGCACATTTTTGAGCGAACGAAATGCGGTTTGCTGGTCACACTGTGGTTTTCGAATTTTCAGAGCATCTTGTACAGTTATTTTTAAGTACTCGTACTATATTTAAAAATCCCCTTAGTACTAGCGAATGAGAACATTCAATCTTCTTATAAAATACGCAAAAAAAAAAAAAATAAATACACTTGTCTTTATTTAGAGCTAAGATATAAAAAAATATATTGTCTATAATAAACTTCCCGTAATTATAACTTTTCTCTGAATTAGGGTTTGGTCTTTATTTGGATAGATATATAGATAAAGATAGAAAAAAGATTTTAAGAAGATAGATTCATGTGAGTAAAAATTGAATTATCTTTTTTAGCATTTGAACAAAAACCATTTCAATATTAGAACTGCTTCATCACATCACATTGCATTATCAGCTACACTACTTCCTGCTATTTTTTGAAAAATGATAAAAAAATAAGCGTCATATTTCAGCAAATTTTCATAACTTATTCACTTAAACCTTCCTCATGACACATTTTGTCCATTGGTGAAAACCGCATGGAAATCCGTTCGATAGTTTTTGAGTTTATCATGTTCAGACAAACAGACTCGTATAATAATATGTAAGGATAGCGATTCACCAGTGCACTTCGTTTTATAATATATAGTGATACACCAATGCAATGGTGTAATGTAATGCGTAGAGTATGAAATTCTTAACTAATCATTATCATATTTCCATATCTAAATATATATAAATAGGCAAAAACAAAACCATTCAACCCCATTTTCTCCACTGTTTATCAACCGATTTTCTTTTTTCTTTTTTTGTTTGGTAGCTATTGACGAGCTTCAGTGCTATCAATTTTGCAAAAAAGTTAAACAGTCATTTTTGAAATTCAAAAGTGCGTAATGTGATGTGATTTTTTTTTTTAGTTTAAAGCTTAACAATTTTATATGCACTAAAAAAAATAGTCAAGCAATTTCAATTTCTAGAAATATCCTTTTTGATGGTCGAAAAAAATGATATATGAATGATTTAAAATGGAAACTTAAAATCATCATTATTTGTGAGTCGAATGTAAGACATTCAGTGGAAATTGAAAGAATCCTAAGAAAATATGAATTTATTGCATTTTTCATTTGGAATTGAAAGGAAATTTATTATTAAATTATTATAAATTCATATCCAAAAAATATGGAATATTGTGTATCTTAAAACTTAATAAATGCATAAAGATGATGTCCAACTTATTTCAACACTCGGGCGTTATAAATTCGATATCATACTAACCCTCAATGAAGAAGTTATGAGTAAGGTGATCGATTATATAGCAGACTCAATTCCATATTATTTTGGTAAAGACAAAATTACTTCGCTGTAATTATGGGGTCTTTTCTAATAAAAGATTTACGCAAAATGTTCTAAGCGAAGCTAAGAATCTTGATGACAAAATTGGAGATATTTTGAAGAAGTTTAAGGAAGGTCAACATCAATTAACAAAAATTATACAAAAGTAGTGTATTAATACTATATACTACTATATACAAAAGGACTTAGCTTGGCTGCCGAAAAAACAGAGCTTATCTTACTGACGAGGAAACGCATACCACTGGAAATAAACATGCAGGTCCAATCCGAAAGCATAAAGACTTCGAAACTCCTGAAATATCTAGGAATCAGACTCGACAACAAGCTGACCTACTGGGCACAACTACAACACGCGGCAGAAAAGTCGGCCAAAATAATCTCTGCGCTTGCTAAACTAATGGCAAATGTCGGAGGTCCTATTGCAAGCAGAAGGAAGCTATTAATGGACACAACGCTGTCGATATTGCTGTATGGAAGTGAGATGTGGGCTGATACCCTGAAAAGTACTCTCTAAGGTATAAAGAACCGCTACTCTTCGCGTAGCTTCGGCGTACCGGACAGTGTCGGAAGCGGCGGTGCTAGTCATTAGCGGAATACCGATAGATCTTCTCGCGAGGGAGCGAATGGAGCTCTGGATACAAAGAAAAGGATACGAAACCACCAGTATCGTAAATGGCGTGAACAACAATGAACGCGCTCTGCAAAGCGAAGCTTCAAATTATACGAGTAATACCGCAACGAGGAATGGAAGCAACCCTGCAAATAGAAAACGCTTTTAGGGATACCGATGACGATATTCACAGGGCCATAAACATCATGAGCGGAGCTGCAACACACAGTGCAGTCGACACAAGACGACGGCTTAGAGCCCGTACAATCCAGCTGTGGCAGGAGCGATGGGCGTCAGAGACGAAATTCAGATGGACGGCTAAACTGATCCCAGACGTAGAAAAGTGGTGTGGCAGACCCTTCGGAGAGGTAAATTACTATATAACACAGTTGGTTTCCGGACACGGGTATTTCCGTAAATTCCTCTGTAATATTGGAAAGGCTGCAAGCTAACCATGCAATGGAGACTCCTTCATCGATGACGCAAATCACACCTTCTTCGCGTGTAAAAGGTGGAAAACTGACCGCGAAGTGCTGAAAGCTGGTAAATGATTGCCATCTTTGCAGAGCGAAGTCTGCGTGCCAAAAAACTTGACCTAGACACAGACACGTAGCTGGTCCGCACGCCGAACCGACAAGAAGACGAACATATAGCATGATGCTGGCTTCAAAATTGGCGACCCTGGACGCAGGGTCATAAAAGAGAAAGAGTCCGTTTAGGACGCTTTAGATCTTCTCTACCCGAAGTAATACGAAAGTTGTTCCGGAGTTGAGAAAAATATCCAAGAGAAGAGGTGGGATTGTTTTAGTGGCTACACCACAATCAGTTCATGAGAAAGCAACAACAACAACAACAACAATATCAAGTGAACTACAATAAGGTGAAATGTTAATTTCAAAGGATCCGCAATGATAGAGAAAATCTTCTTTTACACAAAAACCAATAAAAAAAATCATAAACATAACTGAAAACAATATACAACAATATCAACATACACATTATATTTTATATAGTATTTACTATTTACTATTTACTATAAGTAAGTAAATAGAAAATAAATAAATTAAAATGAAATGAAGTAGTGCTTACTTTTACTTTTAAATCTCCTCAAAATAATATCTTTTAATAAATTGAAATTTTGAAGATTATCAATAATCAAATAAATATATCTACACTTGAATAAATTAGAAAATTAGTTTTCTTTTAAGCTTCTTTGTCTTTCTCATTGACAAAACCTAAGCCGATTTCCAAATATAAGTACATTACACTCATGGACAAAATAATAAGTGCATCTTCATGTTAAGATATTTCTGCATTGCTTTGCTATGAAGTGATTATTTACTTTATGAAAAATATTCAGATAAGTTAAAAGAAGATATCTAGAAACTATGAATAGATAAAATAATAGGCACATCTAGTAAAATAATTTTATAAATATATATATAAGTATTTGCAAGAGACATCCCAATCAAGATTCTTAAGAAACCATATATTGGTAATTTAAAAAGACTGGGAAGAAAAGAGAAACGCTTGCTATGATATCAATATATTACAACATTCAAATTATACTTAAGTTTACTAAGTAATTATAGTGAGTCATAAGGTCGAGTTTCACTCTTCATCTGATCTTGTTAGTATTCGTTACGCAATTGAAGTCACAACCTGACTTCTATGTTTTTTTATCGAGACATTTTTGTGTTCAACACAATAACATAGAAATATGGATTTTGGTTATTTGAAAGCTTCATTTCTTTACGTTCTTTTATTTGAGTGAATACTTGGTATTACAATAAGTTTGTCATGAAGTTTGTAATACACGGAAGGAGACATCAGAGACCCCAGCCACTTAGTCCCTTAGTTTTTGACCTAAAGAGCTGCAATTTTATATGAAACTTTCTTTTCATACGCAAAACATTTATCGGAATCAACCAAGGGGGGGAGATCATCAGCATCTGCTAAGTATCAAAGGATAACTAAATAATACATAGTTTTTTGAACAAAATTCCATAATTGAAACAATTTCTTACCTAACCTTTATTTTAATAGTCCCCATAGCTTTTCGATCGGATTAAAGTCCAATGATTTACTTGACCATTTTTGAACTACAAGTGCCTAGGCTTAGGATCGTCATCCGACTATAATATTATATCCATCTTTAAGTCATACATTCTTTAGCATAATAATTTAGTAATGAATTTTAGTATCATAGTATCAGATATTAGATGTCTCTGGATCATAATGTTATAGCCATCAAGTTTAAAGTTATAAAACATACATGAAATTATTTATCTAAAGCGCAATTTGAGAGAATAATTTCCAAACAAATTTATTTTTATTATATCAATTTACAATTTTATATTGTACTATGTTTTTCTATCAATTCAAATAAGAGCCTTCGAGGCTAGAATACATGCAAATTTAGTGAAATGAATGCATTCTGCTTCATTATTTATAGTCTTTGCCGAACCATCACATACTGGAAAGACTTTTAAAGACACCAATGGGTAGTTTTTGGCAATGGAAGTATGAATTTTAGAGTAGTGTTTTTTTAATAGAATTCAGAAAACGGAGAGCGTTTCATAATTTTAACAATAGATCGAATGATTGAACTATACTATTCTCTCTTGATTTTCACAATTAACATAAGAATAAGTATTTTATTTAACATTTTTAATATTATTTAGTCTCAAGAATAATAAAATAAAATATAAAAATCTGTTAGAAAAATTCTTAACAAATACAGAAAATATTCGAATAATGAATAGTGTGCTTATTATTTTGTCCATGAGTGTATATACATACATTTGTAAAATACAATATGTAATATAAGTTATTATACTTATAATATAATTTTAATGAAGTTATTATTTTTTCTGTTTCAAACCTTTTTGCTTAATAAGTTTTTTCGTATTTGGTTGCATTGCTTTTCTATTGAAATTGATTTTAATTTTATTTTGTTGTTTCATTGAAAATGTTATTTTCTTTTTAATTAATTCGGAAAATGCAAGCAACTGTAATCAATTGAAATTGAATTATTCTTTCAATTTTCCGCAACAAATAATTTTGTAAAATTTTTACAAAACAGAAAAAAAGATTGAAAATATGCTGAAAGGGTGAAATGGTAAAATTTTTGGTAAAATTAAAATCAAAATGTATTTTAGTTTTTGGTTTTCACAAAAATTTCAAAAAATACAATACAAGACAAATGATGATAATCAATCATTTGAATATCATGGCGAATATATTAATTTTTATGATCACAGAATTCGTGCATTTATGTCCTGTATTTCATTTCAAGCATTTTTCCATTTCCATTTCCATTTGACTTTTGCAGTAAACAGAAAAATAGAAACAGAAATTATGGAAATAATCAGCAAAATTTTGATTTGGAAAACACAAAATGCAAATGAAATCGCGTAATCATGAAATGAAATTCATAATTATACAAGCAAAAATTTCATGCTCTACTATAGTAATGCATCCTACTACTACCTATTACCAACTACCTAATCCTTTTTATATCCTACAGTCATCAAATAACATAGCATGTTGATAATCTCACAATGTTTGTTGATTAATTGATTGATCGAGTATGAGAACGAATACTACTAATATGGGGATAGTTTCCTTTGCTAAATTAAACTTGTCACTGGTTAAGTTTGTAAGCCATTCATCCATCTAAAATTTGTATACAATTGACATAGTACAATACAATGCATATTGCATTGTCAAAAAGTCAAAAATGTATATAAGAATAAGGATTTATGCAATCTTTTCATTTAAGGGTACCAGTAAGCGGTTTGCATATAAACGATTCATTCACAATATGTTTAGCATTTATGCGGAAAAATGCAAATAAAGCGAGGCTACACCTAACCAATATCCATTGCTGTTATTGACTTATGTTCAATAGTAAATAAAGTTCTACATTTCACTACAACTAACTTTGATTTGGAAATTAGGAGTCTTTGGAGAAATACTTATTATATAATAGATTAGTCCCCTATAAATTATAAAATATCAACTCATGTTCTATATATGTAAATATATTTTATATTTTAAAATTGAATCAATTCGATTATTACATGTTCCTCAATCAGAGTTTTATTGTTATTTTTTTTTTTTTTTTTTGATTTGAAAAATGCAAAACAAAATTAGTCGAAAAATTTACAAATCAAATGTGCAATTATGAATTCGCTAATGTATGCATGTACTATATGTGTGATATGAATACAAATTTATAAAATGTAAAATATGAAAATTCAGCAAAATATGAGTATAAAATTATTTTCGTTTTGATAATTAAAATACATTATTTTTTGAAGCAGAAAAAAATAAAAACAACTCTGAAGCAAATACTATTTCCAATTGATTGAGTTATTGAAACCCTTGATTACATTTGAATACATCATCATCATCATACTACACACATAATATACATACATATCTATCTATATATGTAAATAATATGTATATATAATAATAAGTATATGTTTAGAATAAATTAATTAAAAATGTAATAACAATTTATTAAGTTCAGAATTACTTACTAATTAGAGACAAAATAATGAAATAGGAATTTAATATTATTTATTATATTTATACAAAAATATCAATGGAATGTAAATGAATGAAATCATTTATTGACAACTAATTTATTTGCTAAGATTGATGCAATGATGATGTATTGTTGGTTAATTGTAAAATAATTAAAACTTAATTAACTTAATTAGATTCAATTGTCATAATAAATCGTGATTGTTTTAATAATCAAATAATCAAATGAATAGAAGTTTTATTACTACATATTTGATAGAAGAATTTACAAGGAACATTGAGAATCATTCAATAAGTAACAAGATGAAACGAAAAGGATTGGTTTATTAATCAATAAAATAGTTTGAGTGCATCAAATTGAATTGTAGTACATATTTTCTCATCAGCATCTCAAATGTATTTAGTTCACAATGGCGAGTCCGCTTGAGCATTGAATGTGCAGTGATTATATTTTTAGTTTCCGAGGGTATCAAAGATTGTTAAATTCACATAAAAATGTTGAAAATGTATGTGAATAATTGATTGATAGAACAGTTTAAAAGCAGCCATTAAAGTGTCTGTGGGCGACTGGTTGTAGATGCAACTTTCTCCCTCGAATCTGCATTAATGCATTAATTTAAGGCAACAGGAAGGCAACTGTTGAACTGATAGCTGAAGAAATGCATGCGAGTATTGGAACTGTTCATAACATTATAAGAAAACTTAACTGAAGGTGTGATTTTGTTTCATCATATTTAACTCAAGAATCACTTCAAAAACTAAGGTGGAAAAACCTTCCACATTCCCCCTACAGCCCCAACCATGAACATATTGGACTTCCATTTGTATGAAACCCTTTAAAAATGCTCTACATAAGAAACATTTTCAAACTAATGAAGAAGTTAAAAAACACAAAGTTTTGTATTGATTATTGAATTACAATAGAAAGCAAAAAGAAGTAAATGTTTGTCAAAATTATTATATTACATTTTATTTTGTGAAAGAAATAAAGGCAAATGGGTGAATAGAAAATTGTACAAAAAAAATGCCTTAGTTCACTGACAAAATATCTTCAAAGTCATATTAGTAAGAAATAAGATGGAAGAGATAATAAGTAAAAAATAAAAATCAAGTCTTAATGATCTTGATTTCATTGTACATTTCCAATACAAGGGAGTATGTCAGAGACTATATGTTTATACCAAGATTTCTTTCATAGATGTGAAGATGAAGAGAATCAGAGTGCAATCAACAACAATTTCTCTGTTACTGTCCTACATTTCTTAGAAGATGTACCCGTTTTCTTGGGAAATCATTCTTGGAGAGGCATAGCTCTGTTCGAGGAATCTTTAGAGGTTGAAGGAACTGCCATACGTTTACCCCAGCCAACCCCTTCCCCCTCTCTTCCACACCCTTAAATAAACACATAATACAAAGCACCACAAAACTTCAGGGAAAACTCGCAAGCTGCCTGTTTAATATAACCTATTATAAATTTATGAAATAATTTCCTATCCATCAAAGTATCATTACTTAGCGCATTTGCATATTGTTTTTTTTTTTTTTTATACTTATGTATATCATCATATCATGGATTAAAGTACTCAATATAGTACTTAGTATTAAAATACCTTTTTGTTGAAGTATCATTATCATTTCATAAGTATCATTAAAAAGAAAAATATAAAGTAGAATCAATTATTCAAGGTATGTATTTTGTTTAATGGAAAAAATAAAAATAAAAAAAAAAAACAATTTTTGAAAACATTTACGAGTACAATTATTTCAAGTATTAAAAAAGGAATATAGACATGTGTATGTACTTAAAATTGTACTTCAACTGATACCAAGTGATTGTTGTGTATTTATAAAGAACAAATATTGTATAATAAAAATGTAAATTTTGAATTTATTATTTTAAATAAATTTCAATTGAAATAAATACTACGAGTAAATCCATTAAATGGATAAAGAAATGAAATGAATAAATAAATTAAAGAACAATTGAAGACTTAAATCTATTAATCTTTTTAAAAATATAATAAATACTATTCCTTTGATTTGAAAGATTTTAGAAAAAAAATGCATCAAAATTTCAATATTCAGATATCAAATATTTTATTTATGTCCTTTTGCCCTAAATCATTTGCCATTTTACGAAATTTCTCAAATGTCGATAAAAATGTCAATAAAAATGATTTGCTATAAAGTCATCCCCATACAAATGCCTACCCTAGTATCATACTATACTAAATACATATTTTATTTTGTAAATAAATAATCAGAACTAAATTCAAAAATAATAAAGAAATTTAATATGTTGAAGATGTTGTTGTACAAAAAAAAAAAAAAAAAAAACACAAACACAAACAAATGCAAACGATTCTAAGTAAAAATATTTTAGTAAATATATGAAAAATCTGTTGCAATAACCTCATTCAATCTTCTTGCTAAATAAACAAAGTTCATACTTATTTACTTATATATTTGCATATGCATATATTGAATAATGAATTGAAATCAAATCCTTAACAAAAGCAACTCAATTCGAAAAGAGTTGAATTGCATTGAATTGAAACGAGTTCATTTGAGTTGAGGTTAGTTCAGTTCAATTCAGTTCAATTGAATCGAATTACATAAAATGAATTGTTTTCAGTTAAATTTAGTTACTTCTATATACTACTAAGTATATACAAGTAAATGATAAAAATAGTAGATTATGTTGTACTCATGTTCAAGTAAAATATCTTAAACTATATTGATACATGTAAGGTGCTTATCAAAAAAATATAAAAAAAGACTAACTTTGGCCATGCCGAAGTTGTAATACTCTGCACGCCCCAGCTAGTGGTACCAGGGTCTTGATTTATAAGGTTAGTGGCTATAGTGTAGAACAAAAAACAAAAAAGTTTTTCTAATAAGAACTTTCATTTAGATCCCGGTTTGTATGGGGGGTACCCCTCCTAGTAATCCGAGGGTTTTGAAATTTTCATTGTTTGTGTATATAGGTCAGAGACTTATAGTGTTCAAATTTTAGTTCAATAAGACAAAAAACAAAAAAGTTTTTCTAATAAGAACTTTAATTTGAAAGGCGAGTTTGTATGGGAGGTACCCCTCCTAGTAACCCTAGGATCATGAAATATATATGGTTGGTGGATATTGACCAGAAACTTATAGTGTCCAAATATCAGGTCAATAATTCAAAAACCAAAAAACTTTGTCTAATAAGAACATTAATTTAAAAGGTGGTTTGTATGGGAGGTACCCCCCTTAGTGGTCCGATTCGGCTGATTCACGAACTCGGCCGGCGTTTGATAAAAAGATACCGATGTACAAAATTTTAGTTCACTAGCTTAAAAACTGAAGCACTAGGAGTGCGAACAGACGGATAGACGGACCGACGGACAGACGGACATGGCTAAATCAACTCGTCTCATTGAGCTGATCACAAATATATATACTTTATGAGGTCTTCGATGTCTCCTTCTGTGTGTTACAAAATTCATGACAAACTTATAATACGATTCACTAACGTGATGAGTATAATTATAGGACACTTCGAAAATTTTACTCCCAAGTCTCACCAAATCTGTACATTTTTAAATATTTTGACAAAAATAAAAATCACAAATGATTACCCAAAGAATAAGCCACAAAAAAAAAAACAGTACGATTTCTATTTTTAGCATAGCATTGGAAAACAACCGTTAGTTTTAGTTGAAATCCTTGCATTTTTAGGTAGAAGCAGGCGTATCATATTTATAAGACACTTGTTCAATCAATCAATTTAATATTATAGTCTCATAGGAAAAAACAAGTTTTTAAGAAAATTTAAACATAATGCCACGATCAACACGTTTAATAAAAAACAAAGTACGGAAAGAAGGAAACCGATACTTTCTGGACGAAATAGTAGGAGCATCATAAAAAAAGCGAGCAATTCAACTGTATCGTGCTGCCAACTTGCTCCTTCTTGCAGAAAGAAAGTGTCTCCAATGATTGTTTGGCGCACATTAATAACATCGGAACACATTATTAGAGGTGTGTTGAAGAAGGTGCCCTGCCTGCAAAAGCCCCATAAGGCAGCTCATCTCCTTTTTGCTCAAAATAACTTGACAACAAACTGGGACTCAGTAAAGCATTTTTAGTTGGAATCCTTTTTATAATCTTATTGTGAGTTCCTTGAAACAGGTAATTTTTTCTGATGAGAAAAAATTTAATCTTGACGGACCACATGGGTTTCGCTATTATTGGCGCGATCTGAGGAAGAAAACCTTTGTTTTCTCTAAGAGAAACTTTGGTGGCGAGTCGGTAATGGTATGGGGCGCATTTAAAAAATCTGGCACCTTTGAATTACAGTTCACGAGCTCAAGAATGAACAGCGAAGCATACATAAATATTCTGGAAAGTAGTCTGCTCTTTTTTCTGGTGGAAAATAAAGAAGAATCACTTCTTTACTTTTATGACTGACAATGCGCGTATCCACACAAGTTGCCAAACAATGTCACTTTTAGAAAACTGATCTGTGCTAGTTTTGGATTCGCCAATTTGTTCGCCAGACTTAAACCCCATAGAAAACATTTGGGGAGTATTAGTTTGGCGGATATATGCAGAAAATACTTAAAAGATTTCCCAATTGAAATTGTCAATTTTAGCTACTAATTTTAGTTGTTTTAATGAATAATTAACTTTACCTACTTGTTTTTGTTTTGCAAGACTGAAAATGAACAAGTGTCGTATAAATATGATACGCATGCTGCTATTTAAAAATGCAAATGTTTTTTTTTTTTTGTGACTTATTTTTTGGGTAATCATTTGTGATTATTATTTTTGTCAAAATATAAACAAAATACAGATTTGGTGAGACTTAGGAGTAAAATTTTCAAAATGTCCTATAATTATATTTTAGTGATTATTTACTAATTCGAGATCGCTGATCTGCCCTTAGTTTTTTTTTTCCAGCAGCTCTAGTTTTTGAGATACAGCTACTTCTTTTTTTTTTTACCTTTACATAGAGTTTTTTTACATTATTACACTACTACTAATTTATTTATTTATGTTATTGAAAATCTTTATTATTAAATTCATATAAAGAAATATCAAAAAATGCATAATAATTTAGTTTGATAGTAAAAAAGTATTCAATATTTATAATATTTTAGTTTAAAAAACAAAAAAACATCTATTTCGTGGAAGTTGAAAATAATTTAAAAATAATATGTGACAGTAATTGATTTTGTTTTACTTTTTTCTCTAAAAATAGCTTAATGAATGGTTTTTTTAAGATCAAAAGAGAAAGAGATGATAAAATCAAAGGAAGAGTTGCAAAAACAACTTGAAACTAATTATTTTACCATTATACATAATGAAATTGTCTTTTAAGTGATCTTCTAGAGTGAAGTTGCATTGGGCAATCGGTCATGATTCCCCAACAATAGTCTACCATTATATGAACCCATCCCATCTGCCTTGATACTTGTTCTCCATTGGTTTTATATCTTGATGGAAGCGTTCTCCTTGTTCTTCACTAAAATATCCAAGGTTGTATTGAAAGTATTCTACATGACTATACAGGTAGTGCACTTTTATGCTCATATTACAGCCCAAATTTTGAAAATTAAGTAACTTTTCTTCAACTAACTCTGTATAGTTCTTAGCCTTGTGATTTTCGTAGATATTTTGTACAACCGCTACAAAAGATTTCCACGTAAGTCTTTCTACTTCGTTCATAGTAGCCGCCTTAAACTTAGTGGAGCATTTAATTAATTGACGTATTTGGGGTCTATCAAAAATGCCCGCTTTCAATTTTTCATTGCTTAATTCATGAAATTTTTAAGAAATAAACTGAAAACCATTGATCATTTTTGTCAAAAGCTTTAACAAACTGCTTCATATTAATATTGAATGCTTTTTGTTGCTAAGCCACACGAATGAAGTAGCTGTGTCTCAAAAACTAGAGCTGCTAGGAAAAAACTTAGGAAAGATTTAAAATCAGTGTCCTCGAATTAGTAAACCAACATCAATTATTTTTTGGAAAAAACCCACAATTAATTTTGTAGCCCTGTGTAATAAAAACGATCTCCAAATGAATGGTAAGAACGAATTAAGTAGCTGTGTCTCAAAAACTAGAGCTGCTAGAAAAGAACTGAGAACAGAGACGGAATCAATGATCTTTAATTAGTAAATAAACATCAATTATTTCTTGGAAAAGATCAAAATTAATTTTGTAGCCCTGTGTTATGTAAACGATCTCCAAATGAATGGTAAGAACGAATTAAGTAGCTATATCTCAAAAACTTCAGCTGCTAGAAAGAGGCACGGAATCAGAGACTTTTAATTAGTAAATTACAGTATTGGCATGTGTAATGTATAAGAACTCCATATTTCCATTAAAAAATTGAGGTACCTGTATCTCAAAAACTAGATCTGCTGGAAAAAAAAACTAAGGGCAGATTCGAAATCAACTAAAATATTTCATGGACTAAAAAAAAAAAGTTTGATTTTGTCGAGCTGTGTTTATTACTTCATCCTTTTTGTAAATAAAAAAATATTGTTACCATTTTCAACACTATCACCATCATATTCATAGTCATTATCATCATAATTATCATCATCATCATCATCATCATCATCATTATAATATACTAAATATATAAATATGATTTGTAGTGGGTATCCATAGAAGGTGTCGTTGGGAAATGCAAACACTTCAATGCAGGAAACTATCAATGCAACCAACTTTTAAATATTTCAAAAAAAAAAAAAAAATACTAAAAATATTCACCCCATTTCCACTTGGTACACATATGAATCTTTGTATCTGTATGCGTGTGTGATAGTATTACCTAACATTTTTCTCTTTAAAATGCTTACTAAGCTATTCTTCCTAGTAAGTACTAGTAGTTATTTCTCTTGATTTCTATATACTATATATTTATATATATATATAGTATATACAAATATATATATATAGTATTGTGACCCGTTTGTCGTCCTGTTTCTTATGTTTTCTTTTGATATTTTTTCTAGTTGTTTATACTACTTTATCTATCATATTACTACTAGAAAGCTCAACTCGAAAACAAGGCAATTTCATATCCTTTTTCTGTTTCTATTTCTGTTTCAGATTCTTTTATTTTATTCTCGTACTACTAGTCTATTCTATTTTTCGTTGTCTTCTTTCCATTTTGCTATTCATTGCTATTTCATTTCTTTCTTGTATGCACATTTTAGAGTATCGCTTAGTTCTGTTTTTAGTTGTTGTTGAAGTTTTTCAAAGTGGAATTGGAATATGGTAGATGGTAGATGGATGCCATCGGATTGTTGTCCTAATGTCTTGTCAACCCTGCAACATATAAAAAATAAAAATATAAAAAAAAATAACTTGTATAAGTTACACATACGCATGGAATAACCATGAAGAGGAGACGAAGGAGTGAAGAGTAGAGAGGAGTACAGAGAGAGAAGAGGAGTATGAAGACTTCCTGCCACTTTGGCGTACTTCCGTTTCGTTTTCTCCATTTCCAATTTTGACAATTTTTGTTTTTCTTTCTAGATTTTTTTTTCGGTTTTTTTTTTTTTTATTTTTATTTTTTTAATTTATTCCAAGAATCCAAAGGAAAAGAAATTCTAAAAGGTGCTTCAGAAATACACACACACACACACACAAACACACACACACACACACACACACACACACACACACACACACACAAACAAACACATATGCATGAACTTAGTAGAAATGTAATCAGTGAGTGAAACTTAACAAATACAGGCACTGAGAATCAGAGGAATCAGAGGAATCGTCAAATAGACAGAAAATAATGTTCATATTGAGTGAGTAAAGGACTCACTCACTCACTCAGAGTGTGTGATGATGATGATGATTATGATGATGATGATGATGAGCAGTAAAAAGTGCGACGGCAATAGCGATGACGATGACTACAGTTTTTCAGCACTCAGTACAGTTATTTTCCTTCTGCTTTTGCCATTACTTTCTTTCGCCATTTAGATTTGCCTTCTTTCTATACACTTACAATATTTTAGACTATTCATTGCGCTTCATTTGCTCAATTGTGTGAATCATCATCATCATTATTATCATCGTCATCGTCATAGCCATAGTCATCATTATCATTACTATCGCCATAGCCAACGATATCGTTGCCGCTGCCGCTGCCGCTGCCAATGTCTTCAATGTTGCTGTCGCTATCATTGTCCCCTTCATCACCATCACCATCACCACCACCATCATCATCATTGGTGTCTACATAGTAGTCATTGCTGTTGTCCTTTAGTGCCTTGTCCTTTGGTACGTCGTCATGCTCCTTGTTGTCGTTGCCTCTGCCTCTGCCTTTGCCTTTGCCTTTGCCGTTATCGTTTTATTTTCTCTTCTTTTCTTGTTTTTTTTTTTTTTTTTTTTTCTTTCGTTTGTCATTTTGGTTTAATTTTTTTTCCATTTCTTCGCCTTTTATTCCTTGTTTTATTTCTTGTATTTATTTTTTTGTTTTTTTTTTTTTTTTTTGTTTGATTTTTGGGGTGTTATGGGTCTCTCATGTTTTAGTATTTGGTATCCTCTGTGTGTGCTTGTGGCATAGAATAGGATTGTCACCCTGCTTTTATTTTTATTGATTTAATTTTTTCCATTGTTATGCTTTTTCTATACACCACTTACAAAGTGTTTGTATGTAGCTGAGTAGTACCTCTGCATCTGTGTATCTGTGTAATGTAAGTGAATGCTTTTTGTGCAAAAAGGTCATGCATATACAAACTCATATGTATCATCATCATTATCATCATTTCCATCATCATTATTATAATCATGACATGCTAAAGATGATAACCAAGTTGTGTTTTCTTAATGTTAAGCTCACTTGAGAGTTGTCACCTTGTATCAATTGTACAAATATGCTACACATGACACACACACACACACACACACACACACATGCATACATATTACAGATTGAAATGCATAATTCCTTTAAGAAAATATCAATACAAAATATCTATCCTTTTCTTGTTCTTAAGTTTTTTAGAGATACAAATAGAATGATAAGAACATTTTACTATACCCTGCATAATCGATTCATTTTTACAATATGTTTGCATAAATAACTAAGTACATACATTCATCTAAGTACTAAGTAGTTGAGGAAGGACTCTTATTTTAAGAAATACATACTAAACATTTCAGAGTTGATTTAAAGTATATAGTTTCCTTGAAAGTCATTTATGAACCTCTATGGATAATCCTTATTTGTTGGCAAGAATAAATTCATGCCAAATATCTTTGGATGAAAAAACTCATATGAATGTTACTACTATTTGCAACTGAATAATTCCAATTCTTGATCATTTCCATATATAATTTTATGTACTACAACTAGCTGCCCCATTGCGCTTTCCTACTGCCCATTAAAATTTCAAAAAATTCAGCTTTGAACAGTTATTATATTTATTTTTATGTTGTTGTGACTCACAATCAAAAAAAAAAAAAAAAAAAAATTGATTTTGATTGATTTTAAAATATACATACATAACTCTAAGCTTTATATGCAAAATTTGATCAATGCTGTAGAGCGATTTTGATGAAATAAATACTATATCTTACAAGAAGCTTGCTACAATATACCAGTGAAAACTGCATTCAAATTGTTTAAACCATTTCTGAGATTAACGTGCACAGACAAAAAGAGGCTTACGATTTTATATATGTATGTATAGATAGAAGATATAGTTATATACATTATATATAGATTTGAAATTCATCATAGAAATATGCTTCATAATAATTTGGACTACTTAATTAAGTTGTTGTGTTAGTCATTAGGCGTGTAGTAAAAAATCCTTAAGTCAAACATTGAGCAATTTCTTCAAAAGGATATTCATTTTTTTATTTTTTTTTTTATTTTTCGTTTTCCTTTCAGAACATTTTATGCATTCATAAATACCATGTACATAGTATGTGTGATGTATGCTATAAATATCTTTATGTGGTAAAAACAGAAAGAAAAAAAGAAAGAGTATGATGTTTGAGTAGCAAAAATTGCATTGCATTGAAGCCATAAAAACATGGGCCAAAAGATGAGTCACGTCATGGAAATTTCCCGATAACAAAACTAAGGCAAGTTGCCAACAAAAACAGAAACAGAAACGAAATGAAACTACACGACAACAAACAACATGAAAGCCAACTACTATAAAAAGGACTACGACCCTTTTGAACCAAAAATAAAACCACCAGCAACAAGGAATGTAAGTAGAATGTAGAAAAGTATAAGAGTATAAACGAGAAAATGCATTGAAGCGTTAAGTTTGCTGTGTAACTGGATATCAGTGCAGCACTGACTGACTGACTGACTGACTCAAGCACACAAGTAGATACACTCATATACTTATATCGTATAGATACGAGTACTACACACATAAATACTACATACATACTATAAATAGGCAGTGGCTTTTAGTCCTGTAACTGGCTGAATAGTGAGAACAACAACAACAACAACAACTTATAGTAAAAACAGTTACCAAATCAATGATGACAAAAATGACTAACAATCATAGGCGCCTTTAGATACATAGTGTACTTTTTAAAGCAACTTGCGTTTGAAACTCACCAAAAATCCTAGAAAACATTCAAACCTCCTCAGTTCTGATGATTCATAAATAAACGTATAAGCAAATATTTGATTTGGTGGAGTCCTTTACAATTGCTTGCAATACTTATATAAATTATTTATTTTAGAAGTCCTGATTGTTTACCCCTGCCATCCATAAGTCATAGGCGCCACTGTCAAAACCAAAGTTAAGTAAAGTAAAGCGCAGCAAAGCAAAATCAAGTGAAGTCAACGTCAATGTGAAACGGCGCCGACTAAGAATTTCGCTGAAATCAAGTCAATGCAGATTTTTCATTTTTTTTTTTTTTTTTTTTTTTGCTTTTTAGAAATGAAATAAGGAAGAATGGAATAAGGGCTGCCGCTGTTGGTGGTGGTCGGTGGTGATGGTGATGGTGATGGTGGTTGGTGGTTGGTAGTGATGGTGATGGTGATGGTACTGCTGTTCCAATGCTGATATCATGAGTTCTCTAACTGCAACTAATGAATGAATGCATAAGGCAAAAATGAGAACATATCCGGATAAAGGTAAAGGAACTAACAGACAAAAGGACAAACAGGCAGAAGGCAGAAGACAGAAGACAGAACGACAACATAAGAACAAAATAAACGTGTCGGGGTCTCTGTTTAAGATTGACAATTACAAATGTCAGTCAGTTGCTCACTCATTCACTAAGTTTCTGACAATTAGTTTTCGTTCGTATGCCTTTTAGTCAGTCAGTATGTCTATAGTACGAGTATATCTAACTTCATTCTAGAATGTATTTCTTTCACTGACTGACTGCCTAACTTAACTGAATAACTGATTGATTGAATGTCTATCTGACTGAATGTCTGAGGGAATGAGTGAATAAAGAAATGAAGAAATGAAGGATTGAATGAATGAGTGAATGAAGAAATGAAGGATTGAATGAATGAATGAATGAAAGACACACCGACTGAGTGACTTGTGAATGAATGAAATCTTGTATGATTTATTATAAAAATATGTAGGAGGAGATGCCGGTGGTGGTGGTGGTGGTGGTGATGGTGTTGGTGTTGGTAACAACCATTCACATCGAGTACATCAACAACATGAATGAATGATTGAATAAAAACATGTTTGGCTTGGCTGTTGCCTGCCTGCATTTATACAATATAAATGACATAGGATTGGGTATGTCAGGACAGGACAGGACAGGACAGGACAGGACAGAACAAAGCATGCCAGGCCAAAACATGGCATGACAAGACAGGATAGCACAGCAATACACCCCAGCACTGAATGAAACAGGACAGTACAGTACAGTACAGTACAGTATAGGACAGGACAGGACAGGACAGGACAGAATGTTGTAGCTGCTCTCAACTCTCGAGTGTCATATATACTCGTATGTACACACTCAATGGACTTAAGTAAAGCACACACTAGGGAGCAGCAACTGGCTCGCTCCTCTACACAGGTTAAGCCACCCGCTCGCGACTGAATCAAAAAGGATACACAAACATTTACAAATACGTTAAAGAATTATATGTATGCGTTGCTTCGTTGGTAGGTGCGTGTTCACATGGAACATGAGTGTATGCGAATGTGAAATTGAAGTAAGTGTATGACTCAGCTGCGGCTTAATATTGCAGCAGCAGGAGGAGTGAATAAAAATGGAGACAACTAGAATGAAATGGTAGATATTTTATGGTATATAGTAGTATGGTTTGGTATGGTATGGTATGGAATATCAACCGACAACCGTGTCGACATTTTGAATGACTATTCCACTGCCTATCTATCTGTTTGTCCGTCTGTCTGTCTGTCTGTCTGCTTGTCTATCTGAGTGTCAGTTGAACTGTAATTCTGCCTGTAACTATTGCATGACTGTTTGTCATGGGTCAGTTTCTATGGCTTTTTAGACGTGCTTTCGATTATGCTAGTAGCAGCAATGGATTTTACTTGTTTGCTTCGTTTCTTTCTTCATCCCTTCCTTGCTACATTCATTTATTCATTCATTCATTCGTGGGTCGTTCGCCCACTAACTCGTTCATTTCAAATAGAATCCTTAGAAAGAGATTCGTTGCCAAACGTTGAAACGAGTATTAAATCGGATTCGTACGTGGCCTTTTTATCCGAAAACTCTTCTTCAATTCAATACATAGAGAGATAGAGAAAGAATAAAATAAAAGAGAGAAAAATAAATAGAAAGGGAGTATGAGACGGAGAGAGAGAGATAGATAGATAGAGAGAGAGAGAGAGAGAGAGATAGATTGAAACATGCAACATTTGGTTTGCCTGCTTACGGCAAGATAAGATACTAAGCGTATGTTTGCCATACATAAGTGTGTGGTGCTAAGAATGCTATCAAATATGGTTTTAGCCTAAGCAGTCCTTAGTCATTGTGATGTGAGACAAAACAATAATACAGTTATGTACTAACATGACATATACGATAGTAATATTTAGACATATTATATCTGTTAACAGTGTCGAGTGTAGAATAGATAATTACTATTAATCGGTCATCTTTTTCAGAAAAAGAAAGAGAAAGTAAATTGAATTTTATGAAATATTTGCTATGTTTATTAAACATATTTCTACATAGGATAACTTGATCATGATATTGTGTTCTCTCATGTTTAGTCTAAGCTATGCAAACCGTTCAGGTTGATATCCTCAACATAAAATTAAAAATAAAGTTGGAATTAATCTTCTTTCAAAAAATAAATAAAATATAAATAATCTATGTATATTTTGTACAACAAAATTAATTTAATATTGACAAAATTATCTAATTAAAGATTTTAAAAGCTATCAATCATTAAGAGATGTTTAACAAAGACGATTTGATTTATTTTAAAATATATCTCTAAGCTATCCTATATGCATGATCCACCAATTCCATTGTATTCGATGGATTTTTACAAGTAAACTAAGTATGCAAAAACACGACTATAGTCGAATACAAAGTTGTGTCAAAACTTCAAAGCAATCGGTAAAGTACTTTCACAGTTCACAGGACATGAACAAACGTACATTTACATTTTTATTTATTTTATGCATTGAGATAAAAAAGATTTCTAAATTGAAAACATTTTTCAATTCTTTGAATATACTTAAGTAAAATTTGCAAAATTACTTCTTCACATCCGATTGAGTTAAAATTTCGTATACTTACATCTTTAGTTCTGATGATAATGAAATATATATATACTTTTTTTTTTTTTTTTTAAATCTACCGGGAAAATCGGAAATGGTAGATCTATATTCCGAAACATTATTTAAAATCAAGCAAATTGTCTTTTTAAAAGCTTTTCTCTACGTTTTATATATCTATATCTATATATACATATATAAAAACGTAAGCCTCTTTTTGTCTGTTCACGTTAATCTCAGAAACTGCTTAGCCAATTTGAATGCAGTTTTTACTGGTATATTTTAGCACGCATTCTGTAACACATAGCGTTTATATCATTAAAATCGACCTACAGAATCAGACGAAATTAGTGGATCAAATTTTACACATAAAGCTTAAAGACATATTTTGAAATCATCCAAATAGTCTTTGTCAAGCATCTATTTTTTAATTGTGAGTCACAATAAAATGAAAAAAAATATTATTCCACTGCATATCCAATTTTGATATAATTTTGCCGGCGGTAACATTGCACACCGGGACAGCTATTCATATATAATTGTACCATAATTTAAAGTATGAAAACTTATTATGTAGATAATTTGATTTGAATAAAATTATACGTATTATAAAGAGGAAAGATTTTTTGTTGTATTTTTTTTATTTTATTTGCAATGGATTAACTCAAAAACTATTTAAATGATTTTAAAAATTCCTTTATTTATAGAAAACTACATTATCAGCGACTAACATGGGTTCCATGTATTTTAGTTTCAAAAAAATTAGAGATTCCTAGGATAAGTAAGTAGGCATAAGAGTGTTGCGCTATTCTTTCTTTTCTTTCACGGATAGCGAAATAATATAGTAATGCTAAGAAAGAAAACCCGTGTGAAACAGAGTCGGGCTTGTCTTCTATATTATTGTAAAAAAGTCCCCAGCAGCATGCATCTGTCTGTTTGTTCGCGATAAAATCAGAAACCACCATACGGATTTGCATGAGGTATGTACCAATGACGGATTGATTCATTAGGAAAGTTAAAAAAAAAAAAAAAAAATTCTGAAAACTCGTGGAAACATCTAAAACATCGAAAAAAAAAATTGAGTTCTCCCCTTGTTGGATTGCCACCTTATCGTGGTAATGTGGCTCAATAAGTATAAAGACACTGAATCTAAGAGCAATCCATATAGGACATTTTTTATTAGTCAGTCATATCCAATCCTCTTCTATTCTATTCTATTTTCTCCTTTCCGATCCTATCATATCCCTCATATTCAACCAAGTGTAGATTGAAAAGATATACTTATAAAGCTTTGAGACATATTTTGAAATCAATAAAGTCATCTTTGTCAAACATCTTATCAGGTCAAACAATCAGTATACACTAATTTTTTGAGAAAGAGTGGCAGGATATCGTCGTGTATTAGTTATAATTACAAAATAAAAAAAATAAAAAATATATTTTTTAAAATAAATTTTAAAAGATTTAAATAATAAAACAATTGTCAATTGCTTATTATAATTAAATTATGATTTTATAAATTTCCTTTTTCTTGAGAAATAACTAATAAAGTTATTCAAAAATATTGATAGAAAATGATTAGTCTGAATATTAAATGGAATTATAGAGAAATTTCTATACATGAAACATTTTCAAGAAAATCAATTTGAAATTAATTTTCCATAATTTATATAAATTTTCAACATTATCTTTGTAATTGTTCAGCTTAAAGGATTTTATTGATTAATCGATTGATTTGGTTGATTAAAAAGAATATTTTATGTAAAACTGTTTCCATTTTGCATTTGAATTTTTTTTTTTTTATTGTAAATTCCTAATAGACATTTTTCATTTAGTAATTGACTTTGATTGATAGAAAAAATATTAAATTAATAAATATGCTAATTAATGCAATTGAAATGATTTATAAATTTTTTTTTTTTTTTTTTTGAAAATATGTCTATTTTATGTGATCTATTTCAATGACTATTAGAAATTAATCCTATTTAGTATGTTCCATTTTAGTACTTGTAATTTGTTGTACTTATTACTTACAAACAATAGAAACCTTTTGATTAAATGAAATTATGAATGCTTTGTTTAGCTGTTTATATGTCAATCATGTATTCATTCATTCATTTAGACATTTATTCAATCGTTCATTTAATCATACGTACACTTATTTACACTCATTCGTAAGTGGCGCTGCAAAGTATGTTACAGTTTTTTGCCTCTCTTGTTTTTTATTATGGCAATCAAAAATTGTTTAATTAAGCCAATATTTACGCTCCTGCGCGTTTAAGCTAACAACAAGGATAAAACCAAAAAAAAAACAACAAAAAAAATACCGTAAAGCTACCAAACATTACCAACAACGACAACAACAACAACAATAACAACAATGAATGTCCTTCGTACCCTTAAGCAAACAGCTAACGTTGTTGAAGTTGCCGCTGCTGCTGCTGCTGCCGCTGCCGCTGACACTACTGACACCGCCAATGCCACAGCTGGCGTTTAGTATCTGTATGTGTATTTATGCATACAAATACATATGGTTTGTGTTTCTTTACAAGTGTGTGTGTGTGTGTGTGTGTGTGTGTGTATGTGTGTGTGTGTGTGTGTACTATATGAATAAACACTTTTGTGTAGCCCAATTTGGGGAAAATGTCTAGAACATTTTTTTTTTTCTCATTTTACTTTTCTGTTTGTGTGTTTTGTACTGTTGTGTACTGTTGTGCTCTGTTGTGTTGTGTTGTGTTGTGTTGTGTTGTGTTGTGTAGTGTTGTGTTCTGTTTTGTTTTCCTTTCCTTTCTTTTATGATTTTAATGTTTGGCATTTTGAAATAATTTTCTTTTTATACACTCAATTATTATATTGTATATACAAATATATATGCAGACATATATATATATATCTGTGTATATATATACGTACAGTAAGTTATAATATGGTAAATGAATATAGAAAAGTATGACTCACCTGCACTGCGCTGGCAACAACAATCATAGCCAAAAGGCTTCGAAGTAACGAATTACGCAGCATTGCGTACATTTTGGCTAAATGGGGGGGACTCTTGTTTAAAGTTTCTGATACTTGTTTTGTTTTTAATTATTTTTTTGATTTTAAATGTTTTTGCTTTTTAAATGTTAATTCACTGAATTCTTCTGCTTCAACTTGCGTTTTTCTTTATTTCTGTTTTTAACTTTTAGTTAGTTTAAATATTAATATTTTAATTGAGTATTTTGTTTTTGTTTTATTTTTTAAGCTGCACACACAAAGAGAGAAAAAAAAATGATGTTTTATTAAAAAAAAAAATTATTTAAATGTTGTTGTTTTTATTTTTGGGAAAAACAAAAACAAAAAAAAAAAATTTGATTATAGAAAATGTATTTTATTTTCTATTTTGTTGTCTAAGTCGCACTGCTGAAGATGATGATGTTCAGTACAGAAAGACAACAATAACAGACACCGGAATCAGTATCAGGATTAGAATTAGGATAAGAATCGAGATCAGAATTAAGAATAACTAACAACAATTGTAGAGCGGATTGTTTGAGCTGAGCTACAATAAGAAATTGATGTTGCTCACGACACAACACGACGCGTTATGTTCTACTGCCAACGGCAGACGACAATGTAACATTAAAAACACAAAAAATATACTCGATACAGATACATTTGATATAGACGATGTATCTATATAGTATACTATATAGAATAGTCGACGACGACACGAGCGAATGAACGAACGAAATATGTAATCATGTATGTATGGACAACAAACAACAGCAAATTGTATGCACACGAAGGGCACAAACAATAGAACAAAGAGACAATTCCAAAAAGTTTAAGTAAATGTCAGTAAGTAAGTAAAGTAGTAGTAGAAATTATTGTAGAACGTAGTAGAAAATTTGTATGCTTTCGAAACAACAAACCCACAAGTAGAGAGTGAGAGAGAGAGAGAGAGAGAGAGAGAGAATCGTGGGATGACAAAGTATGGGACATGACAGTGAGTGTAATATGAGATATTTGCGCTTAAGTAAATGCAGGAGTTGAAATTGAAATCACCGAGAGAGAGAAGAGAGAGAGTTAGTTAGTTACTCGTATAGAGAGTGTAGCTTGTGTAGTACAAGCAAAATATGCAAACAAACAGCATGAGTGAGAGCATGAGTACAAGTACAAGTGGGTGGTTGGGAGATTAAGTGGGTGTTTGGTGCAGTTGCTCTCAGTTTGTTGAAACTTGGCTCAACTCGACACGACACGACACGACTCGACTCGACTCAATTTCACTTGACTTGACTCGACTCCACTCGACTCTGTTTCGTTTGATATCGTTTCATTTCATTTTATTTGTCTCGTGCTTTGCTTATATTGCAATACACAATACCGACGAGTGAGTGTTGTTGCATACTCTTTACTTAGCCTGCAGGCTGCTTTTACATACTTTGCTACCATAGAGAAAGATAGAGGGAAAAAAAATGAATCTGTACATGTATTTGTATGTGGGTGAGAGTTTTTCTCTCATACATAATATGTAAGTAAACTACACTTGTTAGTTCGAAACTTTTTTCTAAGCATGCGCACTTTTTTGAAATTTATTTGTTAGCTTCAAATTTATTTTCGAAAATTTTGCAAAACCCAAAAAGTAGATAATAAATTTTTTTTTTAAAAATTTTAAAATATATAATAAATCTAAGCACTTGTTGTGATTGTTTAATAAAAATTAGAGAGAGAGAGAGAGAGAGAGAGAGAGTGTAACCTCTGACACACCCCTCAAGTGTGTAACAACAAAATATACATACATACATACATGAATACTATGTCCATAGGTATGCAACATAAACAGCAACAACAACAAAAGTGACAAGCAATCAAGCAAGGCGTCAAAGCACTTTGACACACTCTCTCACCCACCAACCCACACACTTACTCGCTCACTTAAATGAATGACACGCGCATTGGCTTTTGCCTATGAAATCAATGCGTCGTTCTGATGTTCCTTTACACACTACTACTAGTACACTCCTCGTAAACTCATCTACTCACATCATGCGCCTGCTAACGCACTTACTTGACTTGTTTGCCCGAAAGCTTAACCTGCCTGCACCTACATACGCTCAATTGTCATCTGTCGCTCGGCTCTCTCTCTCTCACTTAACACTCGCGCAATTTACTACGCCAGATACTTGTATATTTGTGTATTGCTCACTTGTTCGCTCATTTGCTCGTTTGTTGGTTCCTTTGCTTTGCTTTTATAAAAAGCACTCACACACACATTAAAAAATACATACAAAAAATTCCTTAAGACACAAAACCAACACAATTCCACTGCATTAAAAACAATAAAAAAAAAATAAAAAAAATACCGAGATGTCACTTAATTTTTAATTATTAAAAAAAAAAATTATATTAATTCGAATTTTTTTTTTATTTTATTTAAATTTATTTATTCATAAATTTTATTATTATTATTATTTTTTAATTTTTTTTATTTTATTTTTTATTTTTTTTTTTGAAAACCACTTGTGTGTGTATGTCGTCAAATTTACTCTCTTGTGCTTCTCTATCAACGCTCTACAATTGTTTTATGAATTTTTGCTTTTTATTTGCCTTTTGATGCAATGCGCTTATTTAGTGTTTTCACTTTGCTCGCTAGCTTAAAAATGATTTCGTACTTGACGCTTGCAATGTTTTCAACCGACTACAAAGCAAAAATGTTTGTTTGTCTTCGTGTTTTACATTCGCTTGCACTAACTAAGCTCAGAGAGAGAGAGAGAGTGACAAGATATGACATGACATAACGACAAGTGCTCGCTCTTCTCATAATATACACAGACAGAGACAGAGAGAGAGAGAGCAAAAGGGAGAAAGCAATAATAAGAATACGAATGAGAACGATTCGTAAGCCGCCGCCGCTGCCGTGCGTAAGTCCTTCGAAACGCATTCGGGTCGATAATAAACGCGAATGTGAAAGCATTCGAACGGCTTTCTTTCTTTCATGTATTTTTTGTTTTACTCCTCGTTTTATCGTTAGTACGAGAATTTTTACCTTCCTCAGTGCTGAATTGGAAAGACCGAGTTGGATGTGTGGACAAATGAATACCCAGTGATGTGGTGGGTGGATGGTTGGGTTGCGTTGCGTTGCGTTGCATAGTAAAATTGTATATACTATAGTGTAAAGAGAACTACCAACCTATGACTATTTTTTTATAATTGGTATGTGTCTGCGCTAAGTGAGCATATTCATAAACCTTCTACAGCTTTCTATGGTAATAAGAATAGTAAATTTCTTTCCATGTATGCTAAGAATTTCAGTTAAGCCACTAGCAAAATAATGAATTCATGCCTCAATTACAATCATTGACTTCTTTCAATTAATATTAATCATTCCAGTCAGTTCAGATTCACTGAACCGAGATTAGCCGTCGGCTAATTTTAAAGAAGTTTTCGTTAAGGAAGTTTGTCTTTACTTGAGTATTACTGGATAATTACTATAGATTCTCAGTGGCATTTTTAAGTTGTGGAGGGAGGCACTAACCAAAACAAAATTTCTAAATTAAGAATAGTATAGACTTCTGTATATTTATAGTTCCCGATCTACATACTTTTATGTAAATTTATGAATAAGGGATCCTTGGCAAAAATCTTTGCTGGCCTCAATGATATCGTGCCTGCCCAGTAGACTGCGACTATATTAAAAGCGAAACCAATGCATCGTTTAAGGATTCCATTATCATAACCCAGCACATTTATCTAACTTCCTCTTAATATCAAAGTGACTTCCAATCTATAATGAACAGGACGGAACAATACAAACACCATTACATCGAATTTATTTGCACACCCGCCGGAGATTGTATGGCATGAAATTTTAGATCTACTGCCATGACTACAAGACTATGGTGGAATTTAGTGATGGTTTTATGAATCTTAAAGATTTCTATCTGTTTTTAATTCTTGGATTTTAACTTTTTAAGAATGTTTACAATTTCTATATGCATAGTATTTCATGAAATAAAGCCCGCTTACATAGTTTCAAAATAGTTAAGTCATCTGCAGGCAATCCAAAGCAAGGCATTCAGAAGAATCATGAAGGCCCCGTGGGTTGTCAGAAAGACCATTAAGAGAAAATGCAACTTTATAACAGTAGGCATATATCAAAACACCAGGCGTACTTTAACCCATTGTCGTTTGCTTTGCTCCGAAGCCCAGCTATAAGGCGGATAGACTCCATCCTTAAGGAGAATTTAATTTATTAGCTCATAATAGAAAGATGAAAAAAACACCAGTAAACATAAGATTAATTTTGGCTATGCCGTATTTGTAATACCTTCTAGTGGTCCGAGAGTCTTAAAAATTTTCATGGCTATGATGAGAAACTTATAGTGTCCAAATTTCAATTTGGATTGATGGACAAACGGACATGACTCGTCATCATCATCGCGCTAATCAAGAATATAAGTATATACGTTATGGGGTCTCCGATGTCTCTTCATGACAAACTTATAATACTATTCACTACGTGAAGAGTATAATGATGAGGAATGAAGAATTTTTAATACAATTGATCCAATACTATATATGTAAGTACGAGTATAATAAAAATCAAGTCAAGCAACTATGTTTTATTTATTAAGATTAGAGGTTTCAATATAATAGTAGTACTTACTTAAAATAAATTTAAAAAAAAAAAAGATACAAAAAAAAAAAAAATATTATAAACTTTGATCAACAACTGAAATCGTACAGATCAGATTAGTTTTAAAGGCACACAGTATCTATTATCAATTCTATACGTAAATCAGTCGAATATTTTAATATTATATAATACTAAAGCGATGCCGAGTTATTGATATTAAGAGAGCGTTGATTCATTATCTGCTTCAGTTTTGGCTGTAAAAAGAATTATGTCTTCGGGAGGAACTTGCTCGTTACTAAACTCCTTAGGGTCATGTGTAGATGATGCTTGAGGTGATGTCAATGTTGATGATGCCGATGCCGATGCCGATGCCGATACCGATGGTATTGTGGGCAAAGCTTCGATAATAATTTTTGACAATGAAGATGGAGAAAGTGAAGATGTCAAGGATAAACCTGATTTTGTTGCCGAAAATGATGATGTTGATGTTGATGATGATGATAATGTTGTCGCTGTGGGTGACACAGGATAAGGAACTTGAGTTGATGGAACCAATGGTGCATTATTAGCAATCGGTTCTGTAAAATGTTGTCGAACAACATCCGAAAGCTCATCAATCTCATCATCAATATCATCATCTTCATCGTCAGTACGTGCTTGGACAGTACCCTCGCTTAGGGCTATAATAGGTGAACCAATAATTGAAGTTGACCGTGTATCATAGGAACCTATCCCACTGGCGGTCAATGAAACACTTACAGGACACATGCAGGGCACAAACTGAATACGTGAATTACTTTTGGTTGATAATTGTGATGGATTTTGAAACAATAAATTCTGTTGTTGTTGATGTTTTTGATGTTGTTGATGTTGTTGTTGTTGTTGTTGCTGCTGTTGTGGCTGCTGCTGCTGCTGTGTTTGAGATTGTGGCTGATAATTGAAATAATCGGGATATGGGTATTGAGGACGGGTATAGTAGCTACCACTATAACCATCATTGGAAACCTGATAAACACGACGATTATAGTTTGAATAATCCGATAATGGCGATTCAACAGGAAAACCACGTGATGGTGGTGGTGGCGTCGGTGGTCTGCTGGTGGTTGTTGATGTTGTCGTTGTTGTTGTTGTTGTTGGTGGTGGTGGGGGCGGCGGTTTGGGTGTTGTAGTTGTTGTTGTACTAGTCGTAGTCGTTGTTGTTGTTGTTGTTGGTGGAGGAGGTGGTGGTAGTCGTGGTGTTGTTGTACTAGTTGTTGTTTTACTTGATGAACCACCATTACTGTGACTTGAAGCTACCACAGTTGCTGGTCGCATAATTTGAGCCATATTAAGTATGGGTATTGGTACATCGTTTGTTGATCCAGCATATGTCGCCGGAGGATAACTACTTGCATAAGGATCATAGCGTGCACTACCCAAAAGTGGTGTTTGTGCTGCACCAAAACCAAAACTAAAAGGAAACGTAAAAGGATTTCCCGCCAAAGGTTGATAGGTGTAAGTACGGAAATATGTGAGAGGAATTTCTTTAAGTACTGTTGTCGTACTAGTTTTTGGTGCTTCACTAGAAGGGAGGAGAACATAAAAAAAAAAAAAAAAAAACATAAGTGTAAATTAAACTAATTGTATACAAGTAGAAGATATAATTAATGCATTAAGGATACAACTTACGTTGTTGTCGCTGGCCACCAAAATGCTTCTATCTGAAGTGTGCACAAGGCACTTAACAACTGAAAGAAAAATTTAAGAGATTTTGATAAGAGACTTTCTTTCTGATTTCTCTAAAATATACAAAAGATAGACAAATAAAACATTATGTAGTATACTATATATTCAAAGGGACCCATGAATCCTTGGGCCTTTTGGATTAGAATCTCAAAAGTAAGCAATTTATAAAACATGAAACTATTGATTCATGGATTCATGGAAGTGAAGTGAAGTAAATAAAATGAAAGTAAATTCTTGTTTTGGATGCGCATTCGAAAGCTAAAGAACTTTTATTTTGAACACAAGAAAGAATCACTAAAACAGAAAACATTTATTCTATAAAGAAGAAGAAAGAATCCAATTTATGTAATTTGCTAATTTATGTCACTTTACTCGTAATATGATTAATATTTAAAAATATTTTAACACTTTCACATACCATAAAATAGTTTAACATATTCACACAAATTTTATTTATCACTACAAAATATCAAAATGCACTTCTGTATCCTTTGTTATTATTATTATTATTAATATTTATTATTATCCTGGCAGGAGGCACACACGAATCTAATGTCGAAAAAAAAAATATATATTTTCGATTCGATGCGACCCGATATTCGATTCGAATTGACTTGACTTGATGTTGCGCTTGTTCTAAAATTAAAACCAAATTCGTTAAGACTTTTATACCTTAGTGGACAACAAAATTTTGATACATATGTATCTATCTATCTATCTAGTCAGTTTATACCGATGCTGATGCCAATGACGATGAAGACGATGATGATGATGATGATGATGGTGATGGTGATGATTATGTGTCTGTGTGTGATCTTTGAGCTAATAGCTTTTGAGAGATGAGATGAGATGAGCTGAACTGAACTGAAGCCCGGTCTCTTTAGACCATAAAACAGAGGAAGAAAGAAAGAATGAAAGAAAGAAAGGAAGCATACAATAACACAGTGTCAAACTATTAAAAGACAGAAAGATACACACTTGTAGATATTTTGATACCATGACCAGACCAATGACCAAATGGGTGAATTGGTAAAGTTTTGTTTCCCTATAAGTAAGAAAAACACAAAAACACAGACAAAATAATATAACAAAAGAAAGAATTTTTGATGTAAGTAGTAAGACAGAAAGAACTACGAGAGAAAATTAATTACAACAGCAGGAAAGCAGCAGAAAACTGTAAAGCAAAATAATGCTGGAAATCAATAATAACCCAAAAGAAAAAGGTAGTAAGTGGTAGAGTGAAGAATGAACGATGCACGATGCACGCTGAACGATGATGATATAAAACAACATCTCATGAGAGATGAATGAACAAACGATAGATAAATAAAACAAATGATCAAATACTACATAGCATAACATAACATAATATAATATAATATTATTGTACAAAACTTATTGAGAGATACTTAGTACATACATACAAACATACAAACATACATACAAATATACATACATGGATGCGGTCAGTTTATGGCGACGACGATGACGACAACGACGGAGTTTATTAAAAATACGCATAATATGGGCGTATATAAAGTTATTTTAATCTAAGCAAAGTGCAAACGGAACTAATTCGTTTCGATTAAGAATATATTACTACTATTGTAGTTGTATAGTAAATAGATAAGTAAATAAGTATTATGTAGTATGGAAAAAACATTTTTAGCTGATTTTCAATATGTACGGATGTGTGTACGTGTATGTAAGAAAGATTCAACTTTATGGGTCTATCGGGAAATTCCTAATTCAATTCTTTACAGTACTAACTAATTACATTGCCTAATCATTTTCAATGTTTAAATATTGAAAATATTGATTGTGGGAACATACACATTTACTTACTTACTACTTGTAAAAGGGTGTTTTTTTTTCGAGTTACACAACTTTAAATAAAAAAAATATTAAAAAATGACTAACTTTGGCTATGCCGAAGTTGTAATACTCTTCACGCCCCAGCTAGTGATCCGAGTACAAAAAACAAAAAAAATTTTTCTAATAAGAACTTTCATTTGGATCCTGGTTTGTATGGGGGGTACCACTCCTAGTAATCCGAGGGTCTTGAAAATTATATGGTTTGTGGATATGGATCAGAGATTTATAGTGTTTAAATTTCAGTTCAATAAGTTAAAAAAAAAAAATTTCTAACAAGAACATTAATTTATAAGGGAGTTTGTATGGAAGGTACCCCTCCTGGTAACCCTAGGATCATGAAATTTATATGGTTGGTGGATATCGGTCAGAAACTTATAGTGTCCAATAATTCAAAAACCAAAAAACTTTGTCTAATAAGAATTTTGATTTAAAAGGGGGTTTGTATGGGATGTACCCCCTACTGGTCCGATTCGGCTGATTCACGAACTTGATTGGCGTTTAGTAAAAAGAAACCGATGTACAAAATGTTAGTTCTCTAGCTCAAAAACTGAAGGACTAGGAGTGCGAACAGATGGACCGACGGACAGACGGACATGGCTAAATCAACTCGTCTCATCGAGCTGATCACAAATATATATATTTTATGTGGTCTGCGATGTCTCCTGCTGTATGTTACAAACTTCATGACAAACTTATAATACTATTCACTAACGTAAAGAATATAAAAAACAGTCAATTTTGATTTGCTTGCGAGATTTGTCTATTTCCTTGTAAACATATTTAGAGAATCAAATACTATGTTGTCGAAAACTTCACTTGCCCCGATTCCCCAATTATCTGTTATGTTTGTAACACTGAGCGCGTCTCTGAATATATTGGCAATGTTTCATATTTTAGCTTAGACACTTTTTAGGTGTGCAACACAATTGTCAACAAATAACAAAAAGATAATTCATTTATCTTTTCATAATCAAATTTACAGTCTAATTTCATAAGCTATTTCTCATAAATCTTACTAGTCATCCATGTCTTTGAATTAGTTTTTATAATGCACTTCAAGATATTTCAATCCTTTGAAGCATCGCGAATTTTTAGCTTTGCCAATAACAAGCGGTTTCAACTTCTCTTTCCAGCATAGCAGTTATTCTGTCTTTACTTTTTTTTCACCAAAACATTTTTTTATTTAAACGTAAGATAGCAAACACTTAAAAAATAAGTTGATTGAATAAGTCATTGTAATCGTAGTCTTCAACTATTTTCGATAGAACCTTTTTAACCCAATTGTCAGTAGCAGATGTCGGAAAAAACCGTCAACCATTTTATTCCGGTCTTCAAAAGACCGGTTTTTAATAGACTGATTCGAAAAAGTCAGTTGTCGACCAGTGACCAGGTTACACAAGTCGCTTATTCTGTCCTTGAACAGAGACTGATTCGAAAAAGTCAGTTGTCGACCAGTGACTGATTCGAATCAGTCTCTGGTCAAGGACAGAATAAGCGACTTGTGTAACCTAACCTAATCTTGACGAAGCTAAATGGTCAAAATGTTCTGAGTATTTTTAAGCTAAAAAATTTCACAACTTCACTGTGCAAATGTCAGATCTGATCTAGCAACAATTGGATTGCCGATTAAGTAAAGTAATCCTCATACTCGCTGATCTTTGATCATTCGAATGTTGCCAGCTATTTGAAGGAAGAGCTTGATTAATGTTCCATCTGGGAACATCTGTACTATATACATTATAGGTGATAGGTGCTCACATAAAATTCTCCCGACTTCCTCACTCTCAGTAATCTTTTCTGCATTACAAATAGTATTCAATAAAATCAATATGATAAAACTATTCAGACTATTTGTGTTGTAAATTGTAAACAATTTTTTTTTAATTTATTTATTTTTTTTTTTTTTTTTTATAAAAAATATATAGAAACATCAATAGGAACATGAATTAAAATTATTAAAATAGAAAAAAAAAAAACTCTTAAAATAAATAAATTTTCTTCTTTAGTATTATTCTATTTTTGTGATGCCTTTGGTTTTGTCTTTGTTAAATCTCCATATGATGATGAATTTTCAATATATTTTGATGTATAGTATTTGTGAAGATCTTTTTTGTTATTCAATGGATAACTTTGGTTCTTATAAGGACCTTTGTAACTGTAATAAATAAAATATAAAATACGAGTATAATTAAAATTTTTTTCTTAATTTTTTTTGTTTTTTTTTTTTTTTCGATTGCTTACCGTGAATTCAATATAAACCATGTACTAGTTCCATTAGGAGCTGTGGATTTTGCTAAAGTTGGCCTGAGTACTGTAGTGGGGATCCTTTCAGTTGTGGTTGTTGTCGAGTGTAATAATTTACCGAGTGTATACACGGGAAAAGCATAATATTCCTTGGTTAGAGCATAGCGTGAACTATGCCTTGATTCCGCTTGCTCAGTGGATGAGTGTAGTGTACCATAGTTTGGAGTTGTAGCCTTTATTGTTGATAAGGTTAGTGTTGGTAATGATGATGACAATGTTACTGATGAATTTATGGGCATAGTAGCCAATGGGAGAGAAGTTAATGCGTAGTCCTCAGTTGTTGAAGATTCTTCTGTCGTCTCTGTGTGTTTTATATGAGGCACATCTTCATTGCTATCACTCAAATAAATTATGGGAAAATTCTGTTCAAACTCATGAGCAGAATTGATTTTTAGATTATCATCATCAAGATGACGATTACCTTTACCCTTACGAATCGCATCAATATCGAATACATTATAACGATTACCATTACCATTACGTTTACCATAATCAGTGACATCATCATCAATCTCTTCAACGCCATCATCTTCATTATTTTCATCATAAGCATTACTAAGCAAAGGATCACTAAATAGTGTGGTGGTGTCCCCAACAAGTGATTCATGTAGTGGCTCTACGTTGTTATTAAAACTGACTGAGTGACTGGGAGCTGAAGAGATTGTTGCGGATAAAGTAGCCATTGCAGTTGGTGCAAAATGTCGATGATTAACTGGTGGCGTCTGCATTATTGACATTGTACTATATGGTGATTCCGTATTTATTGGTATATAAGCATCGCCTCGCTTAAATTGCAATACCTCAACAACCGGAGGCTGCCACTGAACATCATCTGGTGAGTGATAAGCCGTATAATGTTTTGCTTGTGCCTTCTTATGTTTCCGTTGACGTTTATAATGATGATGATGATGGCGTTGGTTATGGCGTTGATGTTGTCTATTTGATGATTTCTTGACCTGTGTCTCATAGAGAAGTGTCGGAACTGGCGTTGTTGTTGTTGTTGGTGTTGTTGCTGTAACTGTTGCTACTATAGGCATAGTTGTTGTCATTGTTTTTGACCATTGATTAACATCACTGAAAGTGGGTGCATTGATAGCTTCATGTTCATAAAATGGTATCAATGTTAAATTCAAAAACTCCGAACGATTAGGCAAACGAATACGTTCAACAATTGGTTTTGGTCGAAACATAGGTGTTAAAGGTGGATAGAGCACTTGACCAGGCACTGGCTCATGCATTTGATAACGTTGAGTACTTAGCATTGTATTGACTATAAGCTCACCACGTGGTCCATTATAATAGAAGACCGGATGCGAATGTTGTTCATTATCTTGTCCTGGTGCATTATCAAAAATTGGCATACTGACTTGATTTTTCTGGCCTCTTACAGATGAAGCTGGTCTCTGAGTTGCATGGCGACGTCTCCAATGCATAGTTGTCCCATTAATATTTTTACCGTGTTGCTGTTGCTCCATTGACTTTCCGGTATTCACATAATGCGAAGGTAAACGTATGCGCCTTGGCATAGGCTTCATTGGCTTCAAGGGGGGCAGTTGACTAAGACGCATTGGTTGTGGTCTCAGTAAGGTGGTTGTTGATGGTGACGTCACTGAACTAGTGCGCACTAGAAAAGTCAAAGCCGGAGGAACTGGCGGTGCCACAATAGGTATTGGCGTTCTCGATGGCAACTGTATTGATGCAAAAGTCGTGCTATATGTTTGAGTTTCGTCATGTTTCCGCACTTGATCCTCAAGTATCCATAATGGGCGTTCGGTATTGAGATACTGTGTCGTTGTTGTTGTCGATTGACCTCGCCCATATATTACCATCATGCTAGGCTCTAGTTGCATCAAACTGCACAAAATACTAAGAAATATCGCTATAAGATACATTTTATCAATTATTATATTTCTTTTTCATCCGATTTTTTTTTCTTTTTTTCTTATTTAAATTGTGAGCTCGAGTTGTTTACGCTTTGAAGTTTGACGTTGAATTAAAAATGAGGAACATTTAAAACTAAAGTTTTTATTAATACAACAAAAAGTTTTTTTTTTTTTTTTAATAATGCCTACTTAGTTTCGACGACTTATTCGCCAGTTCACCTAATTACATTTTTACTTTCATTGAGTTCAATTTGCACAACAAACAACAAACAACAAAAAGAACAAAATATCACATGTTCTCACATTTTCGTAGTAAGTTGGATTTCTACAATGTTTATTTTGTCTCAAGTTACTTTATTTTATGTTATTTTTTCTTTTATTTTTTCTTTTCTTAAAAAAGGGGAACATGTTTCACTGGTTTTTTTTTTTTTTTTTTTTTTTAAATTGACCCGGTTTATGGTTCATTAAGAGAACTGGAATTACATTTATTTTAGTAAGAATTCCCCTAAACTATTGTAAATATATCATATTTTACACAAATAGTCTTTTCATTTTATATCTTTTATCTTTTGCAATTGTACAAGTTGTACTTACTAATGCTTTGTCACAATGTCTACAATACATTGAAGGCGTCATGAAGTGTATTAGTATCTAGAAATGATTAGCAATACAAAGAGTATTGATTGAATCAAAACCGTTCGTTAGTTTGTCCCTACTTCTGTTTCTATGAGCAAACTATGAGCACATAAAGCTGAAAATTTCTTTTAAAAAAAAAATACATCACATCAGAATTTGTTGATTATTGGTCGACAAATTGAAATATCTACTAAAGAAACTCACTCGCTTACAATAATTTATGTTTATGTGAAAGATTTCATAAGTTGGACTATAAAAGGTATATGTAAGCTTCGGTGAACTACAGTTAAAATTCTGCTGAATTAGATTGACATTTTGCTCGCAGTATAAAATGTGAGAAATTATTTCTTAAAATTAGTGTAAAACTACAAAGCACTCACCAAAATTATAGGCTATTTGCAAAGGTGCTGCATCACGAAATGCAGCTTAGTGTTTTCAGTAAGTAACGCATTTCCTTTTTGAACAACTGATTTTTTTTTTTTTTTTTTTTTTTTGTAATACACACAAATTGAACGTTGTGGTAAACTGTGAAAAATTCAAATTTTATAATTTTATAATTTGAATTTTACTTAAAACTGTATTGTGCCACCAGCTGTTTAACCTTCATAAGGTCTTCGGGTCAAATTTGATCCATTTTATGACTTTTATTTCATTTTAAATCTCAACATCTACATTAGGTTTTTGAAAAAATATATTTGCAAAAAATCCATTTATATAACTTTTTTTTACTTTTAAGGTCTTCGGGTCAAATTTGACCCGGAGTACAAAATTCGAGTTGTTTGTAATGCTGAACGTCACAATTTGTGACATAATTTGGTCAAGGTTTGGTATCAGTAAAATTAAATATGATATATATATCTGTCTCTTTTCCTCTCATCATACTTGTCGAACATTATCATCATCATTTAGCACTACAGCTCTTTATGAGCTTTGGCCTGCTTTACGTAACGCCTCCATGTTACTCGGTCTTTCACAGTCGTTTTCCAGTCCTCCAGCCTTAGTTTCGTTAGGTCTTCGTTTAACTCATCTATCCATCCATCCATCTTGATCTTGGTCTTCCTCTCGCTCTGTTTGTGTATGACCTCGCATCCAGCACTTTTTTTTGAGCCCTTCAGTCGTCCATTCTCGTTACATGGCCTAGCGATCTTATCCGTAGCGCTTTAATAAACCGTATAACATTTTCGCCTTGAATTAGTTTCTCGAGTTCGTCATTCCATCTGATTCTCCATTCGTCAGGTCCAATATTTATCGCGCCGAAGATTTTTCGGAGAATTGTTCTTTCAAAAATCAGTAGTTTCGTTTTGTTTTCTTCATTCAACGTCCATGTCTCGGCTCCGTAGCACATGACAGGACGTACTACAGTCTTATATAGTGTCAGCTTGCAGGCTCTGCTAAGCAGTTTTGATTTGAATAATTTTGAAAGCGATGCGAACGACCTGCTTGCTGCCTGTATCCTTTCGTCAATTGTAGCGCTCATGGCATTGTCTGATGCCAGGCTATAGCCAAGATATGTAAATGAATTTATTACTTCGAATTCGTATTTGCCAAGCTTAATTGATTTTGACATGTAGCATAGTTCTGATATTCCAAGATCCAAGATTCCAATCATTAGTCCTTTTTCTGTTCCTGTGGTCGTCAACATTTACGAGTTCTTTCCGAGGCTTCTGTTTCGCTTCCATGACAATTGTTTTCAACGAGTGGGTTGTCAGCCTTACGTCGTCTGTTGGGGTTATACCGCCCATACTCGGTCGTCAGAGCCTCTTTTGTTATCGACAGGATGCACCGACGTGTAGGTGAGGTTGACAATTGAATAGTTGAGGCTCTATAATCGCATCACTATACCATTATACATCCCGAACATCGTATTGGTATGAAAACGGGGAATCCACGGAAAGCGTTAAACTTATTGAACATTATATTGGTATGAAAACAGGGAATCCACAGAAAACGTTATCGAAGTGTGCTGTTCTTGTTTGCTTACTAAAATATTGTTATCACTCGTAGAATAAACACGAACCGAAGAAAACGTGTCTTAGTTTGGAAGGGTTATGTCAGCTAATTCTTGTAAAAAATTGGACGATAATGAAATTGAAATCGTGCTGAATGCATTATCAGACGAAGATGAAACTTGTTCAAATGAAGATTATCTAGATATACATACATGGAAGAGCATGGACGGAGAATATTATCAACACGACGCCAGGGTTCACTCGTTATTCTTGTTCAAGAATTACAAAGGAAGAGATTTCTAGTTTTCAATTATTTTTCCCACCTCCTGTGATGAACACTATTTTGAAATACACTAATAATGAAGGTAAACGGGGAGTGTATCGGTCAAATAATGAAAGTACGGAAAGTTTGTGGAATTCTGAGAAAGGTAGACTGAGTTTTGCAGCAATCATGCCATTGAAAAGGTTCAAAAATCTTTCGAGAGTAATAAGATTTGACAATAAGGACACTCGCAGTGAACGACGAATTTTAGACAAGTTTGCACCGATACGTGAATTGTGGAATCAGTGGGTTGACATATTGCCCAAACTTTATAAACCATCTCAAGATGTAACAGTCGAAGAGCAGCTGGTGGCATGCAGAGGAAGATGTCCATTCCGGCAATAAATACAATCAAAACCAGCTATATATGATATACAATTTTGGGTGCCTTGCGATTCTGCTACTAGTTATGCCTGGAATATCCAACCGTATACAGGCAAAGAAATAGGAACCATGCCTGAAAAAAACCAAGGTGTGCGTGTAGTTCTTGATTTGACAGTTGTTCTTGCAAAATAAAGACTAATTCGATGGCCTCAAGTTGTATTTAGTATCATATTATGATAGATATATCAGCTTTTATATTATTTACATTGGCTAACCATGGTTGGAACGAAAGCTGTTTTGCCAAACGACGATACTTCTTAGAGAATTTAGGTTTGCAGCTTACCACGCCTTATATAAATCAACGAAAAACGTTACCACGAATACTATTTTCACGAGAAATTGCAAAAAAACTACGTGATGTAGCTGAAAAGGATTAGCAGCCATCAACTACAACAATTACTTATGTAACCAATGTAATAATTTCGAATGATATTGAACTAAAATTTTATTATACTCTGCACGTTAGTGAATAGTATTATATGTTTGTCATGAAGTTTGTAACACACAGAAGGTGACATCGCAGACCACATAAAGTATATATATTTGTGATCAGCTCAATGAGACGAGTAGATTTAGCCATGCCCGTCTGTCCGTCGGTACGTCTGTCCGTCTATTCGCACTCCTAGTCCTTCAGTTTTTGCGCTAGAGAGCTGAAATGTTGTACATAGGTTTTTTTTTTACCAAACGCCAGTCAAGTTCGTGAATCAGCCGAATCGAACCACTAGGGGGGCGTACCTTCCATACAAACTACCTTTTAAATTAATGTTCTTATTAGAAAAAGTTTTTTATTTTTTGACGTATTAAACATTATAAATTTCTGGTCTATATCCATCAACCATATAATTTTCATGATCCTAGGGTTATCAGGAGGGGTACCTTCCATACAAACCACCTTTTAAATTAAAGTTCTTATTAGAAAAACTTGTTTGTTTTTTGTCTAATTGAACTGAAATTTGAACACTATAAGCCCCATATCCACAAACCGTAAAAATTTCAAGACCCTCGGACTACTAGGAGTGGTACCCCCCATACAAACCGGAATCCAAATGAAAGTTCTTATTAAAAAAACTTTTTTGTTTTTTGTACTATGGACACTATAAGTGTCTGACCCATAGCCACCAACCTTATAAATTTCAAGACCCTCGGACCACTCGCTGGGGCATGAAGAGTATTGCAACTTCGGCATAGCCAAAGTTAGTCTTTTTTTATATGTCATATACATTACTTGTATAAGTAATTTGGTTAAACCAAAGAAAAAACCCAGTAAAAAGAAGATTAACTTTGGCCATGCATAAGTTGTAATACTCTTCACACCTTTCCTAGTGGTTTGAGGGTTTTGAAATTTTTACGTCATCAAGTCAATAGAACAAAGAACAAAAATGTTTTCCTAATAAGAACATTCATTTGGATCTGCGTTTGTATGGGGACTACACTCCTTAGTGGTCGGATTCGGCTGATTCCGACAAATGTACTCCGTACAAAATTACAGCTTTCTAGCTCAAAAGCTGAGAGACTAGTTTGCATACATACGGAGAGACAGACGGACAGACGTATATGGCTTAATCAACTCGTCTCATCGCTCTGATCAAGAATATACAGGGAAATTCCTCATTACGGATAGTCCTTATAACCGGACAGCTCCAATAGCCAAAATATACAAATTTCGTGGACACAGCTATTTTATTAATTTGTCCATAGAAATATCATACTATTAGCCGGACGCGAACAATACATTTCAAACCATTTTGATCAAAAAATCTTTCATAAACGGACAAAATTCAAAAAACCCCACACAATTTTTTTTTTAAATCTCATTCGTAATTGTGTTATTAAAAACGATTTTGGTGAATCCCCTTTTAGCATGTATGCCATATGTTCAGCATCAGAGCTGTTAAAATCTATTAATCTGCTTGAAGCTGTTTATTTCATCAAAGCACCTTGGAATAAAGTAGAAGCTACAACAATTCAAAACTGCTTCCGTAAAGCAGGAGTTTCGGAAATTGATGAGAGTCTTCCCGATTTTGATCCCGAAGATGACATTCCGCTGGCAATCTATGCAAGATTTCACAAAGGACTCGATTTAGCAAATGATTTCGACGGTTTTCTTCAAATAGATACAAATGTCTGCACTGAAGACAACAATGTAGAATGAACAAATAAGTGAACCCATAACATTATACGATGAGGTGTAAAACTTCTTGTGCATTTGAAACAATTTGCCAAAAATGATTTTGTAGCTTTTCAGAACATAAAGAATATCGATAGTCATTTTGAAAATGAACATTTCAAATCATGACAAATTATATTTAAGCAATCAACCATTACAAACATTTTAATAATCAAAGTAGTAATTAAAAGTAAAGACCCATAAGCGGACACCTCCTATAACCGGACAAAAACATTGCGACGGTCAGTGTCCGGTTATGAGGAATTTCATCGTATATGCATTATAGAATATCCGATGTCTCCTTTCTGTGTGCTACAATATTATTCACTGCGTAAAGAGTTTAAAAATATCAGATATTCCTTAATAAAATTTACTCTTGTTAAACGAACGAATTAAGGGACTCGAACTGGTATCGTTATGAACTTCAGATCTACTATGCGGGATTTTGTTCTACCAGTCTAATCTCTCCTAAACTAAGTAATATGATTTATCAAATTTTTCAAACAAAGTATCGCACATATTTCTATCCACAATTATTTTCTATCTAATGGTAAAATTCTTCACTAACTATCAAGACAATCTTTCAGTTGATAAATAATTGTAGCGAGCTAAAACTTTGCTTGGAGCTTATAACAAGATATGTATATGTATGCATACATTTTAGACATGTGCAATGATTATAATAAAAAGGATTTTTAAATTATCTACTCTGAAATGGTTACTTGATTTGCTTACTAATTTAAAGTGATTATACAATACAATAAGTTTATGTAGTTTCTTTCGTCTGCAGTATGAATGATGATCATATTTATGTCCGCTCAATTCTCTCCGCTCATCTTAGACTGGGTAAATTCGTGAGCGACAAGAACAACACTTTCACTCATAGTACATAAGCATTGTATGCAATACACTCGTAATGAAATTTAAGTAGTACAATGAATATTAATTACAATACAAAAATGGGAAATATGATTATAATCATTGCACATGTGTATAGCTTTAAAGGATGTTTGATTTTTTAGCTTAACTCATATATTAATAGTGAAAAAATGTCTTTCAAATATTAAAATAAAATTATGAAAAATATATTAAAACTTGAAAGGGCCTCCAGTTTCTTCATTGTTCCGGCTTCCGCTTTTAACCTTGTGCTTCCTGCTTATAATAATGATATCAAAGTGATCCCTGAACGAAAAAAGGTTGGGAACAACTGATCTAAATGAATGCAAATATACGCTTTCCGTATCAATCTCATGTTGTTCTCGCAACGTTTTTTAAAGCGGTGCTCCACTTGTCAGGTTTATACTCATTGTAAATTAGTGGTTTTCAACCAGAGGTCCGTAAGAGCTAAAATATGGTGTGTAGGGCAAACTTCCAGATTTGAACTTCTTTTTTGCTAATCACAAAAACCTTCTCATGATCGTCCGTCGAACGGTGTCGGAGTTCATGGCTCACTTACTTTTTTCCATACTATTTTTATACATGGTTTATACACTGAATATGAATACTTGAAAATATAAAAAAAAAAAAAAAAAAATGGAGAGTTACAACAAAATTGATATTACATAAACCTTCTCCATGAAAAAATGCATGTTTGTGATCATTTTTATAGTCATTGGTCAAACGGTGTTGGAGATCATCAATCACATCATTTTTTTTTTTTTTTTTTTTTGATCCATTTTTATTTATATAGATGTGCATATTATATTATATTGTAGTACACTATGTATGTGAAACTATTAAACTAGTAATAAGTGGAAATTAAGATTTCTTTTTTTACTTAAATGATAAAATTTCAATGTCTTAAAATGCCATTTAAAGAATTTTATTGTAATTTATCCCCAACAAAAATGCGTAAAAAATTAAAAGTTTTCTTTATAAAAGACCGCAAAATAATTTTGAAAAAAAAAAACAGAAAACTTTCCTAAATTCTTCTTCTATTTTATTCTATTTTTAATTTTTTTTAATTTTTTTTTTTTTTAAATAGTATTTTCCTTATTTTTATGACAAAACACATAAAAGAAACTGTCAGTTTTTACATGTTTTAACGATTTTTTATTGTAGATTTAGGCAGCTTTATAGAGATTCCTTATTATTTATTATTCTTCTCTAACCACCGAAAATGATTGAATACTTATAAAATGTAAAAGAAAACTTAGTATACTCTATCAAAATGATGTGTTATGTTCTATTATATTCTATTCTATTCTATTCGATCTAATCTATATGAAACCCAAACCAAACCAAACCAAACTAAACCACAGCAAGAAGGCAAACCAACCCAAACCAAACCAAATTGAATAGATACAACGGATCGAATAAAAAAAACGAGTTTATGACTTAATTATCACACGAAAAGCAGCTCAAACTCAACTTAATGCGGCAATGTTGAAAAGATCCAACAACGGTTGAACATAATTAACACTCTCTATGTTCTGTTCAAATCTAAGAAAACATTTTTCAAATATTCTACTATGTAGTACATAAATAGTAGTAAAAAACTAGTCCCCAGTCCAGTTCAGTCCAGTGCAGTGGATAGATATTGATAGATAAGTCAAAGACAGGGACCGTATCAATAATTAGACAATAACAAAAGATGATGTGCGCTATAAGGAGTGAGTGCATGAGTGCATGAATGTTGTATGCTTGTAAGCGTGTAAAAAAAAAAAAAAAAAAAAAAAATCAAAAAAAAAAACGAAAGAACAAAAATAATAAAAAAAAAAATAAAACACCTGTTCCCAAATTCATTACAATACTCGATCTCAGACTTTCGACTTTCTTTGCTGTCTTGGATCTTGAATGTGGGCTCTTGGATGTGGGCTCTTTGATTCATTTTGTTGTCAATGTCAAAATAAAAGTTAAACAAATCGTTTAACATTTTTTATTCATCATTTTCATTTAGTCATTCACTCAATCTTAACATTGTTTTCATAATTTCCATAGTTCTGGAGACATCACACACACAGCATGTTCATTTTATAAGTATTATTATTGAAAATATTTATAAATGACTCGTGTCTTGTTACTTGATTGGTTTATTATTCCAATATAGTAGATTTGCTTTAAGATTCTGTCATTTTAGAAATGCATATCCATCGATCCAACATACATAGTTTGTGTGTGTGTGTGTGTGTGTGTGTGTGTGTGTGTGTGTGTACTAAGTAGTATTGTATTGTACAATAAATGATAGATGAGCACAAAATGAAGATGACGATAATGATGACTCTACTACAATAAATACTTATGACTATCATTCACAAATACTCATACTCATACTACATATTACTACTACTACTACTCATCTTAGCTTTCTTTCACATCGTAATAACTTTCTGTCATTTACTGCTATAAACTAATAAATTAATGTAATTTTATCTTTAGTTTTTAAGAAAATGGAAAAGTTGTGACCCTTTTTACCATAAGTAAGTAAGTAGTAGGTAGAGTTCTTTATTCATAATTCTATAGCTAATTACATACATTCATATTTATATACTTTACTTTATAGAGAATTAAGTAGTTTCACATTTTCTCTATTATATTGTAGTCACTGCTGATCTACCTATTTTAAGTGATGAAAGAATCCTGGTAGCAACATATGCAGATGACATTTGCAGAACCAGATAAATATTCTGGAACCGTGGCTCAAAAAAAGATGGAACATTGCCGTGAACACAGAGAAGTCAATTCACATAAACCTTTACCATGACTCGCATGAGCTGCCCTCCTATAAATCTTAATGGAGTTACGATTCCGGAAAGCACAACAGCGAAATACCTTGGACTAACTCTCGATAGGAGGCTAACTTGGCAGCCTCACATAAACTTGAAAACGAAACACCTCGACCTAAAACTAATAAAAATGTCCTGGTTCTTAAGATCAGGCTCGCAGCTAAGCCTGAAAAACAAGCTGTTACTCTATAAATCCATACTTAAACCAGTGTGGACTTATGGAATACAACTCTGGGGCACTGCCTCCAACAAACAAACATTGAGATTCTTCAAAGGTTTCAGTCAAAACTATTGCATAGACTTGTTGGTACGTGAGAAACTCAACTTTACACAGAGATCTACAGAAACCCATGATCCCTAAGGATATCGCAAGAATCAGCAACAAAAAATTCTCCAGGCTGGAAAGACATGACAATCACCTTGCAGTCAACCTACTTTACTATTAAAATAGAAACGTAATGAGAGTGTACAATCAAATTCGCTGATTATCGTTTTACGACAGATTTGCAATCTATAAAAGAAATTCCAATTAAAAAAAATATAGAAAAAGACAAACTTTCGCTTTGCCGAAGTTGTAATACTCTTCACGCCCCAGCTAGTTGTCCGAGGTTCTTGACGTGGCTATGGGTTAGACACTTATAGTGTCCAAATTTTAAGTCGATAGTACAAAAAACAAAAAAGTTTTTCTTATAAGAACTTTCATTTGGATCCCGGTTTGTAGGGGGGGGTACCCCTCCTAGTAGTCCAAGGGTCTTGAAATTTTCATGATTTGTGGATCTGGATGAGAAACTTATAGTATTCAAATTTCAGTTCGATAAGACAAAAAACAAAAAAGTTTTTCTAATAAGAACATTAATTTAAAAGGGGGTTTGTATGGGAGGTACCCCTCCTGATAACCCTAGGACCATGAAAATTATATGGTTGGTAGATATGGATTAGAAACTTATAGTCTACAGTCAGTTCAATAAGTCAAAAAATAAAGAACTTTTTCTAATAAGAACATTAATTTAAAAGGTGGTTTGTATGGGAGGTACCCCCCCCCCCCCTAGAGGTGCTCCGATTCTGCTGATTTACGAACTTGACCGGCGTTTGGTAAAAAGAAACCTATGTACAAAATTTCAGCTCTCTAGCACAAAAACGGAAGGACTAAGAGTGCGAACAGACGGACAGACGGACATGGCTAGATCAACTCGTCTCGTGGCGCTGATCAAGAATATATATATATACTTTATGGGGTCTCCGATGTCTCCTTCTGTGTGTTACAAACTTCATGAAAAACTTATAATACAATTCACTAACGTGAAGAGTATAAAAATATTGTAGTTAGAAAGAAATGAAAATGATTCCGAAAAGTTTTTCAATTAGAAACTTAAACTAAGAGAAGCTTCCGATTACTATTATAATTCTCTTTCATTTAGTCCAAAAAAAAAAACCTAAAGCCCGAGTTATTTGCATTTATTCGGTCTTCTTACCACCCTTCTTTGCCAGAGCGTGCTTTTGAGAACGCAACACAGTGGAGGCACGACGGAGAGCAGTTTGAGTCAAGTCCTTGCGATACTTTGAGCCGGTGAGCAAGTTTTTCAACTTCTTTAGAGCGTTGAAGGACTCTGGGTATATTTGCCCTTCTTCAGCACAGTTGAGAAGCTTTTCTTATCGACAGATAAATCTAGCGGTATGAGCTGACATTGGTTAAGTTGCTGGCTTCAGTACTGAAAGGTTTCTTGTCATTGCGCTTCTTCAACAAAAAAGCGTTGTTGTCGTGAATGATCAACCAGTTAAGATGTGATGAAGTGGCTCACGTCTTTTTCTGTAGAGTACGAAACAGAATTATTCAAATGATCTTAATTGTGGTTATTCTAATTACATTGTAATACATTGTGATCATGTTGATTAAATGAAATTCTATTCAGTAATATCCATTTATACTTAGGATATAAGCTGTTATACAATATTTGAAAGTGATATAAGTCCATTTTTTCAACGTTTCGAGATATTTAATGGTTTGCGTTTGAATTAATTTAAAAATATTGCCAAATGTAAATCAATTCGAGTGATATTTTTATCCCTATAGACACTTTAAAATTTGTTATTTAATAATAGTTATTATTAAAGTTATTTATTTTTTATAGCTTCAAATGGACTTATACCACTTTCAAATATAACAAAATCATAAACAAATATATAGACATAAAAAAACACTGAAATGGTTTGAAAAAAAAAATTATAATTAAAAATTAAAATGAAAACATTTAAATATATGAAAAACCAAGCTTAATTAATGATTAATTTCAGTGTTGTTAAAAATACAAATAAATTAAATTACTTCAAGATAACTAAAAAAATATATGTCCACTGGCATGCATTTGAATAGGGACAAGAATTTTTAAATGAAGATACAACTAATTAACTTAAAAAAAATCAGCCAAGTGTGAGTCGGAGGGTTCCGTACCATTTTGCTTAAAATATTAAGTTATGTGGATATTTAACAGCTTAAAAGTATACTACAATTACAGCTTAAAAGTATATTACAAAAAACAAAAAAAAAAATGTTAAACAAAAGGTTCAATTAAAGAAAAATGCTTCTAAAAATGTGTGTTTTAGTATTACACACTCTGTGAAAATTTCAACTCTCTACCTATTACGGTTCATGAGATAGAGCAAGAGACGAACGGACGGACATCGTAAGCTTAGTAATAGGGTCCCGTTAGCTCCCTATAGGTACGGAACGCTAAAAAGAAACGAAATCAAAAGGATATATTTTTTTCATTATTCAGTGATTTATTGTTTATTAATTACAAAAAATAAATCATTGCTAAATTACCAGGATTTTTAAAAACAAAAATTTTTGTTAAAGCTCTTTAAAAAATGGGTACTTTGATGCACCTTGAACGTATTTTCTTAACATTTCCTTGTACCAATCAACACGAGCCTTCTGCTCAGTGTTTGTCAGATTATTCTAGATCCAACGCGAACACCATCATGGAATTCGTCCTGAAGCGATCATCGACCATGATTGAATTCCTTATACCAGTTTTTTACAGTGCTTTATCATTGTATAAAGAATTAAGTTCATCGAAGCACTCTTGTCTTGATAATCCAAGACGAAAATTATGAAAAATAATCGCACGCTGAAATGAAATAATTAAAACTATCAAATTAGAAGACGATTGTTTCTATTGATTTATCTATAGTTCACTAAGAGAATTTCTTAAGATAAACAATAAAGAATATATCTGGTCGGTTTTAATGTCGGAATAAAGCATACGTAGTATGTATTTTCAAAGATGTACGTATATTCTTTCCGAGTCATACATAATGATGTCTATTCTTGTTGACGCTTGAACAGTGACAGACTTGTGAACAAATAATCGTATCGTGTCATGAGACATCGGAGACCCCATAAAGTATATGTATATATTCTTGATCAACGCAACGAGACGAGTTGATCTAGCCATGTCCGTCTGTCCGTCTGTTCGCACTCCTAGTCCTTCAGTTTTTGAGCTGCAGAGCCAAACGCCGGTCAAGTTCGTAAATCAACAGAATCGGACCACCACTAGGGCGGGTACCTTCCATACAAACCCCCTTTTTTAACTCAAAAAAAAAAACATTATTAGAAAAAGTTTTTTGTTTTTTGACTTATTGAACTGAAATTTAGACACTATAAGTTTCAACCATATAATTTTCATGGTCCTAGGGTTATCAGGAGGGGTACCTCCCATACAAACCCCCTTTTAAATTAAAGTTCTTATTAGAAAAAGTTTTTTGTTTTTTGACTTATTGAACTGAAATTTGGACACTATAAATATCTGACCACATATCCACAAACCATGAAAATTGCAAGACCCTCGGACTACTAGGAAGGGTACCCCCATACAAATCGGGATCCAAATGAAAGTTCTTATTAAAAAACTTTTTTGTTTTTTGTACTATCGACTTAAAATTTGGACACTATAAGTGTCTGACCCATAGCCACCAACCTTATAAATTTCAAGACTCTTGGACAACTAGCTGGGGCGGCATAGCCAAAGTTAGTCTTTTTTTATATATATATATATATATTTTTTTTTTTTTTTATTATCGATTTGAATTTGAACAATATAAGTGTGAACCATATAAATTTCAAGACCCTCAGACCACTAGAGAATATTGCAACTTCGGTATAACCAAAGTTAGTTTTCCTTTTACTGGTTTTAACTTAGTAATCTTATATTCTATAGAGAAGAAATTGGAAGCAGATGATCACCATTGGATAGGACCAATTTTCAATGCCACAGTTTTTTCGAAGGATCTGGCAACTCAACTAACATATAGTCTTGTGTAGTCTTTATGCAGTCACATCCATATTAATAATGTAATAATAATTAAAAATCTCTTCCTCAATCTATATATATATTGTATCTTTTATTCTCTGGTTATCTGATTAGATTACCAAATATTTTCAATAATTTTTTTTTTTTTTTTTTTTTGTTATTATGAATTTAAAGCATTAGACAACCCGTACCGCATATCCCGTAGTGCTATTATTATTATTGTGATTACTTTGAAATTAATGTGTCTAATTGATCTTAACCAAATTATTTCCGATTTCAAACAATGGTTGCGCTATAACAAGTGTAATAATGATAGAGAAGAAATGAAATAAAATGAAAAAGGAATAGACCCAAGAGCACGCGAGCTAATTTATCATGTCTCAGAAACAAATTCTTGATAGATTCATATCGTGTTTTAAATGACTAACGTTGAACTAAAACTGGAGGCAGCAGGCACACATACGAATAGACGAAGACGAAGATGATGATGATGATAATGATAATGATCTGTTGGAGGGTCATCACTCGTCTGACTGCCTGACTAACTGACTTACTGAATATATGAATGAATAAATGAATGAATAACAAAATGATTGAATTCGAAGGCGCTTGGATATCTGTACATATGCTCAGATCATCATATAGGTAAAATATTATGACTTGGGATGGGGGATGGTGAATAGTGGATGGTGGATGGTGGATGGTGGATGAGATGCATTGCAATGGCATTGCATACCAAAGAATAGATGAGTAGCTGTCAAAACTGACATTAATCAAAACACTATAAACGATTTTCATTTTCATTTTTTCAGGTTTTCTGGTTTTCTGTGTTGTTGTTTATCATTTCAGTTTCTACTATGCACACTTCTTATTTACATGTGCAACATATAATATCACTTAAGTCTGATGTTTGTGACACATAGAATCATGTACTACTTATATATAAAACTCTGAGAAAAACCGACAGAACAGCCACCTGTTGTTCACTTGTCTCTTTAAAACATACATTTACCATATATTTTCGTCAAGTAAATGACCTTTTTTTTTTACAATCAGAACATTTATTGTAGGTTCCACCACCACTACAAGCATTCAAATTACCGAGTAATTGCTTTACATTAACAGATTTTATTGATCAAACCTCTATGAATGTCCCAGGAATTGATTAACGATTTCATACAATAAACATATATCAGTTGATATTGTTGAATCTTTTTAGAGACACATTGCTTTCTATTCCCAAAGCTCGGTCATATTCTCAAATTCCCAATAGGAAAACGGACCTATGGTCATTAATAAGAAAAGGTAGAGTGTTTTAAAACTTTGATGAGACCAAAATTTTATTGTTTGTTGTTACTGTTTTAATGTTTTATTGTTGTTCATTTTATGGTTGTTGATGTTGATGTTGATGTTATACTTCTGAAATAAGAACCCAAAACCAAAAGCCAACAAAGTAATTCATGCGGCAAATGTTTTTCATATCAAAGTATTTTCTTCTCTTTAAGTTTTTTTTTTAGCTAAAATTACCAAAATCAAAAAAATAAAACAAAGGAAAATGAAGGATGGTGAAGAAAAACTTCAAAAACTACATCATCGCATGAACAAGTGCCGTCGAAATTTTTCTAAATGTGCGTGCTTATGTCTTCTACCTATGTATTATGTACATTCAGAGGTCGGTCGCTGGGTCAGTCAAAAGAGGTTAATAGCCTTTGACGATTTCAAATTGGGACTCAACAAGCTAAGAGAAAGAGAAAGAGAAAGAGAGAGAGAGGGAGAGGGAGAGAGAGTGAGAGAAAAAGTAAATGAGCACATAACATAGGTAAATATGTGACTGACTGAGTATATGGGTAAATGATTCATGTATAGTACATAAGTCTAAGTGAATAGCAAAAAAAAAAAAAAAAATAACTCTTGTCATTTGTGGATGAGAATAACAGATCGAGGAATAAAATAAAATATAATCTCACTCATACCCATGCTCTCAAGAGTCAATTAATGGCTTTTCATTTTCCATATAAAACATTATGATGACGACTGCATTGATGATGATGATGATGATGATGATGATTATAATGATGATGATAACAACGACAACCACGATGATGATGACTAAGATCATGTAACTTAAAACTCACTGACTTCCAGTTGATGATTTATGAATGTTGCGGCAATTGATCGATCAATCTATAGTTTAGTTGTATTCGGCACTCATTTGTACAGATTTCAAAAACACGCATCTAACGGTCTTAAATTCTTATTTGTTGTTTTTCTTGTTGTTGTCGTTTTTAGTCATTGTTTTAAGAAGAACCCAGACAATTTCAATGACGGATGCTTTGAGCTCACACACTCATCCGTTTGCTCACTTTTTCCTCAACAGATGAACGATGTTCATCTTTCAAGAAAAATAAAACTAATTAAAAAAAAAAAAAAAAAAACTTAAAACAATTTTCGGAAACCCGCATTCATTTTCCGTCAGCGATCATCCGTCACGTCACTACACGACCCAATCCAACCCGGCCCATACTGATCTGTCGATCGATAGACCCCCTCGAACCTTGAAATTGTAAATTATAATTTTCTTTATGTGAAATTAATTTAAAACAAAAGAAGATTTTACATTAATACAATATTATATTACGAGTTACGATTACTAAGTATATATAATACATACGAGTATGTTCATGTATTAGATCATGTTTCCATAAAACTTAATTATATTATTTTGATCATCATCATCATCACCATCATCATTATAATCCCTTAACGATTTTCTGAATAATATCAAAACATTATTGTGTGTATTTAACCGAGTTATTCACTTTTGCTGTATTACCACCTTGTTGTGCTAAACCGGGATACTCGTACAGCCTAGAACCTAGGCTATTGATAGTATCTCCCATGCGGGCAATTGTAAATTTCAGAAATTTCATAATACTAAACTGCATATGCAAAATATATTGATAAGTACTCAAATAGAAACTACACCCAACTTTCTTTTTACACGGTGACTACGTTCCTTAGAAAATCGTGCAAAAAAAAAATCGTGTAAAAATATACATGTGTCATATGGTAAATTTGGGAATATGTTCCAAAACTTTAAAAAATCGTGTAAGATGGGAAATCTATACATATTTTCCCCAAAATCCGTGCATAAAAAGTAAAAATGAAATGAAATAATTCATTTTTATTAAAAAAAAAAAAAACAATACTATGCATTAAAAATAGGTGTATCATATAAAAATTTTAATTTAAATAAGAAATAAAACTCGATTTCGCAACTATTCATCGCTACTTGATAACAAGCGTACACGTTTTTAATGGGCTGGACCATCGTCATCTGAAGATACATCAAATTCTTCCAAAACTGTCGGGTTTGATTGAAATGAAGAATTTCTATTGTTATTAGATGCCGTTGTTAGTTTTTTTTTTTTGTTATAAAGTTTGTTATTAGCAGCTGATTTCTTGGTTTTTTAACTTCCTTATATAATTCTTGATATCCAGCTACACAAAACTGAAGATTGCGTTTATAACAATGAATTAATAACCATTTTTACTTTTATTTGTAATAAGAAATAATGAGCAATACAATTGTTGCTGCCTTCGAACTGAACATTTCAACACGAGATTCAATATGAAGAACAACAAGATAAAGAAAAAGCGTATAAATCATTATTCGGGTATTCCCCTAATTGAATTTTGTTTTCGTATACATTCACGAATTTGCTTTAAAACACTGGAAAAAAAACAGCCTTAAAATTTTTTTTCTTTGAATTCGTGCAACATCAAAAAATTCGTGTGAAAAAAATTAAAATTATTCGTCTAATTTGTAAAACGTGCTATCTCAAAATTGTGTAAAATAAGTCCGTGTGAAAAGAGATTTGGGTGTATTAATTTATATGATTTGGCCACAACTCCTAGTAATCACAGCAAAAACAAAACTAAGTACAAAGATTTATTAAATGTGTTTCTAAGCGCAAAACTCGAGAACGAGTGGACCAATTTTGATGAAAGTATTTATTTGTTACTTATGGGGTCAAGTGGATGGTTATTAGCTGCATTTGGACCTAGTAGGTAGGTTATTTGTATATATATACATATTATGTTTAATTCTTCAATTAGTCTTTGTTAAATATCTCAGTTAATTATGTCAATATTATTAATATGAACACTCGAAAGACTTAGTCAATCGGAAGACGATGAATCGAATGCCAACCATGCAGCGACTTCTAATGCCTTGAATGCAGATATTCTGCTAAACTTACGGTTTCTGACTTCGTCCCATTCCTGGCAGATCTCATTGCTTTAATAGCAATGCTGCTATCCTTGATTGTGGGAAATTGTTTAATGATTTCTGCTCTTAGTTCTTCAGACTCTGTGACTTCATCCAAGTCACGGCATTCTATGACTGTTAGCTGGGAGAGAGTTTTAATTGTGTTGCACAACTCTGCAAGGTTTCCTTCATCTTCATTTAACAACAAAATAAAATAAATATCAGTAATAATTTTACCTGGGCGCAACAGGTCTACTATATAAAATACAACTATAAAATTATGTTAAACTTCGCCCATTGTTATGCCTTGTTTCGGAGACCATAATAGCCAGCTTAGGCTATCGGTTTTAGGATTTTCATACCTTCTAAGCCATCATTCTAGCAAGGGGAATGTAGAAAATTTGTGAAAATTAAATAAAAAAATATTAAAAAAAAGACTAACTTTGGCTATGCCGAGGGTCTTGAAATTTATAAGGTTGGTGGCTATGGGTCAGAAACTTATAGTGTCCAAATTTCAATTTAATAAGTAAAAAAAAAAACTTTTTCTAATAAGAACTTTCATTTGGATCCCGTTTTGTATGGGAGATACCCCCCCGTAGTAGTCTGATTCGGCTGATTCCCGAACTTGATCGGCGTTTGGTAAAAAGAAACAAACGAACATGGCTAAATCAACTCGTCTCATTGAGCTGATCACAAATATATTTACTTTATGTGGTTACAAACTTCAAACACAAACTGACAAACTTATAATACTATTCACTCCAGTGAGGAGTATAAAAATGTACGAATATATTGGGTGAATAGAAAGTATTTTTTTATTATAAGAGATCTGAAAGAAATTTTGTTTTATTATTTCCATTCATTCGTATGTTAAAGCCAAATAGTAAAAATATTTAGTTTTGGACAAAAGTACAGAATCACTTATTGATTTGTATCCGGGTTGATACATGCCATTTTCATAGTGTTTTTGATCATTTCGTTAGATTTTTCGAGTTATTTTAGAGGGTATTGTTTTTGGCATTGACAAAGGTTGATAATCTCTTTCCAATGTCGGACAATAAGGAAGTGATTTATTCACATTTGCATTGTAAAATTTTACAAACCAAGAACCGAATTCCAATGCCGCATATCCGCCTTTGATTAATTTGCTAACCGGAATATCTTTTTTTACTTTCATCTCGTGAAACGCTGCTTTTAGTACGTTATAGTTCTGCAAAATGTCCAGTTCCGAGGTTGCTTCAAAATTAACTTTTTTCATGTTAACTACTTTTTGAAATAACGCATGAGCAAGATGGCAATACACCGCACCATTTCCAATATCGTTAATATGTTTTATATCCCCGTTAAGTACTTCGTTATACCAGTCCTGTAGTTTCTGATAGGAAACAATATCTGATTTCTTCAAGGTAACGTTTTTTACTTCACAATTTTGCATAATTATTATTAAGTACTCGTAATTGCCAAAAATATAGAAAATATGAAATATGAAAGAGAAAATTCTTGTTTCACTATCCAAATTTAGTTTATATATGAAATTCAAAAAGAAAGCAGAATTATGATAAATGATGTTTAACTTACTACGATTTAAATAGACAAAATTTGTTTTGGCAAAATCTATTTAGATTCTTCTTATGTCAAGTACATTTGTGCTATGTTTCTAGTTTTTAAGATTTTTCAGATGAGTTAGGATAAAATAGGATATAAGATTAGACATGTTGCTCACCAAAGAGCAAAGTCATCCAGAAGCCTTACAGCGTATTGTGAGTGTGGGTGTGATGTGTTCGGCTTAGAAAACCGCACCTTACAATAGGATCCCTACACCTACTGAGCCCCTTCTGGGAATTAAAACTTTTATCTAAGAAGGGGTACAATACATTATACAGTTCTCTTATCATAAGTTGATGTTGTCTATAATTTGGATTTCCAGGCGGGTTGGTATAAGTGAGAATACTTTGTGTTACCAATCCGGGCAGTTTGGTAATGCTTGTGGTTGAAATTGGGTCACCAATTCGGGAACTGTTTGGAGTTCGATTTGAAAGTACCTTTGGGTACGAAGTCTGAGCAGAGCCTGTGTCTTGTACCACGGGTGGTCCAGGAGCCTACAGAACTTGTTCCGTCCTGGCTAACGGGAATGGTCTCTTTATAGAAGTATTGTGGTGACTGTGGCTATTACCCCGATGCGGATAGAGTACTAACTCGACTTGGAATTGCGTTATACAACCGGATGATGCGACCCATAGAGCAACGGAGATTTTAGATAGTCCTTAATTCCAGACCAAGGAGTAAATCATATGGCCAAAATAAGTATGTCTCGAATATGTTACCTGCGGATATTATCCAAGAGAACGTTGATTGACCTTTTAACCCCTGTATTCGGCACCGTAATATAAAGTCTTAATTGACAGATGTTCAAGTTAAATAAATCGATATTACCTACTGAGCCCCTTTACCACTACAAGGTAGCCATAAAATTATTAGAAACTTACAGAGATAAAAATAAAAAGAAATTAGTAAATCACTATTATTACATATTATATAACAAAGTCCCCCTGCCGTATCATTTGTGTGTCTGAACACGAAAAACTTAAAAACTAACGAACAGATTTTCATACGGTTTTCCCCAATGGACAGAATGATTCATGAGGAAGGATTATTAAAAACAAATTGTGAAAGCCCCAAAAGAACAACCGATCAAAATCAAAAGAAATAAAAGTAATGAGGTGTGCAGGTGTAAAGCTTAAAAATAAAACAAAAATGTATACAAGAACTTAGTTTTAAACTGTTCATTCTTATGGCAACTATATGATATAATCCAAACCGGTTGATTTCGACATATGATTACATCAGGAAGACGAACCTATAGCTAGGTTTCGGTTTCATGACGATAGCTTTAAAACTGAAAGACTAGTTTACTTAGAAACAAACAAACGGACATATCAGCTATATCGACTCGGCTAATGATACTGATCAAGAATATATACAATATGTGCATACTTGATGTGGTTGGAGACGTCGTATTCTATGCGCTACATATTTCGTGACAAAATTATAATACCCTCTGCAAGGGTATGAAAACATCGAAGTACTGTAAAATAATATTAAAATCACTTCACATTAAGTCGAGTATCTCCCATGGTTAATCGCAGTCAAGTCTTTACTCTTTTTAACAAAAGACGACGTAGTCTCCGTTTCTGAACTACTTAAACATTTCTCTGCTAATTTTTTTTAGGCTTTAGGCCATCTGTCAATTTCTAACCTTTGTCACATCAATTTTTTATAGCCATTAAGTCGATGGTTTATTTTTGTCCATTAAATGAAAGAAAAATTATAAAAATATTCTTTTTAAGACACTGAAAGATCTCTCTATTGTTGCAGTTGTACATGGTAAAAGTCAATATAATAATCAGAGAAAAAACAAATCGACATTTGTTCAAAAATCGCAAAAATGTAACTCTGAGAGATTTCTCAAATTGTTGATCATCCAAAGGTTATACCAATGCTCCGCTTTTTGGTCAATCCAAAGCCAAAGAAGAAAATTCGTTAAAACTTCACGCAGTGAATAGTATTATAAGTTTGTCATGAAGTTTGTATAATATTACACAGATGGTGACATCGGAGACCCCATAAAGTATATATATTCTTGATCAGCGCGACAAGACGAGTTGATTTAGCCATGTCCGTCTGTCTGTCAGTTTTTGAGCTAGAGAGCTGAAGCTTTCTTTTCACCATATGCAGTACATTTGTAGAAATCAGCCGAATCGGACCACTAGGGAGGTGACCCCTATACAACCCCAGGTTCAAATTCACCTTCTGATTAGGAAAACTTTTTTATTTTTTGTATCATCGACTTCAAATTTGGATCCTATAAGTGTCTGACTCGTATCCATCAACCATGTAAATTTCAAAACCCTCGGACTATCAGGAAGGGTACCTCCCCTACAAACCTAGATCCAAATTCAAGTTCTTATCAGAAAAACTTTTTTATTTTTTTGTATTATTGACTTCAAATTTAGACTCTATAAGTATCTAACCCATATCCACCAAATGTGTAAATTTCAAAAACCACGGTCTACCAAGAGGGGTACCTCCCATACATACCCCATTTTTTAAATTTATGTTCTTATTAAAAAAAGTTTTTTGTTTTTTGACGTATCGAACTGAAATTTGAATACTATAAGTGCCTGACCAATATCCACCAACCATATAAATTTCAAGACCCTACGGTTACCAAGAGGGGTACCTCCCATACAAACCCCCTTTTAAATTAAAGTTCTTATTAGAAAAAGTTTTTTTTTTTTTTACTTATTGAACTGAAATTTGGACACTATAAGTTGCTGGTGCATATCCACCAACCATATAAATTTCATGATCCTAGGGTTACCAGGAGGGGTACCCCCCATACAAACCCCCTTTTAAATTGAAGTTCTTATTAGAAAAAGTTTTTTTTTTACATATTGAACTACAATTTAGACACTATAAGTGTCTGACCCATATCCACCAACCTTAAAAATTTCAAGACCCTCAAACCACTAGGAGGGGCGTGAAAAGTATCACAACTTCGTCATAGCCAAAGTTAGACATTTTTTTATATTTTTTACTCCAATTTATCATACAAGGTGATATATGTTAGCTGTTTCGAGGACCTAGAACCTATAAATAGTACTATATGAAAATAAAGCCAATTCTCAGCTTCGAAAAAAAAAAAGAAAAAATCAATGCAATTGATATTTATTTCAATTTATATTTCGAAGCATTTAATTGTATTTGGAGTAGTTGTCATTGGTTTCATATCTCTGTAAGCCCCTAAGAACGATAAGATATGTACGTCACCAACAATCAATGACTTATTGACGAAGTAAGGCAAAACAAAAAAAAAATTTAAACTTTAAATGCGTCGTTAATAACTTAATAGAATTCTTGATGTCAATAGAATTAAAGAAATTATGAATATTTATTTACTTGTAAAATGTAGTTTAGAATGAATACTACTATAAGTATCATGGTTAGGATCACAGTAATATTATTATAGTTACACTAATAAAACAAAACAAAAAATATACCTTAATTATGGTAAAAATAAAAAGTTTACTTTATTTATTAACTTCCGGTGATTGACTTATAACATCCGAAGTTTGTGCTAAACTCTCTTCATTGTCAATAAGTATTTTCTTCACACTAAAAGCATCTTGATCATGAGGTTTATGCCAACCATAACAGCGACGTACTCCATAGAATAGGGCAACCAGTACAAGTGATGTTAATGAAGCCGTAATGGGTACTACAAGCACCAAATCCAACTGAGGTTGTGGCAAACTGTATTGCAGTAAGACAATTGGCAAACTCATATTGAGAACACTAGCATCGATGCCCAAAGTCAAAGCATCGGTAGCACTACGACGGCCCAAAAGGCGTGAAGAGCCCACAATTAATATATAACCAATCAGTGGTAGACAGAGTGAGGCAATAAAGACCTAAGCATAGAAAAATGATAAGATGCACTAATAGGAATTTAGATTCATATCAATAGAATACAATAATTACTCACCTGCCAGGTGTACTGGGCAAAGACAAAGATGTTCATGCCAACAGTAACTGCAATTAGACATAAACTTAGGGCCACTGAAACTGGCTTCAAGAAGCGAAAGATAAAACGAGTGGTGCGTGGTATAAAGACACGTAACAATACACCAAGGGTAAGCGCAACAATTACAGCCACTGCACCAATTGCCAACTCGACATAGGGCACTACTAACTGCTGTTCATCATTGTAGACAACACTTGCGAACAACATTATCCACAGCGGCATTAGTCCCAATGCCAATAACCCATTTATGGTCGATGTAGCCACAGATAAATTCAAGTTTCCCTTTAGAAATATTATACAGATATTGGCCAAGCCACCGCTAGGGGCCAAAGCCGTATAGAAGAGAGCCAAATGTAATGATTTGTCATTGGCAAAGAGTAAATAGCCAAAGGCCATGCCCAATGCTGGCATCAATAGATAACAATTCAAGAACCCAATCAGTAATCCAATAGGCATACGAACCAAGGCCAGTAAACGCTGCAAATCCAAAACTGTGCCCAAATTAAGAAACATTAACATGACCACACCACCGGCAACATATGTGAAAGTACTTTCATTTATTGCATGTGATCGTAGCACGGCAACGCTTAACATTTCCTTACTACGTTCCGCTTCCTCTGGGATATTGTTTTCCCTATAGTAGTATAATGTCACATAGAGTGTTGTATAACCATAATACTTGCCATAAATATCTATAATGCCAGACCAGCTTCCATTTGTTGTTGTTGCAAATTCATTCCTTGTAATATTTCCGGAATTCACATAGGCATATCGTGTATCCGATAATTCAATAACAAAATAAAACTCATTTTCGGTTGCAGTTTTGTCAACATTATAAATGGTAATTGTTTGTTGCTGTTTAGCACCATCACTTTGTAATAGTAATTTCTCATTTTTAAGATCATTGAAACCATTAAAGTTCACTTGCCAATTACCGACGATCTCGCCATAACCGTAACCATTGACCGAATAAACAAATATTAAAAATGTGATGATTAAGCAAGTCAAAATATTTGTTGTTCTCTGTTTGCTATAGTCCATTGTACTTATGTTTTACTTCTGACTAACTTCTGACACAATACTAACTGATTCTACTTTATCAATTCTTACACTACTCTACTATATAGTACTACCAAACACTTCTCTCATTTTTTTTTCGATCCAAAAACAATAATATGTGCAATAAAACCCGAAAAAGAAGAATATCTTTGACTATGCTGAAGTTGTAATACTCTTCATGGCCATTTCTAGTGGTCCAAGGGTCTTGAAATTATAATTATATAGGTTTGAAACTTATCGTGTCTAAATTTCAAGACGAAAAAAAGTTTTTCTAATAAGAACATGAATTTTGATCCAGGGTTTGTATCGGAGGTTTGTATTGGGGGTATCCCCCGCCCCACTAGTGGTCTGAATCAGCTTCAGTTCTCTAGCTCAAAAATTGAAGGACTATTTTTCATACAAACAGCCAGACAAACAGACAGACAGACGGACATGACTAGATCAACTTGTCTCGTCGCGCTAATCAAGAATATGTACTTATACTTTATGGGGTCTCCGATGTTTTTTTTTTTCTATGTGTTACAAACTTCATGAAAATCTTATAATACAAATAATATACTATGTGAAGAGTATATAAAACACTCAAAATAACAAATGTTCTTCAGTTGAAATTTGTGTGTTACTATCCGCTTAGGGCACAGAGAGCACTTACCAAAGGGGGTCCCAAAACTGCAATTCAAATATATGTAAATAAAAATATTTAGAAAATTAATTAAGGAATAAGGTAAGAGGACCCCAGTAAATCCTTCAGATATAATTATATATATGTAAGTATATTCCGAATAATTTCATTTTTAGTAACTGGAAAATTTTTATATTTTGTGAGATTTATGTAACTTTGCCAACTCTTGACTTCCATTAATCGAAACGAGCCACTGGTCATCGCTATTAAAATAAATCAATCGTTAACTGATTTTATTTCTTATTTATTGATTTTGAAATACAAAATTTTGGTTATTTGTTTATCTTTAATCATAAATCATAATAAGCCACTACAAAAAAGTTTATAACAAAGAAAACCAAACCAAAACAGAACATTAACCATGGGTCCACCGAAGTTTATATACCTTTCAGATCCCATCTAAAGAAATTAAGCATTTCCCCATAAAATTGGTAGGTGATGGAATGTGATATGTTTTGTTGGAAATCAGTTTTAATTGCAAACAAAAACTTAGCTTCTACCATAAACTATACGAAATATTGGTCGAATGAGTACAAATTTTGGATAGATTATGTTATAAGTAATGATATTTATGGGTTTATGAAAAGTTTCATTTGAACAATTACGAAAATATGAAATATTGTCTAAAACAACAAATAATAAATTCTAAGTATTATAACTGAAACCTATTACTACATAAAAAATCAAAAAGTTCTCTTTACTATAAAAATCCATAAGAACTCGTTGTGCTACCATGGGTAGCTACGAGTATATTTAAAAAAATTCAGATCTTATAAAATAAATACAAAAAAAAAAACACACACTTTCCAAGCTGAAATTATTTTGATTTTGATTTTGGTATGGGAACAATGGGTACTACCACTTTCAGTAATCAGGAAGCTCTTACATATGACAGTAAAAAGAGTCTGTACCAATCAACTTAACACTTCTCAGCTCAACTCAAGACTAAGCTTGACTTAATACTCATCTTATTGTAATGAGATGATCATCTTTTGTATACAAAAACACTCTGTGGGATTCCCCCAATTCTATGCGTCACAAACGTCATGAGTGAAGTTAAAAGACCCACTTGCATGCACACACACACACAATGGTAGTGATAATACCTTATCACAGATAAGAATAGCTCTTCGAGAGAATCCAAATTTGAGAGCAAAACACAACACGACAATTGATTGATTTTTATTTTATTGTATAAATTTATTAATTTTTTTTTTTAGTTAACAAAAAAAAATTATTATATTATTAAAACTAATCTTTTTATTTAAAAAAAAAAAATTATGTATTTAATTATGTAGATTTATTTAAGCTAACTAGAAGGCATTAAAATTAAGGTAGCTAAATGAAATAATATTAATTTCATTTCATTAAAAAACACAAAAAAAAAAATTATAAATATGTTGTGAGTTAAACAAAAAAAATTAAACAATTCAAATAAATATTAATGTTAATATTATACTAAATATAGTTTACACAAAAGATGCTTAAATTATTAATTTTATCAATATATTTAAAAGAAATTTGATTGTATGATTTGCAAACAAGTGTTAAAAGTGAAGTTAAAAAATATTCAAGTCATTATTTTTATTAATTATTTTTAATTTTTTTTCTTTTTTTTAACTAATAACTGCATTTTTTTTTTAACTCAAACCTATGTATGTAGCCAAGTTTCTAGTATATGGAGATTATTATATTTTTTTCCAATATAATGAATTATTTATTTATTTATGTTATTTTTTTTTTTTTTTATTTTATTTTAAATTTTATTACAAGTATAACTAGTATTCCCCAATGGGCCATCACGCTTTTGGTTGAGAAAACTATCTACGCACAAAATATTATTAATTTTAAAAACTAACAAACAAAAAACAAGTGAATTACACACTCTGTGAAAATTTCAACTCTCTACCTATTACGGTTCTTGAGATAGACCAGGAGACGGACGGACGTACGGGCGAACGGACAGCGTAAGCTTAGTAATAGGGTCCCGTTAGCTCTCTATGGGTACGGATAAAAAGATGTTTTAAAAAGATGACTTAATTAATTTTAAAATATTTATATGAATATTTAAGTCCACCAATTCCGTCTTTTCCAGTGGATTTCCTACCACAAAATATAAAAAATCGCTTGACAAACTGAGAAAAAAAATTGTGTTGAACTGTTGTGTCTTTGACTATTTATATTTAATTTATTTTGTTTTATTAAGTACAGTCTTTATCCGAAGATTTTATACAATGAATTCCGTTTTTCATACCCCACCCATAACTTCTATGATTTGAACAGATTCTTCATGTAGACCAAGGACCCTATGACTTTTCTTATTAACTATTAAAATTTCATACAAACTTGTGGATATGAAAATACGTATATTCTCTATTCATAGATCAAGGAATTTATTCAGAAAGATAGAAGTAATGTATTTCCTTATAGGGAATACACTAAAAACTTAGATCGGCACAAGGATCTTCTCTTACTTAATTTGAATTCATTAGGCTTCTTGATTTGATTCTACCATTTGTTTTCATTTCCCTTACACTAATAATTTCATTGAGAGCTGAAATTTTGCACGAAGCCTTCTTTTCACCAAACGCAATACAATCAACCGAATCGAAACACTAGGTGGGGTATCTCCAAATTCATCATCTTATTAGAAAAACTTTTTTGTTTTCTGTACTATCGACTTGAAATTTGGATACTATAAGCATGTAAATTTTAAGACCCTCGAATCACTAAAAGAGTTACCTCCTATACAAACTTAGATTCAAATTTAAGTTCTTATTAGGAAAACTTTTTTGTTTGTTGTACTATAGAATTGAGACACTATAAGTGTCTGACCCATGCCCATCGACCATGTAAATTTCAAGATCCTCAGACCACTAGGCCCCTTCCATACAAAATATGAACTTAGAACAATAGTCAGAAGATATAAAATGTATTACAACTTTGGCATAGCCAAAGTTAATCTTCTTTTTACATCCGGTTTTACAATAATATAAAATTACGTAATAAGGAAAACAAATAAAGAGGACAAAACAAACCAAACCAAACTAAACCAAATCATCAATAAAAATTTATAGAAATAAAAAAATAATTTTTTGTTTATTTATTTTATTGTTTTTTTTTTTATTATTACTATTATTATAATAACTTTTTTTTTTGTTTTTAGAAAAATATGAATTATTTTTTATTACAATATTATATTATTTTTTCTAAATTTTTTTTTTCTTTTTTATTTACTTAAATTTTGACACTTTATTATCTTTTAGCTTATAAAATCAAAATGAATTAATACCAAATTAGTAAAAAAAAAAATACCCTCAAAGAAGCGCATTAATTAATTAAATAAATTTTAATTGTTCTGTTTTTTTTTTTTAACTATATGTAAGTAGTAGTATATTTTGTTAATTAAAATTAACTTAAATTGTAACAAAAAAAAAATAATTGATTTTGATTTGATCCATGCGTCTTTTTCTTAATTTTTCGAAAAGGATATTTATTAATTAATTTAATTTTAATTAACATTCACTCACAACATCACACAGACCAGTCAAACATCATTATCATTATCTTCGTCATCGTCATCAGAATTGCATTAAGTTAAGTTAAGTTAAGTTACAGCAAACAAATACACAAAATACTTTTATAAATTTCATTTTTTTTTTTGTTTTTTTTTTTTGTTTTATATATATATAGATAATAGTTTAATTTTATTTATTTATTTTTGTTTTTTTTTTGTTTTTGTTTTTGTTTAATAAAAAATTAATTAATAATAATTATAATGAAAACATTGAATTTTTGCTATGAAACATTTTTAACTTAAAATTAAAATGCGTTGTTTAAGTTGCTTTGTTGTTGTTGTTCTAGTTGTTGTTGTTGTTGTTGCTCTTGTTCTTTGAATATTTGATTTTGTTACACATATTTATTATTATTATTTTATTATTATATATTTAGTATTATTATCATTATGTTTCTTTTTTCTTTTTTATTGTACAAAAAAAAAAAAAAAAAAAAACCAAAAAACAAAATTAGGTTATTTTTTTATAAGAAAAAGAGAACAAAATATAAAATAAAGAAAAAAAGAAATCAAGAGAAATCAATACAAAAAGAAGAAAACTAGTAAAAATTTATATAAAAAATAAAAAAGTTTAAGAAAATTATTTATAAAATAAACAAAACTAAAAACAAATAGTATGGATATTGGGCAAATGGAAGTGTTATTATCCTCATCATCATCATCATTATCATCATCATTATCATCATCATCATCATCATCATCATCGTCATCAACATCAATATTATTATTATCATTCATCATTGGGTTTGATATTATAAAGATTATCGAAATTAGATTAATGCGTGATTTTTTGCAATTTTTGTAATACTTTAAGCCCTTGTTCTTGATATTCCTGTTTCGACATCCAAAAACCATCACGATCTTTTGTTACTTCAGCCAATACAGCACCACCAATGAACACCATATCCTTTCTTCTTGGTGGATCTTCAATGCGTATTTTAAATTTCTAAAAAATGAAATGAAAATTTTTTATTTTTATTAAATCAGTTAAGAAGTTTTCTATTTATTTGTATTGTTTATGGTACAAGGGCTACGAGAGCCTCACAGCCTTTGCTTGTGTTATCCACTTCTTAGAGACAATCTTTCAATGGTTGATGCTATCAAAAACATTAGACAATCGAAACCATACAATTTGCCAATTTACGGGATGCCTCATCCATACAAATTTGCTCGGTATTTAATCATAAAGGGATCGTCCGAAATGAAATGACCAACGCAGCAGCTGAGCTAGTATCGCAGTCACCATCAGTAAGCACATTTCTTTCAAAGGAGAAAGACATGCCCAGGACAATTAGAGACATCCTGCTATTCCAGGCAATATGAAAACTCACTGGCTATTCAGCACATGTATAAAGTTGTTAAACCTTTTTGTGTCAAAAACAAATACCCTTATCTTCATACGACTACGATTTGGTCATCTCGCGTCATCACCCATACCCATCTTCTAAAAGGGGACATGCACACTTCCTGCCACTCCTGTTCAATTAAATTGACTCAACATGTTTTGTATTTTATACTTTGATTTTATCTTTTATGCTATAAACTATCGCCATAGCCTTTGTTTTTTTTTTTTTTTAGAAGAGAACATTGGACAAATTTCAAAGATATGAGTTAGTCGCATAAAATTTTACATCTCTGATTTACAAACATATTTCTGTTTTGCTTTGCCTATACCAAAAAAATTTAATTTTAATTTTTAGTCGATCACTAGATGCTTTAAATTTAGTTTTCCGATTAGCTTTGCGATTTAAAAGTTGCATTTTGTTGTCTCTTGCAATTTTCAATTATTTATATATAAAATGAGTCGTGATGCACTAATAAATTCAGAAGAAAAAAGCAAAATGTTGGCCTATCGAGACAGCAGAAAAAATCTTTAAAATCTCTAAAAGTCTGTTATTTTCTTAGCAATCCATCAAATTATGGAAGAAAAAAAATTAAAAAACCAGGAAAGCCAGGAATTCCCTTACGTCTCATGAAGAATAATTCTCCGAGAAGCCTCAAACTCTGCAGTCAAAATTCAATTAAAATTGGGAGTAAATGCAAGTGTAGCTGCAGTACAGCGGGTGATAGGGAAAGCAAAACATCTTTCCTACTCAGCTCAGCAAACGAAATGCAGCAAAAGCGTACAGAACCAGTTCAAGCTGTCCAGGTCTTTGGCCGCAAGATAACTGCCACAGCAGTTGCGTACTGCAAGCGCGGCAGTGGTTTGCTGAAAGTAAATGGGCGTCGCTTGAATCAAATTGAACGCAAAGTTCTCCAGTGCAAATTACAAGAGCCGCTTTTATTGCTCGGTAAGGAGAAATTCGAGTGCGCGTTAGCGGATGTGGACATTTTGCTTAGATCAATGCAATTCGTCAGGTTATCTCTACCAAAAAATTCGTTGATAAAGCGTCCAATAAATAAATTAAGAACGAACAGAACTTTGATGCTTGGAGATCCGTTTCACTGCGAGCCAAAGAAGTTTGGTGGTCCAGGTGGCCGTGCCCACTACCAAAAGTCTTACAGTTAATCTTCTGTGCGGTTTTTTTCGTTTGGATTAGAAATATAATTTAGACAACTTTATTATATTTCTCTGAATGAAGGTTAATTAAATTAAAATTTAAAAAAAAAACCTCTTACCGACATTCGTATGAATGCTCGCTCTCTTTTTGCTTTTTCAGAACCACATGAAATGGAATAACGAGTAGCATCGATTCTTTTTTTTTTTTCTGATGAAAACCGCTTTAATTTGGATGAACCAGATAGTTTTAACTATTACTTCCATGACATAAGACAGGAAGAACACTATTTTATCCGTCATCATAGACGTGAGGGGGCATAATGGTATGGGGGGGGGCACCTCCTATTATAACTCATTCGAACTTCAATTCGTTTCATTTAATATGAATGCTAAACGCTACAGAGAGCTGCATGTCCACTCTTTTCTCACATTTTTGAGCCATTAACTTGGATATTTCAACATGAATACATACCTCCCGAGTGAGTGGTAAAGAAGTGGATTAACGACCAAAATGTTACCTTAATGGAGTGACATCTGTACTCTCCTGACCTCAATATCATCGAGAACGAGTGCGGATGACTTTCCCATAAAGTCTATTAATCTGACAAACAATTTGAAGACCTAGAAACATTAACAAATGCCATTAAGAGCACCTGAAGCGAACTATTATTCAATATATTGAAGTCCCTTTACGATTCAATGCCTGACCGAATTTTTGAAGCGATTTCAAATAAAGGTGGCTTGACACATTATTAATTAAGATTAATACATTAATGGTATAAAAATATAAATTAACACTAATTTTGTGGAAGATTTTGCCATTTATATTAATTTTTAAGTCCATGAGTCTATTTGGACGTGATTTTGGTGGTTCACCCACAAAATAAAAAATATATTCAAAATTAACCTTTTTACTTAGAAAGCTAGTTTTTGTTTGGTTTATTTAAGAATTGAATACTGAATAATACAAAAAAAATATATATATTTTTCTACTTTTCTTAGTATTTCGATTTAAAAATTTCATAATCTATAAAAAAAAACCCCTTGTTTCTATTTGATTGGACGGGAATGTATTTTAGATAATTACACTCAATTACAAAAAGCATTCTGCTTCCTAAACACATGTGACCTCTTACATTCAATCTAATATTTTAATAATTTCTTAGAGTCAGAGGCCTAGTATTTTTTAATTTTAATAAATAAGATATAAACCAATGGCTATGTCGAAGTTGTAATACTCTTCACGCCCCCGCTAATTGTCCGAGGGTCTTGAAATTTATAAGGTTGGTGTATGGGTCACTTATAGTGTCCAAATTTCAAGTCGATAGTACAAAAAATAAAAAAGTTTTTATAATAAGAACATGAATTTGGATCTCGGTTTGAATGGGAGGTACCCCTCCTGGTAGTTCGAAGGTCTTCAAATTTACACATTTAGTGGATATGCATCAGATACTTATAGCATCCAAATTTGAAATTGAAATTACAAAAAACAAAAAAGTTTTTATAATAAGAACATGAATTTATATCTGGGTTTGTTTGGGAGGTATCCCTCCTGGTAGTTCGAGGGTCTTGAAATCTACACACTTGGTGGATATGCATCACACACTTATAGCGTTCAAATTTGAAGTCGGTAATACAAAAAATTAAAAAAGTTTTTCGAATAAGAACATGAATTTGGATCTATGTTTGTATGGGGGGTACCCTCCCTAGTTGACTGATTTGGCTGATTCAGACAAATATACTGCGTATGGCAAAATGACAGCTCCGTGTAAAATTTCAGCTCTCTGAGGGACTAGTTTGCATATATACAGTCAGACGGACAGACGGATATTGTTAGACCAATTCGTCTCGTCGCGCTGATAAAGAATGTATATACTTTATGGGATCTCCGAAGTCTCCTTCTGTGTGTTACAAACTTCATGACAAACTTATAAAACTATTCACTGCGTGAAGAGTATAAAAATAGAATTGGAAAGTATAAAGCAGATGATATTTGATTTGATTAATTCATTCATAATAAGTACTTATACAATTGAATTAATAAATCTCAAAATTATATCAGATTCGGGAAGGTCCACTCCAGCTAATCACCTCCTTCAAGACTCATTCTTCATTAGGTTCTAAATAGTAATGGTCATTATACATTTAATCTACATTGTTTGCATATTCTGTCAGTAAGTGCTTCGTAAATCTACAAAGTTCTGTTAAGAAACCTAAGACTTTAGACGGTTAGTTTTCCGAGTTAGCCGCCTCAGTATCTCTTGAGTTCTATTGCGAAAACTATGAAACGTATGTATGTATATATTTTGTATTCCTATCCAATGTTGCACTGAAGTCATGGTTTAAGATTAAAATTTATAATGAAACTCTAATATTTCTTGCCTATGACATCGATTTATTCTACTCTCATATAGACAGACCAACAACTTATTGACTTGCCCTTCCTTAGTGAATATATGTAATTGGGTATTCCATGCGATTGCAACTTACCGCTAATTTATCGCTATCATTCTTTAGGACACGCTCTAGATATAATTGTTTGATTTCACGTTCTAAACGACTGGGTAAACCTGGATACATTGTTGAACCGCCCGATAATACAATATGCTTATAGAGTTCTGGTCGCATATCAATATCAGCCGCTTGTATTGTATTAAAAACAAGTTCAGCAATTCCTTGGCCTTCAACATTTATTAAATGCGGTTGGAAAAGAGCTTCGGGCGCCTCAAAACGTTCACCGCCAACTTTAATAACACGTCCATCGGGTAACTAAGTATAAATTGTATAAATTAAATTAATTAATTATTTAATATAAATTTATCTTACCGTATAGGATTCAACGAGTACCGTTGTCTCAAGTGCTAAACGTTGTTCCATTTCAATATTGTAACCAATATAACAAAGTTTCTCTTTCATCATTCGTACAGTTTCAAAATCAGCGGAATGATTAAAAGCATAACCACGTAATAAAAGTAACTATAATTAAAAGAAAACAATTAACAATTAATTATATATACATATATAGTATATCATAATCCAATCAACTACTAACCTTAATTAAATATCTTGTTATATCACGTCCAGCAATATCCAGACGCCTTGTTAAATGCGGCAAAGCATATTCTTCGTAAACAGGACAAATATGCGTAACACCATCACCTGAATCAATAACAACACCCGATATCAAACCCTGGGCATATAATGTCAGTACCGCTTGTATAGCAATATATGTGGAATCGAAACCGTATTTCTCGAACATAACCTAAAATATATAAAAAAAAAAAAACATATAACAAAAATTTAATAATACATATTAATAATCTGTTTTTTTTTTCTTTTTAATTTATATGAGTTCGCTGAGATTTATGCAGCTACAAAAACAGCAGAATTAGCAGCCGAGCAAACTCCTCTTAACTCTCAAATAAACATCTTCATTGACAGCCAAGTAGCTATAAAGACAATAGCGGCGACAAAATTGACGAACTCTGTATCGACAGACGCGTCACCATCTTTTGGGTACCGGGATATAATTGAACAGAATTGAAGGGAACGAGAAAGCGGGCGCACTCGCCAAAGCCGGCACTAGCCAATCTGAGGTAAGTGAGTCACACTTACGTCCCTCCCTGTCCACATGAAAAACGGAAATATACACAGCAATGATTCAGGAAGCGAAGAGTATGTGGAATGGAACACTCTCTTGCAGAACCGCAAAAATCATGCTTCGCTCTTTTAATTACAAGATTACCAACTACATCTACACACGATAGCCTGTCGCGCACCCATACAACTATGTTGGGTGCCCGGACATAGAGACATTGTGGGCAACAACTGTGAAGCTGGCGAACTAGCAAAAGAAGGTACTTCCCGTGAGGATGTAACAAAGCGGACCTCCCAGTTCGTATACTATAACAATAATAGGAATGACAGGAGACTTAACGGGACACTGCTCCATTGGTGTAATGGCTTAAAGGATGTATGTCTCACTTCAAGACTTGTGTAGAAGCTGTGAAGATGAGGAAGATTCTGAATTTCGCATACTTGCACAGTCTAATTGTAGGCAGCATTTATTCCCCAACCTTGCTATTGTATACATTTTAATGTTCCTTCTCGTGTTACAAGGAATTATTCTCCTATACTTGTTGGTACTTGTTGGTAGAAATGGATGAATTTTGCTTTCTCGGTAGCATTATCTCAAAAACTGGTGGGTCAGCAGCAGACATACGCAACCGCTTATCTAGGGGGCGAGCTGCATTTGGTATGCTGGACAAGGTATGGAGAGCAACGCATATTTCCAGACGCACGAAGTTGAGAATATTCGACGCTAACATAAAGTCAGTAGTCCTATATGGGTGTGAAACATGGAATCTTACTGCATGTACTCTGCAAACGTTGCAATCCTTCCTCAACCGCTGTCTCCGAAAGATCATGCGGATATTCTGGGCCGACGTTATTAGCAATGTTGATCTTTGGACTGCCGTAAATGGAAGTGGATCGGGCACATTGCTTAAGCCACAAGATGACATCACAAGGACAGCATTGGACTGGAATCCTCAAGGGAGTCGCAGGCGAGGGAGACCAGCCAATACGTGGAGACGACAAGTTGAAGTAGAAGTGCAAAAATCAGGACGTAGTTAGTGAAAAAAAAAAATTGGTTCGAGAAGTGGTTTTCCCCAGAAACCTTTCTTCGTTAATTTGTTTAGTTTGGTAAAATTGATTCATTGATTCTTAGTGTTGGTTCCAGCGGCAGAGAGTAACCTCTAAGATCAACTAGGAACACCTTACCGTCAGCTCTTCTAAACCCATCCCCCTCTCCAAATTTTGGAAGAATTATTTAAGAAAAATGTTTGTCATTTGATTTCATTAAATTTAAATAAATTCATTTCTAAAGATGACAGTTTTTTTTTGTTTTAGATTCCCCTCAAACAAACTGTCACTAGGCAATAAAAGGTTCATCTACCTTCAAATAGTAGCACCAATATGGCGGTATGCAATACAAATCAAGGGCACCACGGTTACCTCCAACATCTCTAGACTGCAGGCATGTCAGAGCAAGGCACCCAGAAGAAACGCAGATGTCATGTGGCTTGTCAGAAGCACCACGCTACGCAATGATATAAAAATACCAACGGGAGCTATGCGAACATGTCCAACTGCATCAATAGAGGTACTCTTGAATCTCACTCCTCTGCATATCTACATCCAATCCCAAGCGAGGAGGGCGTTTCTGAGGGTAGTTGGGAACAACATCAGCACAGGTGGCTATCTCAGCCAAAGGAAGACACAACTTCTCACTGAGCAACTTCCTGAAACATCGGCGCCAAGGGACTCAATAGTCCCAACGTTCAGCTTTAAGAAGCTTTTTAAAGAGCTTAGTAATAAGAAAAATTAAGAAGGTTTAATGGAAAGCACTTAAATCTCACCAAGTCACATCGAAACTGGTGATGGAGTGCATTGATAAGCTGAACATCCTAGGGCAACTCAATCAGGTGCGAATTCTATGGGTTCCGGGACAAGTAGGGATTTATGGAAACGAAATGGCAGACAAACTTGCCAAGAGAGGAGCATCATCTCCATTTGTAGGGCCCAAACCATTCTGTGGAGTAGGATCGGGTAACATCTCCCGTATTATCTGGGAAGAAGAGGACAAACAAAGGAGATTATACCGGGAAAAATTACCGGGGCTATCACACTCCAAATTAGCGCTAGGGACATACAAGCTAAAACGCTACAAGGACTGTATGAACTTAACGAAGAACAAATTAAGAATCATTACGGGATTATTAACAGGACATTGTAGGTTGAATCGCCACCTAAAAAAACTGGGAATCTCGTCTAATGGTCTTTGCAGGTTCTGCGGTGAAGATGATGAGACCGCACTACATGTGATAGGAACTTGATCTGCCCTGATGCGCAGGAGAAGCAAGCACCTTGGCGAATTCACCCTATCCGAGGACGAATTCAGACTTTGTGAAGTAGGACCAATACTACAATTCATCGAGGGTATTGGGCTAAGAGAAATACTCTAAGTCCATGTAGGGGGCACAATAGATCTTATAGGTCGCAGTGTTACATCCCCCAACAATAATAAATAAATACATCATCTGGGTTCCTGATCACGCGGGAATAGTAGGAAATGAGCACGCTGATAAAACAGCAAAGGAAGCGGGCTGTGCCCTATGTCTGACGGTCATCCCGGAGGTAGAACGTGATATTGGTAAATACATAAAAGATATTCTAAGAGATATGAAACTAACAAAATGGCGTTCATACATCCACTGGTATAAAAATTTCAACCCTTCCAAAACTCCCAACCACTTCCCTGACTCCTGCGATCATCCAACTTGTTTAATGTTTGTACGATTGACAGTCACACACCAACATCTGCTTGGTGGTAAAAACCAACGTCATTGCCCACATTCTGTCGCAATAACTTGTCAATTGCACAAATTTCCATAACACTAGAACACAACTATTCGGAAACAATCTGCCGTCCACATTATTTCAATTCCCTTCCCTCGGTAATATCAACAAAATAGCATCATTTATCAAATCCTTAAAATCTTAATAAATTAATTTAATTTAATTTAATTTATTTACTCTTATAAGACAGACGGGTCGAAGGTCTTGTAACTAGTACTCTTAAATTTAAGTTAAGATTATAAATTATAAGTATATATGTACGAGTATATAACCTAAACCTGTAAATAAATAAATAAATAGATTGTTATATTCAATCTATTCATCTTTACTTACCTCAATCATTTTTTCACGATTTTTTGTGGGATTCATTGGTGGCTCTGTTAATAGAATTTTCGTATTCGTTGGATCAATATTCATTTTCTTTGGACCAAACGTATAATCCCAAACATGACACATATCCTCCCAATTACGAACAACACCATTTTCCATTGGATATGAAACTTCTAGTAGTGATCGCAATTGTGATGCCTCATCGCCAACCATCAGATCCTGTAAGAATTTAATATCGAATTGAAATTTGCTTTTTTTATAGATTTTTATGGTTTCTTTTTCAATCATCATTAAATATTTGTTAGATTTATTTTTTTCTTTTTTATTTATTTTTTTTTTTCTTTTTTAAAGATCAAAAGCGTAAACAACTGCCAAAGGCTGCTGCAGCAAAAAATCATCATCATTAGAACGAACACAAATAACAATAACAATAATAATAACAATAATAATGACAACAACAACATATAGAACAATAAAAAAAATTTGTAAATAAATCAAGCAATATAAATATATATACATATATATATATATATACACACACACACACTCTCAAATCTAAGTCAAATACACTGAGAGAAAAACTTAAATAAATTTTAATAAATTTTTATCAAGAAACTTATTTTAAATAAAAACATTCGCTTTGAAAGAATAAAAGGAATGCTAAAGAGAAAGAGATAGAGATAGATAGAGAAAGAGAGAGAGAGAGAGAGAGATAAATAGAAATAGAGAAGATATGAAAGGAAATATGTACTAAATAAATAATTGTAAATATTCAAAGATTTTTCAATAATCGAGAATCCCCAAAAATTATATAAATTTGTTCAAGAGAAATGAAATTAGGCGAATAGCAGCCATGAAATCTGAAATTCAGTTTCAGATTTCCAATTTTAATTTTATTAAGACCCTTCTCCTCCTCACTAGAATGTTTCTAGGAAGGAAAAAGAATTCAAATAAAATAAATCAAAAACATAAATAAAATCGAATATTTGTTTATAAGTTTCTTGAATGAAATAAATTCTAAAGTTTTTCATAAAGGTTATTTGAAGAATCGATAAAAACCGAAACGAACAGAGCACATTCAATTTTGGATTTTTCTAACTACAAAATAAATTAAATTCAAATATATTAAAGTTAATAAGCAAAAGCAACAAATAATCTAAATAACAAAATACTAAGCGCAATAATAAATAAATGTATCAATCAAAAAGCAAATAAATAAATTTAAAATTAAACAAAAAAAAACTAATTAAATATAACTAAATATAAATAAAATTAAATGATAAATCATAAAATTCAAATTGAGAAAGCAAAACTAAATTTTAAATTAAAATAGAAAATTATTTAAAAAAAATAAAACAAAAAAAAAGAGTCTTTAGAAGAAAAGGATATAAATTAAATGAAAGAGTAGAACAAGAAGAATTAAGTAAATAAGAAAGAGAACGAAAATAATATTATCAAAAAAAAAAAAAAAAACAAAAAAAAAACAACTCATAAACATAATAATATAAAAATATATATATAGTTAGTAGTACGTCCAATTCAATAAATTCTTAGCTTGGATATTGTCAAACATCATTGACATCCACACATGGAAACATGATCAAATCATGTATTATCATCATCATCATCATCATCATCATCATCATCATCATCTTCTTTGTCATCATCATTATCACCATTACTTCTTGCTTATAGGCTGCTGGAGGATGTGGAGAGGACCTAAAACTCCACAGTTTCCATATTGAACTTGATCTTGAACTTGGTCTTGAACTTGGAAATGGACTTGAACTTGAGCTGTGTGTGTATGGAACTGAAGCTGAGGTGCGTTGAACTCCAGATTTCGATTTCTTATCAATTTATATTTTTTTTTTTTTTTATAATTTAATTTAATAATTTAACAAAATTAACAAGTCAAAAAAAAATTTAAAAAAAATAGAAACAGAAAAACAATTCATACATCAACATAATCAAACAACATTCATCATTAATTGAATTGAATTAAATTAATTTTTTTTTTTTTTTTCTTAAATTTTCATGCTTTTTTGTTTTTTTCTTGTGTTATGTTTTAACATTTCCATATGTATAAAAGAAAACAAAATAAAGTTAAAAATAAAAAAAAAATAATAACAAAAAAAAATACATTTACATTTGCATACAATTTTTGTTTTGTTTTTAAGTTTTGTTGTTGCATATTAAAAATGAATAAAATAACAAACGGAAGAACAATTTTGATTTTTCTTTAACTATATAATCTTGACTTACATCGACATGTAAATCCTGCAAAAATATTCATTAAAAAAAATATATATAAAAAAAAGAAACAGAAAATTGTTTATAAGCATAATTATATATATATTTTTTGTATATGTTATATATAGAGAGAAATTTATATGTATATAGATAAATAGATCGATAAATATTGTAGTATTATATAATATGAAAATAATTTTAAAAAGATTTTTTTTTTTTTTAAGTTTTTTTTCTCTTATAAGGGACAAGTTAATAAGTTGTTAAAATATATGTTATTACCCTTTTACATTTTGACATCAATTTCACATGTTTATTTTTTCCTATTAAAGGTTAAATGCAAAGTGTATATCAAAGGAATCACAGGATTCTATAGTTTATGGCAATTTAAACCTATTCGTGCCGAAATCATCAGACATCAAAAATGGTTGAATGGGTGAATTTGTAATGGACTTAACATTTTAAGTAATTGGATAAGCTCATAAAACATTATCAACGGGAACTCAATACAACGACTATTAATAGTCACCACAGAGCTGCATGAGTGCACTCAAAACGGCGGTTACCTATGTCAAAAATGAGTGATTCAGTGAGTTTTGTAACCAGTTATGCCAGTACTCATACTTATAGTAACCAAAATCAAACGAATTGAATGAATGCTATGCGGCGCACAACATAACTTGAAACTCTATTTTGTTGTGATAATAGCTCATGCACTCTGAGTGAAAAATAAGAAGTGTTTTTGAGTATCACGCATTACTACTTTGAGTGGCGGTTAGTTTTACCTCTTAACTAAAATTGGATAAGCCCATAAAACATTATCAACGGGAACTCAATACAACGACTATTAATAGTCACCACAGAGCTGCATGAGTGCACTCAAAACGGCGGTTACTCATGTCAAAAATGATTGATTCAGTGAGTTTTGTAACCAGTTATGCCAGTACTCATACTTATAGTAACCAAAATCAAACGAATTGAATGAATGCTATGCGGCGCACAACATAACTTGAAACTCTATTTTGTTGTGATAATAGCTCATGCACTCTGAGTGAAAAATAAGAAGTGTTTTTGAGTATCACGCATTACTACTTTGAGTGGCGGTTAGTTTTACCTCTTAACTAAAATTGGATAAGCCCATAAAACATTATCAACGGGAACTCAATACAACGACTATTGATAGTCATTAGAGATCTGCATGAGTGCACTCAAAACGGCGGTTACCTATGTCAAAAATAAGTGATTCAGTGAGTTTTGTAACCAGTTATGCCAGTACTCATACTTATAGTAACCAAAATCAAACGAATTGAATGAATGCTATGCGGCGCACAACATAACTTGAAACTCTATTTTGTTGTGATAATAGCTCATGCACTCTGAGTGAAAAATAAGAAGTGTTTTTGAGTATCACGCATTACTACTTTGAGTGGCGGTTAGTTTTACCTCTTAACTAAAATTGGATAAGCTCATAAAACATTATCAACAGGAACTCAATACAACGACTATTAATAGTCATCACAGAGCTGCAGAGTGCACTCAAAACGGCGGTTACTCATGTCAAAAATGAGTGAGTTTTATAATTTTTGTTATGAGTAACCAAAACCAAACGATTTGAATGAATGCTATGCAGCGCACAACATAACTTGAAACTCTATTTTGTTGTGATGCACTCTGATTGAAAAAGAAGTATGTATTGTTTTTAAGTGTCACTCACTCATTACTACTTTGAGTGGCGGTTAGTTTGAGTGGAGACATGCAAATCTTAGCATACTTGTTATGACCCAAGTTATGTATATCAATTGGTTCTGAAAAACTATCGGTCATATTTGAGTTCTGTGAGTGGAACTTTAAGTACAAATATATGATAGATTACTGTGTCGTCTACCTCCTTGTCCTTATTGAATAGTCTCAATAACATTTTAAAGGTACAAACATGAAGTAATATGTTTGATTGGAATGGACAAAACAGAGCACCACAGAACAGAACTTTTACCAGCAGTGTACAGAGGATATTATTGAAGAGTTGAACAAATTATTCAGAAATTCAGAAAACTTGAAATATTTAAATTTGAGTTAATCTTCTTTACAAGCGTTAGAAGAAGACTTCATCATGCTTCTGCTTATTTTAACAACTTATTGACTTGCACTTGTGCATATGTAATCATATATAATAAAAATTATTATTTGCATAAATTATTTATATGGAAATAATTGTAATTTTGTCTATTTGATATTTCTGCTTTTCTTTTTTTTTTTTTTTTGTAACTTAAAATTTAGTATGAAATTGTTTGGTTTTGAAAATTTTGTTTTAAATATTTTCAATTAATTTTCTTTGTCAACAAATAAACGCAAAATGGTCTAGATGAAATTGAATTTTATGGAGCACCCCGTAGATAACATATAGTATGTATATATGTATGTATGTATGTACGAGTATGGATGGATGTATAACGATATGAAATCCAAGAATCTTTAGACGAAAAGTAGTATGTAGTAGTAGTAATAGTAGTAAAGTTCAATTCAAAAACAAGATTTCAAGAATTCCATCATCATTATTCGATTCTGAAATTGAGAACACAACAGAAATTTTAAAAAAGCTTAAAATTGTATTCTGAGAAATTCAATTCAATTCTGAAATATTTTGGTGTCTCTTAAAGAACTTGAATTCTTATAAAATATGTACGAGTATATAGAAAATGATGAAACTTTAATTAAAAAGGCAGACTGAAGAAGTGCTGAGGAAAATATAGATTTAAGAAGAAATTTGTAAGTACAGTACACGGAACCCACGGCTGACAAATCGACCGCATTCTAGAAATAAAACATATGTCTGTTTTAAGTGCTAATAACTTCTCTGCAAAAAAATGTTCTTTGTAAAAACTTTACTATAACGTAATAAATTGCCTTGATCTGATGTCTCAGAAATATAAAATCGCAATTCATTAAATGATCGAACTCTACTGGTGGCAATATACAATTCTTGCCCGTGACTAAACACAGGCTGTGTCACTAAAATTCCAATTTTTTGAAACGTTTGATTTTGGGATTTATTTATGGACATCGCAAAAGCTGGAATGACTGCAAAATTGAGTTCTTTGAAATTTGAACGGTAAAAAATATCCCGAATAAGTCAAATGATCAAAAACTCCAATTTGATCCCTCGCCACGCTGTGTATGGAATAGAACTACAACTTCACACAACAGATAAGCTTTACTATTTCGTTACAACATCAACGGATGTGTGTTGTTATTGTTATTATAATGTGGTTATCTTTATTTAATACCTTTTCAAACAAAAACCTCTGGACCAATTTTGATAAAAATTTATTATACACATCTATCGATGAATACATTTCAATTGATATATGTATTTCTTTAAAAAAAAATGGTTCAGTGGTTGAAGTAGGAAAGGGAACACAAAAAATGTCTTTACCATTTAATTATATAGATTACGTTCTCAGTACTCTATTCTTGATCAGCGCAATGAGACGAGTAGATTTACCCATGCCCGTCTGTCTTTCTGTATGTATGTATGCAATCTAGTCTCTCAGTTTTTGAGCTAGAGAGCTGAAATTTTGCACGATACGCAGTATATTTATCGGAATCAACCGAATCGGACCACTAGGCAGTCCCAAACCCAGACCCAAATTCGTGTTCTTATTAGAAACACTTTTTATTTTTTGTTGAAATTTTGACACTATAAGTATTTGATCCATATCCGTTTATCATGTAAATTTCAAGACCCTCGGACCACCAGGAGTGGTACCCCCCATACAATCCCATATCCAAATTAATGTTCTTATTAGAAAAACTTTTTATTTTTTGTTGAAATTTAGTCACTGTAAATACCTGATTCTTATCCACCAACCATGTTAATTTAAAGACCCTCGAACCACCTGGATGAGTACCTCCCTAGATTTAAATTCATCTTCTTATTAGAAAAACTTTTTTGTATTTTGTTGAAATTTTGACACTATTAGTATCTAAATCATATTCACCAAACATGTTAATTTAAAGGCCCTCGGACCACCAGGATGGGTACCTCCCATACAGATCCAGATCCAAATTCATGTTCTTATTGGAAAAACTTTTATTATTTTGACACTATTAGTATCTGACCAATATCCACCAACCATGTAAATTTCAAGACCCTCGAACCACTAGGAGGGGCATGAAGAGTATTACAAATGCGGCATAGCCAAAGTTAATCTTCTTTTTACTGGTTTATGTTTCTCTTGCAAATCAAGTAATGGATTATTGAACATAATTTGGTGCTCACCGCACAACAATATGAAGAATACTTTATTCTCACTGGAGATGAAAAAACTGAAGATGTGGTACTCAGTAGGAAGAAAATTACACTACAACAGGATTTATTTGCATTCAGAATTTGCTTAGAATGGACGGAGCAAAGCAATGATTCCTTAGACGATGTTATGATGCTCCAGAGAATTAGAAACAAGATAGATATGTAGTAGTAGTATTTAGCAATAACAAACTTAAATTGAAAATTTCTTTAATTTCACATGAGAAGTAGTGATAAATTCAATTTTAATTTGCAATGTAAAAAAACATTCGGTACTAGAAGATGATCATCTAAACATGCACCAAATTCAGTTTTGATTGCAATCAAGAATCGCGGTACTACTCTATTATGAAATGGAGCTTTCTCTCTGAAGAAATAAGTAAATTTGTAAGTTTCATATTTCGAAAAATTCAAATTCTAAGGAAATCTAATGTTGTCTTCATTTCTAAAACAAAAAAAAAACAAAAATTAAAGAAAAATTTGTAAATAGAATCCTTAATATTGAACACTGACATAAGTATTTAGTATAATAGAACGTAATATTTTGACTCAATTAGAGTGAGTTCTATGTGGTCCGCTGCACACCAATGGAAATCAAACAGAACACAATGCTTTTGTCAGCGTTGATTTATGACTGATTGTGGACAAATACACATCATTGCATATTTCCAACACAAATCGAATCGAACTTGTAGGTATCGAACGCTGTTCGTTGTCAATAATTGAGTATTTTCTTATGGCGTAACCCATACCACGTTGATCAGAAGAGAAAAACGCGATCAAACAAGAAAACGTGACGCGTTGCATATGTTGAAATGTCGCATACAAAACTGCTAGAAACTTCAAAAAATGCAGCCAATGAATTGAATAAACAGAATAATAAGGACATTTGTGGAAGAACTATAAGAAATCGTTTAAAAGAAGACGCTTACTCTACCTATACGAGGGGGGACCCAAAAAAAAAAACGGGAATTACGCTGTGGTGGGGAGGGAGAGTGGGCGAACCTATTGTTTGACCACATGTCCGTTAGTGTCACGCCATCTGCGTCAGTGTGCAAAGTTGTGTCGCTGTGAGTGCATCGGTTCGCCTGTGAGATTTTTTTTAGTAAAACAACTTTGTACATTTCGCGGCTGTGAAATTTTGTGGGGAAATCGGCCGCGGAAACTATTGTAATGCTTAAGACTGCTTATGGGGATGCTGCCCTAAGTAAAACCAGAGTTTATGATTGGTTTTCACGTTTTAAAAATTTAGAAATGTCTATTGAAGACGAACTTCGTTCAGGACGCCCCTCAACGTCAAGAACTGATGAAAACGTCGACAAAATCAATGCCCTCGTTCGTGAAGACCGTCGCCGAACCATTGAACAACTCTGTGAGATGTCGGGAATGTCATGGAGTTCAATTCAGAGAATTTTATCCGAAGATTTGCACATGAGAAGGGTTGCAGCGACTGGTTCTTCCATCATGACAACGCGGCGTCCCACACCGCCCTTTCCGTGAAGAAATTTTTGACCAAAAACGCCAGGGCACTGATTGTCCACCCTCCATACTCACCGGATCTAGCCCCCTGTGACTTCGTTTTGTTCCCCAGACTCAAAAGGAATATGAAAGGAAAGCGTTTTGCCACTGTGGAGGAGGTGAAACAAAAATCGCTGGAAGGCTTAAAGGACTTCCGGATGAGTGAATTTAAAAACTGTTTTGAACAATGGAAGAATCGTTTGGAGAAGTGCGTTGTGGTCAATGGAGAATACTTTGAAGGTGATCAAAATTTGGTGTTAAAATATTAAGAAATAAAGTTATGACAAAATTCCATTTTTTTTTTTTTTTTTACAATTTACTGGAAATTCTAGAATTTTCCCAAAAATATATATATCGCACCCTAACTACTAAAAAGGTCACTAACTAGAAATTTTCAAATTTTGAGTTTTTGTTAAAAAAAAACATCATATAATGATCATCCTCAACTCCTGTAAATATCTGGTATTTATTTCTCTACGCTTTACCCAAAGAAAATACCATTGTTTTTCTTTCTTTTCATATACAAATACCTTTAATGTGAGCAAAAACAGTTTTTTGCCTTTACTGGAAAAAATGAAAATTTTGAGTTAGTGACCTTTTGTAGTTATGGTGCGGCGATATGTACAGAAAGAAGCCTTTAACATTTTTGAAGCAAAAACTATTGTGGACAAATTAAAGTTCCTTTCACTATCATATGTCAAAAAAGAAAATCTTCTATAGAATTTCCAAGAAAATGTGACAAAATTAGCACACAAGTATATAAACCAATAGCCCATGGATATATTATGGATGTGTTGGGGATGTGTTTGATTTTCAGAGATTTGCAAGCAAACAAAGGAGCAGCTAATCAGGGTCAATATTTATATATTTTAAATTATATTCAGGTGAGAAATTGTTTAGACAATTCATTTATTTTACAACAATGAAACAATAAATGCTTCATGCCATAAAGTAAATCGATTAGCAATATTCTAAGGGATGTGGAAATAAATACTACATTGGATCATGACCACCTCAAAGCTATGATTTAAATGTTGTTCAGATTATTGTTTGAGATTATATAAAAATAAACACAAATCCTTTAAAAAATTGTTTAAATCAATATTATTCCAATTGCAGAAAGTTATCTTTAAGTTCATTTTCTATTAATTTCTATGCTTTCATATTATTTGAATTTTTTTTTTTTTTTTTTTTTATTAAGAATTTTCATATGATCAATGAACAATATTTTGTCAAAAATACTTTTTCCCCCCCCTACGTTTTTCAAATCTTTATAATTTTTAATTTCACTATTTTAATAATCAATTATGTTTGTTTTGCAACTTCTCCAACTTTAATCATGTATTTTCTTTAGATTTCTTTCTATAATTAAAAAGAAAGATACATTTAAACTAAATACTGTGAAAATATATTTGCCGACAATTGTCATACTAAGTATAAATAAGTAGCTGAATTGAATCAAAGAGAAAAGAAAAGAAAGAGTTTGAAGTAAGATTCTGTAATCTACATACAATAATGAAATTTTATTCTTTCTATATATAAGCAGAACTTAATTTACTTAACTGCTGCTTATGCAGTTTATTTAACAGTCTACGCCTTTTGTTGTTTATCGGACTCTTAGTTTGTCCACCCTTTGCCTTCAATCATTGAATCAAAAATTAAAATTAAACTATTATTTAAGCGCATATCATAAATATTTATACATAGTTGAAATGTATGAAGTATATAGTTATATATATATAGTTATATGATATTGATAACTAATAATGATAATGATATAAACCAAGGCCCATTGATTGTTTGTTTGATTGATAAATGGATATATTCAAATATGATTAGATGCAATTGTACTAATACGAGTAATGAAATCTTATAGAACTAACTTAAATACATAAGTCATAAGAGAGAGATTGAGACTTAATGAAATGAAATGATATGATTAACTTGACTTAACTTGACTTGATCAATGAATAATCATAATAATAATAATAACAATAATAATCAAAGATAAAAATGAAGATCAACCATAACCATGACCATGATCAACATTATTAGCATTAGGATTATGTTGTTCTATATTCCTATATGTATTTTGCTTGCTAAGTAATATGATATTTGTTTATATTGTAATACGAATAATATCTACCTTCACTTCGATATCGCCGATTTTGTTCACTGCCCTGATGATTGGCCTGCCAACCATTGATGGGAATATGTGTGCGGGGAAATTGCTGCCGGCATAACCGCATTTTACAAACTATATTGAAAGAAAAACAAATAAATAAATTAGTTTTTGTATAAATTCCAACTTCAATTCCAATTTCAATTAATAAAACAAAAAAGAAAGAATAGAAGAAAACATACAACACACAACAAATAAAACAGATTTCTCATTTTTGTTATTCATTCTCATGATTTAACCTTGGCCAGCGCACATAAAGAATAATAAAAAATAAACAAATCGAAGACATCAGTAGTGAGTAAGTGAGTGAGTGGCTTGTGGCTTGTGTTTTGATTTCAAATTGATTTCAAAAATATACAAAAAAAAAAAATTCTCTGTTTTTCTTATAACCAGATGGGCAAAGCCAACAATGTATAGAAAAAGTAAAGCTTAATCAACATATTTGGTCAACATCATCATCATCATCATCGTCGTCGTTGTCGTCGTCTTTATCGTCATTTGTAATCAAAAAAAAATAAACGTACTAAGTATGAATAAAAAACAACAAAAAGAATGAATGAATATAATGATGATGATAAAAAACAAAACACTTCAACATATGTATGAAAACATTCTTGAGTTTAGAGATAAGCAAATCGAAATACGATTGCTTTTGCTGTCACTGTTTCCGTAGTCGCTGAAACAACGTTGCTGCTCAGTTGCTTTGTCGGGCTGAAAGTTTTGGGCGTGAATGTGCGCAAACAAGTGACTGACTGACTGAGTAAGTGAATGAGTGAGTAATCATTATAATCATCACCATTACCATCACCACTATAATAATAATATTGGAAAGCAAGCAAAGGTAGGCAGCAAATGCCAATGACAATAGCAGCGGTCGGTGGTAACAGAGAATTAAGGTAGACACTCAACACAACACACTTACTCATATGTCCATAGGTACTAACTATACTACTATATGTTGTGTATCTATCTCTATGTATGAGTGTTAGGTATATACATATATCTATGCCTGTGTATGTGGTTGGTTGGTTGGTTGGTTAATTGGTATCATGAATCATGAATCATAATGTTATCATCCATATTAGGAAATTGCATTGCATTGCCACCAACATAAACCGCCGTTCTTGGCCTCCCACATTGCACAATACTTCTTTTACCTATGTATATACTACATATGTATGACCACCACTAAATGGTACAACAAAATTCATTAAAAACAATATACAATATATAATATGTATAAATATTGTAAAATTTAAATGAACCACCACTAATCACCACTTTATGTTTCGATATTTAGAATTTACAATTTACAATTGAAAAAAAAAAAAGAAACCACTGACTCTGAGTAAGGAAAATTTAATTAAAAATCATATAGAAAAACCGCGCGCACTTTCAAGGAAATCAAGAAATCAATCAATTCTTTACTATTGTTGTTGTTCTTGTTTTTGTGTTTTTGTTGATGTTCACTTCTTTCATTCTTTCTTTCTTTCAATTATCCATTACATACACCGGTGCCATTATCACAAACAATAACATTGCGTCCTTTACTATCCATCTTCTTTTTTCCTTTTGATTGTTGTTAATCCACCTCAAATACTATGATGATGATTATATTATTACAATAATAATAATATTAAGTTTTAAAAATTGTTCGTACGAGTGCTGGTGGATGTATAAAGCGTTCAGCTTCTGTTGCTGTTGCTGTTGTTACTGCTGCTGCTGCTGCTGCTACTACTCGTGGTGCTGGCTGATGCTCTATTGATGACGATGGCTATGATGATGATGATGGTTTGCCTGCCTTTGCCTCTGCTGGGCTGTACTGTGCTGTGCTGTGCTGCTTCTGTTACTGTTGCTGCTTTGCTGCGCCGTTGCTGAATTTTGTATTGTATTGTATTGTATTGTATAGTATAGTATGGTATTGTATTGTATTGAATTGATTATGATGACGACAATTGATAATAAAGATGTCTATGATGACGAAGAAACCTGGTTGGTGCCTTTTTTTTTTAGTTTGAATTACTTTCTTAGTTACTGCCACTGCCACCACCTGATTGGGATTGATTTAACTATTTAACTAAGTTTGTATGTATTGTATATATGTAGTACGACGTTCGTTGGCCTTATTTGCTTAGTATAAAGCAGCAAGCGGTCGCTTCTTCTTCTTCCACTTATTATATTGATGCGACCTAATTTAACGATAATTTTTTTTAAATAAAACTAATGCACACGCGCATTGCATTAGTTGAATAATTGAATTGAAAACACGTTAATCGATTTCGTTTTGAAAATGTTTCAAATTACTTTAGTATACACGAACAACAACAACAAAAACATACGACTGACTAACTGATTGACTGACTGAGTGAGTGCCCTGACTATGTATTGTGGTGCACTTTATACATTTAATGTACATGTGTGTAGGTAGTCGTTTCTCGCTCTCAATTTTCTTCTTCTTCTGCTTCTTCTTCGGCTAATGCTCTTCTGCTGCTGCTGATTCTATTTTTTTTTTTTTCAGTGCTGTGACCGCCTTTTTCTTTTTCTTCTTCTTCTCTTCTTCTTCTTCTTCTACAACAACAACAACATTTTTCGTCTTTTTCTCTTTCATTCGTGCCAACTAATCAAAATTCTAATACTAACCGCAAGAGAGCGCTGCAATCTATGCACAATCAGAGTTGCTTTTACTACCATTTCCGGTTCACATTCTCACATATCCGTTTTACAAAATTCTTTGTTATGATTTCAAAAGTATTTTAAATGAAATTAAATAATTTTGAATAATTCATAGTTTCAATGAATTTTCATTTAAGATTTATTATTAGTCAATCACATTTAAATAATTTTAAACTAATAATAAAGCAAATTACATTTATACAACAACATTTTTTGTTTTTTCTTTCATGATTAAATTAGATGAGATTAGGAAATGACGACAGCTAGTCATATCGTTATTACAATTTCAATATGTTACCCCCAGAATCACAGCTCTTTTGAGAGTCTCGTTTTTATTAAAAATTCCAATATTTTCTTCAGAGATAAATTTACAATTCTGCCTGTTGGTTCTAGTATATAATAGTTGCCTAGATAACGGAGGTGACTGGTCCAAATTAGACCATCACATCGGCATTGGCATTTATATTGTACCCATTCCTTAGTTACAATGCTACTTAATATTTTTCATTACATAATCTATGAAAATGTGTTGAGACTATACAGAGATACCTTTTCGAAATAACCCTTGTACAATATCTCTTGTGTTTTTTTTTTTTTTTGAAGACTATTATACAAGGCATAACGCTACTGTTATATACATGTTTTTGTTGTTTCCATCCAATATTGATACGATTTACCTTTAAGGCACATTATTCGAATTTTCTATAACTCGAACTGAATTGAGTTGTAGTAGCGTTTAGAATTTGAATTCTATGCGATTTTTCTTCCATAACTCGAACAAAAAAAAAATTAGCATGTGCAACCTTACGTCGAATTTTTCGGGGAAATCCCTTTTTGTGTGCTTGTCGTTTCGCTGATGCTTACGTCATCACTGGTGTGATTTGTTGTCTCGTTCAAACTTATAGAACTGATATATGTATTTTTACGTTTATTATTCGGGGAAATCCCTTTTCATAAAATTAATTTTTAATTAATTATTGAAATTTTGGATGAGCAGAAATTTACTTAGAAACAACTTTGTTCACAAGAGCACCGTATTAATGAAGCCGATATTAGAAAAGGATCTTATTGCTGAAAATCCAAAGTTTACCAAACAAGAAAGTAGATTAAAAGGTTTATAAGTAGAACAACACATTGAATATGGTTGTTTCTGAAAGTGTAAGCCCGACAAAGAAGTATACGGTCACAGCCAATGTGTCAAACATCTGTGTACGTGTGTTGGATTCAACATACAACGAAGTTGGACAAACATTCATTTCTTTTTATCTTTTGAAATGTGCAGACGTCAATGACAATGACTCAACAAAAAAAAAATTAGGGGCAGGTAGACTACACTATCAAGATGATTCCTTTTCTAACCGCAAACGAACGAAGATTTTAATACATAAAGTCCAAATTTCCAACATTTCCGATGGATTTTCCAAAGAATAGTCTTCGGCACTTCATACATTTTTCACACTAGCGCACACATCTGCTCTTTTCAGATTCATATTTCATATAAATGAGCACCTCCCTACATTTATCTTTTTCTTAGGTCTAACCTTGTGTAGGTGTAAATGAGATAGCATGCACAACGCAGCGAAAAGAGAGAGCCAAAGACAGAATTGAGAGAACTCACATTGGACGAAACATCCAAACACTTTGGAAATTCCATCAAACCTCGTATATGAGACACACACACATAGACATTTCATTAACACTGTGATGAGGTTTGACAAACCGGGCTTGACCGTATCCGTGACGCTTAACATCTTTGGATCATGGGCCATTAAATGTAATACTGCGTACAGTATGCTATACGAATCTTGCGGAAGAAGTCTCAACTTTACATCATTTTCAAAAAAGTTTCAATTTCATGCATTTTGTCTTATCAAATAATTATGTACCCTTGCAATGAATGGTAATCATTCAAATGTTTTAAACTTTTATGTTAAAAACAGGAGCGGATTTAAAAAAAAATTAAGATTCAATTGAAAATATGTGAAGGCCCTCAATGTGTGTGTGTCCCGGTTGCCCGGCGTATATGCGGCCCTGGTCAGAAATCTAAGTATATCCGGTGTACGCGTCTCACGTGTTTTTTTTTTATAATATCTTGTTTTCTATGCCTTAAATGACAATTAATGTTAATAATAATAAAAGTTGTAGACCTGAAAATTCTCTACAATTTTGTTCCCTAGCAATTTTTGTATACACTTAACCGTTCTTGAGATAGAGCGCGATGAGTGGAAAGCAAAATGGGTAAATCGTCTTTACTTTTATAAATTTTGCTATGTAGGCGGCAAAGGGTTGAATAGAATATGAAATAATATGAAATAAAAAAAACATGTTTTCCTCAGACTATTAGCAAAAGATACCCAAAGTCATTTAAGCAAAAATTAAATTGATAACATAATAAAAAAAAGAAACCAGGGCTACATGCATTTACTCAACTATGCACATTGTGTTCAATATGATCTAAATTAAATTCTCACGCATAAGTTTTAACAATTTATAAACATGTGTATTATTATTCAGTTTTGCATATCATACAAAATCTATCACGAACGTTCATATTTGTGACACCGTGTAAATTAAAACAGTAAGTGCTAAAAGTACTAAGCTAAGACAATTGGTCAACAACAATCTATAAAAAAAAAATATATATAAAAAAGACTAACTTTAGCTATGCCAAAGTTGTAATACTCTTCACGCCCCTGCTGTCTTGAAATTTATAAGGTTGTTGCATATGGGTCAGACACTTATAGTGTCAAGTGGATAGTACAAAAAACAAAAAAGTTTTTCTAATAAGAAATTTGGATCCCGGTGAAAAGCAAGCTCCGTGCAAAATTTCAGCTCTCTAGCTCAAAAAAACTGAAGTAGTAGTTTTCATATATACAGATAGACAGACGGACAGACGGACATGGCTAGATCAATTCGTTTCGTCGCGCTGATCAAGAATATATATACTTTATGGGGTCTCCAATGTCTCCTTCTGTATGTTACAAACTTCATGACAAACTTATAATACGAGGGTGGATCAATAAGTCCATAAGAAAATCCAACTGATAGCGCGACTATTACTGTAAACGGTCAGTTTTCATGCAGCATCACTATCGTCTAGGTATGCTGTGAAGTTTCAGCCAGATTGGTTGAGTTGTTGTGTGTTTCTCGTGCATTGAAGAACAACAAATTTGTTTGTTTACAAAAATAGAGAAAATTGAGTTTTAGATCTGTTACGAGTATTAAACATATTAAAGGCTTAACAGCAAAGGAAATAAAAAATGAGTTGGATTTAGTTCACGGTACATCTGCTCCTTCACTTGCAATTATTTATAACTGGTTAAATGAAATTAAACGTGGTCGTACATCAACAAAGGATGAATTACGCTCAGGACGCCCTGTAGAGGTGACTACGCCAGAAATGATCAATAAAATCCATGATATAGTGTTAAGTGATCGAAGATTAAAGTTGAGTGAGATAGTTGAGGTTACAGGGATATCAAATGGTAGCGTCATTTCTATTTTACATGAAAAATTGTGTATGAAAAAGATTTCGGCAAGATGGGTGCCGCGTTTGCTCACAGTCGACAATAAATGCAATAGGGTGGTTGCCTCTAAAGCTCTGTTGTCGCTCATGCAACGTATTCCGAATGAGTTTTTTCGTCGGTTTGTGACTATAGATGAAACATGGATTCACCATTACATTCCCGAAACGAAAGAACAATCAAAACAATGGATTTTGAAAGGCGAATCATGTCCAAAGAAGGCGAAAACCGTAAAATCAGCAGGTAAGGTTATGGCTACGGTTTTTTGGGATGCACGTGGAATTATTTTCGTTGACTATTTGGAAAAAGGAAAACAATAACAGGTGAGTATTATGGGTCTTTATTGGAGCAGCTAAGAGAAAAAATTGAAAAAAAACGGCCTCATTTAAACAGAAAAAAAATCCTCTTTTATCAGGACAATGCCCGCATTCACACATGTTTACGATCAATGGCTAAATTTGAAGAATTAAAGTTAGAATTGATCGACCACTCACCGTATTCGCCAGATTTAGCTCCCAGTGACTTTTTCCCAAACCTGAAAAAATTGCTCAGTGGACAACGTTTTTTTTCAAATGAAGAAGTCATCGATCAAACAAATGCTTATTTTGAGGACCTTCCAAAATCTTATTTTTCTGACGGGTTAAAAACTAACTAAGTGTATAGAACTCCAAGGAGATTATGTTGAAAAATAAAAAAAAATTGTTTTAATGCTTTTTTCTAAGGACTTATTGACCCACCCTCGTACTATTCACTGCGTGAAGATTATAAAAATGCTATAGGGCATTAACGCCTGCCATAGGTTACCGGGTCTAGCGGCATATTACGATGCCATTCAATAGAGATCAACAGATCAGCAGCTATTTATGGAGCTCATCGAATATCAAACATGTTCGACTGATAACCTAAGGTATTTGATATTAATGAGGAGTCTTGATTTGAAGTACCGCAATAGTGCAATTATTTTTGCTGCACTTGTGTGGTTGTCTTAGGTTCCTATTTAAATAATATTAACATCAGACTTTAGTTGCGAATTAGAAGCTGACAAGATCAGTTGATATTAATATCGCATGCATACTCAATATTTAAAGTACATAGTGCTGTTGTAGGTCTATGACCTTTAAAAATTAATTTAAATAATTGTAACTCCGAAATTTTATATGCACATAGTGCAGTTCTAGGGAAGCATTTATTTTAATTTAGTTAATTTATACACATTTTAATATATTTGTATATTAGGTTGGTACAAAAATAATGGCCGTTTCCATATTGTTTATTTTTATGCATGAATTTCTGAATAAATTTTTTAATGAATGTGGTCATGCAATATGTCGTTTTAAAGCGCGTTTTTCGCTCTATCTTTTAGACTAATTATCTTTTTATTATCGTCATACGTTTCTGATTTCCGACCACTTTTTGTGATGCTATCAAAACAAGAAATTCGCATTATTTTGCTTCACGAGTTCAAACTTGGTCACAATGCTGCGGAGACGACACGAAATATCAATAAAGCATGGGGCGAGGATATTGCTTCTGAACATACCAAACGTAGATCGTTTGAAAAATTTCGCGCAGGTGATACCAGCCTTGAAGATAAAGAGGGTCGCGGCCGCCCATCTGAGGTTGACAATGGCGAATTGAAAGACTTAATCGAAGCCGATCCTCGTAAAACCACAGGAGGAGTCGCACAAGAACTCAACGTCGATCACTCAACAGTCGTACGCCATCTGAAGCAAATAGGGAAGTCAAAAAAACTCTATAAATTGGTGCCGCATGAATTGAGGTGTCATCGTCTCTTCTTTAGCGCAACAAAAATGACCCGTTTCTCGACCGAATCGTAACGTGCGATGAAAAATGGATCTTCTACGACAACCGGCGACGTTCCGCGCAGTGGTTGGACAGCGACGAGGCTCCACAACACTTCCCGAAGCCGAAACTGCACTAAAAGAAGATTATGGTTACTGTTTGGTGGTCAGCAGTCGGTCTCATCCATCACAGCTTTCTGATCACGGCAGAGAAGTACTGCCAACAAATCGACGAAATGCACCAGAAGCTTGGACGTATGTGCCCGAGATTGGTCAATATGAAGGGACCAATCCTGCTCCATGACAACGCTCGACCGCACGTCGCACAACTGACCTTGCAGAAGTTGAACGAATTGGGTTACGAGACTCTACCTCATTCGCCATATTCACCGGACCGCTCACCCACTGACTACCATTTTTTCAAACACCTCGACAATTTCCTGCGCGAGAAATGCTTCAAAAATCAAGACGACGCCAAAAACGCCTTCAACGCTTTCATCGCCTCCAGAACTAATATATTTATTTATGAATCAATTTTAAATAAAAGTTCATACAACATTTTTTAATATACGTGTAACTTTCATATACAGGGTGGCGCAATAGAACGTACATTTATTAAGTATAGGCTAAAAAAATAAATACAAAAGGTATAGTTGAAATAAAAGATAGGATAATTAGGTACTTAAATGTAGTTTATTTTTTAAAAATAACATCATTTAAATGACGGCCCTCTCGAAGACGGCACTCTTCTAAATGCGATCGCAGATTTGTGAAAACTCTTGTCAATAAATCTGGGATGATTGCTGCTATTTCTCCACGGATATTTTCCTTTAGTTGACTGATGTTCCTCGGATTTTTCATGTAGACTTTATGTTTGAGGTATCCCCACAAAAAAAAGTCAAGAGGCATCAAGTCAGGACCCATTCAAATGGAAATGAGCCTCGTCAGAAAAAAGGATGTTGTCAAAAGTGGAAAATCGACTAAGCATTTCTTCAGCAAATGCCAACCTTGCTCCGAAGTCGGACTCTTTTAATTCCTGTGTTAACTGGAGCTTATAAGGATGCAGTTTAAGATCCAACTTCAAAATTCGCTGTAAACTTCGCCGCGAAAAAAGATGACGCAATATGCACGTTCTATTGCGCCACCCTGCAATTAGACATTTTTTTTTTTTTTTTTTGGCAAATCATGATACTTTTTGCTGTTTTTTTTAATGATTTGACCAAAGATAATAAAAAAATGATTTTATTAAGAAATGCGCATATTTTTAATAGAAATCAATTTTTTTTTTTTTTCTAATTACAGAATCAGTTTTTTTACTGTAAATTATTTACATTTTCCTTAGGACAAAATTGAGTTTAATAATGCATTTTATCCTATTCAAGATTGATTCTTATAAAACCATTAAATAATTTTCTTTTCACAAACTTTTTCTATAGTTTCTCTTAATTTAGCCTAAGTTTTTTGTTATTACCTTTTTTAGTTTTGCATTTTCTATGGGATTAAAGTCAGGGCGGTTACCTGACCAATAACCAATTCCTCCATCAAAATGTTAATCTGATGTCTGGTCAAAATTTATTGAATAGATGAATAAAAATATATAAATGCAATGAATCGCTTACAGATCGCGTGCAATGGCAAGGTGCAGAATCATCTTAAAAAATGGGCTCCCCTTCTATTTCAGTAACGGATTCCATACAGGGCACAACTCCATTGTAAATAATTTCTTCGTACTTTCTATCATTAAAATTGACTCGTTTTTATATTTTTTTATGCGCCCCCATATCATAATATAAGATGAATATTTTACGGTGACAGTTTTCTGTATACGTTTCCCATTTTTACGGCGAACTGTGCGGCAGCCGTCGGGTCCAATTAGGATAAATTTGGATTCATCCGAAAATAAATTGCATGACCACTCCATTTATTTAATTTTTCCTTATTCTTTGTCCAATTCAAATAATTTTTTTTCATTCGATCAGTTAAATGTTTGGAGGTGTTCTTCCTAATAAACCCATATCTTTTAACCGACGTTGAATTGTTTGAGGTGGAATATCTATACCAAATGTTGCTGCACATCCTATGATATTTCTTTAGCATTTTTGAATCGTTGTTGGAGGCTCGTTCTCATGATAACACGATCCTCCCTATGACTTTTTTTTTTGTTTTTTCGCACGGCTCTTTTCGATGGCTCTTGGGTAGAGCGAGTAGAGCGGTCGCTCTAGGCGCCAGATGGCAAGGGGCTCCAAAAAGCCAATTTTAAAACACAATTTCCAGCGACAAAGGTGGCCGAAAGACAAACTCGCTCTACCCTGGTCAAGTGTTAGGGCCGGTGCTGTCTCCAGTTGGTCAGTCTCACGCAATTTTTTTCAAAAAACGACACACTGAGGCTTTGATTAAAATTACTTTGAGCTGCTGAGAAATTTCTGATTGTGGCCTTTTTTTTGTCGCTGGGTTTAATAATTTTTTTTGTTTTTTTTTTTGTATTTCCATCCAATTATGGTGCGATTTACCTTTAAGACACACATTCACATCATTTGAGTTTTATTTTTGTTTATATGTACAAACTAAAAACTCAGCCAAGTGTGAGTCGGACTCGCACACGGAGGGTTCCGTACAAGATTTTTTGCTTAAAATATTAAATTATGTGCATATTTAATAGCCTAAAAGTATACTACAATTAACAGCTTAAAAGTATATAACAAAACAAAAAAAACAAAAAAAAATTGTTAAACAAAAGATTAAATTAAAGAACAATGTTTCTAAAAATGTGTATTTTTTTAATGGAACAGACCTGAATTTTGAAGAACTTTCAACGGTTGTGGCACAAGTGGAAGCGGTAATGAACTCCAGGCCGTTGTATCCACTATCAACGGACCCGAATGACTTGGTTGCTCTGACACCAGGACATTTCTTAATTGGGCGACCGATCAACTCTTTGACAGAGCCTTGGAATGAAGACCTGTTGAAATTCTTGATGACTGAACGATAGAAACGAGTGGTATTTGTTCATCAAACATTTTGGCGGCGCTGGTCGAGTGAATACCTGACCAAGTGGACCAAAAAAAAAAACAACATAACTCGTTCTAGACACAAGTGTAAATCACACACTCTGTGAAAATTTCAACTCTCTACCTATTACGGTTTATAAGATAGAGCAGGAGACGGACGGACGGACGGACGGACAGCGTAAGCTTAGTAATAGGGTCCCGTTAGCTCTCTATGGGTACGGAACCCTAAAAATTATTAATAATTCATTTTGTTTGTTTGTTGTTTTTTTGATTAATTTTTTTTTTTTTTTTTATATAATTTTATTAAATATTCATTTTTTAAGTTTTAAATTTCCCATTTTTTGTTATTCATAATCTTTTTCTTCTTCCTCTTCTTCTTGTTTAATATTTTCCAATTGTTATTAATTTAATTTAAGTAATTTGATTTGATTTATCTTGTTTTTTTTTTTTTTTTTATTTAAATTAAAATATACATAAGTACAGAATTCATAAAATTGAATATTAAGTTAAAATATAGAATTGTATAAGTAAAAAATGTGTTCCCCATAACATAATTTTTTATATTTTATATATTATATTAATTAAGTTATAGTTAAGAGGTTTTTGTATTTCATTTTATTTTATTTTCATTCACTTTATATTTGTTTTTTTTTTTTTGTTTTCTCTTTATAGAATTATTTTCATTTAAGTTTAAGATTTTTTTATTTAGTAGAAATTTAGCTAAAATAGTTTTTATTTTATTTTTTTTTTTATTATTTTTAAATGTAAGTTTTATGTTTTTTATTTATTTATTTTATGTTAACAATATTTTGTATTTTATTTTTAAAAAAAACTTAAAAGGAGTTTCTTATTTTTTGTTTGAATTTCTTTTCCTAAGCTCCAAATGGAATATTTGAAAGCAGAAATTTCGGAGCATTTTTAAAATTCTTGGTATTGTCTTTAACTAAAAAAATTACAATAATTTACTGTTTTTATAGTTACTATTTTTTATTTTTTATTTTTTTTTTTTTTTTGTATAAACATTTATATATTTGTTTTTATATATTTGAAATTTTGTGTAATTCCTTTGTTTTAAAATTTTTATTAATTTTTTTTATTTTGTATACCCTTTACAATGAAAATGACTTGAGGTGATGATGAGAATAGTATGTACTACATATATTTGTAATGAAAATGTTGTTTTGCTCATATTTAGTTTAGTTTAGTTTAGTTTAGTTTAAAAATATTAAACTTAATAAAAATGTCACTGTCTCTAAGGTTCTACAGAATTTGTTGGACACAAATGTATTTAAGTAAATATGTCATAGATACTTTTACTTTTCATGATTATTATAACGCATAGAAACTTGCAAGGGAGGAGACACCATAAAAAAATAGACATAAATGGAAAAAATCAGCGTGAAGTACCATCCCCCCCATATACTTACTATAAACAATTTGGCTATGTCCTTTAGTCAGTTTGTTTCTAAGCAAACAACTAAACTGACTCGGTTATTGAGTTGATTATTGGTAAGTAATAGTATAAATACATTTTATTATCGAGTATCTCGATTACTGGAAGATGTAGTCCACACTCACACATAAGAAAAAATATATATTCTCTCTTTATTGTAAATCACTAAGTTGATAAATTCTGATAATATTGAAAAGCATCGAAGATTATTTGAAATGTCAATATGTATACACAATTTATGCGAAAAGTGTTTGTAGTCCCCATATACCATATACCATACTTTCTTTGAATTATGGTAATAAATACTTAGCCTGTACAAATATAAATAGTACACAGTTTGATCAGACATTTACCTATCTAATATAAAATAATAATACTTTCTACCCTAAGAATAAGAATAAATTCCTCAAATGAGTGAGGAATGAGTGTGAAAGGTTTCTTAGCTTTGATGATTCATAATTAATGTTCGTTCCCTCGTGATAAAAATTTGGCATATGTAGTATGGATGTATGTCAAGGGTATTGAAACTTCTTGCATTAACTTTTGTTTAATAAATTTAGTAAATTGAACTTTTTCTTATATATTTTATTCTCTTTCTTTGTATTATTATATTTTGAATAAATTTCTTTAAGTTTTTTTTTTTTTTGTTTTATTATAATATTTATATTTAAATTTAGAATTGCTTTAAGAGGTGAAAATGTTTTTAAACATTTTTTGTTTTTTTTTTTTTGTTTTTTATTGTAATTATTTATTTAATTTTATTAAGGATTTTGTGTTTTTTTTTTTTTAAACCTAAATTGTTTTTACTTAAAATTTGTTTATATAATAATTAGTTTTAATGCTACAAAAATATTGCTGGAAAATATTCATAACAAAAAAGTTTAGTATTTTCTTACAAAATAATATTGCGTAGTATAAAATAGTGAAAAAGAATTTAATTTTTTATAAACAAGAAATTGAACAAATTTTTAGTTAACTTTATAACAAACAAGAAACAATGCATTTTTTTGGAGGATATACTACTATGAATATCAGGAATAAATACATGTACTAGTATTTCATGATTATGGCTTTTAATGGAAGGAGTCCAATAACAACAAATGGATCCATTGTTATCCATGGTATTTTGTAAATTTATATTTTTTCATCATTTTACTGAGAATTGTTTCTACCTTCTTCATAGTATAGAGTAATTAATTAACCATCTAAATAAAATTTAAATATCAAATGACACAATTAGTTCTCTTTCTTTTATTTTTAGTTTCTTCATTTTTCTAGAGAGCAAAGAATTCGCTTCTATTGTGTCTTAAATATTGTTCAAATGATTGTTTGGATTAAATGAAGTCTTATGAGTCTTTGATTGACCAAAAAATGACGCATATCTTTCGAAATGACGCCTAGGGTCTATTAAATAATGCTAGTAGAAGTAAAACACAATCCAATGTTGATTATAGTATTCCCCATAATTTTTTGTTTGACTAAAATTAAACTTTTTTTAAACAGAATTTTTGAAAAAAACAAAACACAAACAACAAATAGATTAATTTAATTTTTATTGAAAGGGAAATAAAAATTTTAAATAAAATACATGATAAAATATGAAATATGCAAATAAAAAAATAAGAATAAGAATACGAATTTTTGAAGTTCAGAAAAAGGCAATAGTTTTTTTTTTTTTTGTTTTGTTTTGTATTTTATAATATATTTATTTATTTATATATATATAAATATTGTTGTTGTTGATATTGAGAACACAATTTATTAGTAAAATGGAAAAACTTGTTTGCAATTAAGTATTTTGAGGGAATTGCACTGTTCGAGACATAAATTTTATATTAATTTATTTTTTATTAAAATAATTAATTAATTTATTTAGAGTTCAATGGTTTCTTTTTGTTTTTGTTTTGTTTTGTTTTGTTTATTTTTTAATGATCTTCCATTTTCTTTACTCATTACATTTATCGGTCATTTGCTATTTGTTTTGTTTAATTTTTTTATTTATTTTTTTTTTCATTTGATTATAAATTATTTATTATTTTATTCAATTAATTAATTAATTTAATTATATTTTAAATAAGCTAATTTGTTAACTAATTTTATAATTTATAAGTACGATACGCGCATAATTAATTTCTTGTTGTTCATCCTCCTCCTTGACTAATTACAATAAAAAATAAATTTTAAAAATATTTAATATATTTTCTATATAGAAAAAGATTAATTAAATTTGTTTTTTTTTTTTTTTTTTATAAGCAAAAAGTACAGCATTCATTTTTATACAAAAATATATATAGTAATAAATATATGTATATAAAAATGATAATAAAAATAAATTAAACTATAAAGAATCGTAAATAATAAAACACAATTTCATTTTTTTTTTTTTAGTAGATTTAAATTTAAATAAAATTTTTAGGATTGATCATTTTACATTTTATAAAAAGGCATTTAGTGTTAAATTTTTTTTTTTCTTTTTTTAATAAAATTTTTAATTTTTTTTTTGTTTAGAGATTTTTTATTAAATTAATAAAAAAATAATAAGTTGTTTTAGTTTGATGTTTGTAGGTCCACTCTGACTATACAGGACACCTCAATATTGACCCCCGCTGGCAATTTTATTTAATGGACCCAGTCACAAAGAATTCTAATGGGATATGTTACCTTTGAAAAAAAATTACTTCCTTCTGCATTCATGGTCGGCGACTGCTAGATAAGTTTTAAAAGAGACCACCTCCCCTCCCCTCCCCTTCCCGCCTTGGCAAGATTATACCTATAATTTAGTACACAAAAACTTTATGATAAGAAACTGTTAGGTACAGTGAAATTATGGTAATTTGGTGTATAATTTTTTGTGTTTTTAAAAACATAAAGTCCATTATGCTAAAAAAAAACAATTGGTTTCTATAGCAGTATAGTAGGTTAAATTAAATTTACTAGTATGTAGTACTAGGAAAAGTAAAAGTTAAAATCGTATATCGGAGTCTAAAAAATTTTAATAATTATTATGGAAAATATCATCTCCTTGACATCACTGATATTGGCTGATAATACAAGTTCCAGAGTTCCAGTTTGTATCAATCATTGTTTCCCGATTATTAGACTCTACATTTGTACTACTACTACTTCAACTTCTTCATAAAAAGTTCAACAAATTTAAAGACATAAGTATGGTAAAAACAATATGATATATTACTATAATATACCCGTATAATACATTTATTTGTTTGTTCAATCGGACACTCGGATTACTTTAATATATGTATATACATACACTGGATCATAAGGATTTCAGTATATATAACTATGAAAAAATTATATTTTCTACCTTTATCCTATTGTTGTATTCATTGGTGGTATATAGTATTGTATAAACGAAATTTTAACATTCTCTGAATAATATTGAAAGATAAATGTTATATACACAAATACGTATATCAGTCTTTAAAAGATTTGTGATGTATTATAAGTAGTAGTACTTAATTATAAGAATATACAATATTTATGGAACTCAATAAAATTTGGACTTTAAAATTATAAATATATTTTAGAGATAATTTTTAATAGAATTTGACCAAGAAATACTAGTGCATACAAAAATATGGACTTATATAGAGAATTCAAATAGTTCATAGATATTCACTGGACCTATTGTGTACTGTATATTATACTGTTAGACCCCCAACTCCCGGGGGTTTTACCCTTCCATGGGGACTTTTTTCATTCAATTTTAATCAATAATTTTATTTTTTATTACTTTATTTGTACATATGAAATATATAATTTTTAAAATATGGTAACATATGGAAAATCTGAAATAGCAATAGAGAATCAAATAAAAAAATTAGAATATTCGTAATTCTGATTATTGAGGTAATAATTGTGATCATTTAAGTATAACAAGAATTAAAAAATTCAATTTATTGCATTAATTCTTAGTTGTATTTTCATATTTTATAATTTTCATGCAATGAAGTCCAACTTTAGTAAGTAAAAACAGAATGTCCCACATACAAAAAGATTCCCTTAGGCTTTGAACTATTAAGTAGGCATTATATGATTGAGTCAAAATTCCACGATTTGTGAAAATGTTAAGTTAGATTGGGTTACCCAGATCACTCGCAACCAAAACCAGGTCACTCACCCAGAAGCCTTAAGCCCCATTTTGATGCCTGATTATAGGAAAAAATGAAGATGGACTGAAAATGTTTGTAATCATGCATAAAACAGAATAACTTCAGACGGAAAATATTTTCGATTCGACTGATATAAGTAGAAACGGACCAATATTTGAATAATTATTAGACTTAGTAACCTAATAGAGAAACAAGTTTATACGACTTTTCATATCATTTATGTATAAATAACATGAATCTTTATAGAAAAGCCATTAGATCATTCATTAAATTAGATCTTGACATACATATATATTTTATATAATCAAAAATTCCAATGATCAAAGCTGATAGACGAGGATTATTCAAAAAAAAAAAAAAATTGTTGCTGGCTATGTACTTTTGATATTTGATTTTTATACTCTTCACGCTGTGAATAGTATTACAAGTTTGTCATGAAGTTTGTAGAAAGAGACATAAACTATATATATTCTTGATCGATAAGAGTAGATCTAACCATGTTCCTCTGTCTGTCTGTCTGTCTGTATGTATGCAAACTAGTCCCTCAGTTTTTCAGCTAAAGTGCTGAAATATTGCACGCATCTATTTTTTTTTCACCGTACCCAGTACATTTGTACTATCAAACTTGATACTAGAAGTTTCTGACTTATATCCATCAATTATGTACATTTCAAGACCCTTGGACTACTAGGAGGGGTGTAAAGAGTAACCATCATCATAATCATTAAGCATTTTTAGCTCCGAAACACTCTGACTGTGGTATTTGCCGAGTCTACTTTGAGCAATGTTGTTTAGAAATGGTACAAGCTCTTATTATTATTATAGAGCATTGTCGAATCACTACTAGAGAAGTTACTAAGGATGTCGGCATATTGGTTGACTCAACCCATTGATATTTTTCAGATTATTTACACATGAAACGTGTGGCTGGGAAATTTGTTCCGAAATTGGTAAATATTTACCAAAAGAGCATCACTCAGGAGCTTTTGTATTACGTCAACAACGATCCAGATTTGCTCAAAAAGTTCATAACTGATGACAAATCATATCACACCTTAATAACAAAAGGGTCTTAGTAAAAACTGTTTTTTGCCTTTACTAAAAAAAAAAAAAGTACATTCTGAGTTATGGGCTTGATTCTTTTTGTTGCTGTTTTTAACCCCATACCGCTCATTGTCACAGGTCGTCCACCATCTGGTGTGACGTTACATATTTTGCAGTGACCCTCTCACCCTCTCTGTCACAGACGGTCACACTTCGATGACCCTCTCCCACCCCTTTGACGGATGACGTAATATATGACGTCAAAAACAAAGCCCAACGTCGAGGCTCTATTACGATTGAGGGAATGAAGAGCGCATTGCTAGAAGTCCTCAGAGCCGAGGATTAGAAAAGCACAAGTGAATTATATCAGAGGGGGATTACTTTGAAGGTGAGCGGATACTCGTATAAAAAAAATATTTTTAAAGAAAAAAAAATGTTACCTTTTGTTTTGTTGAAAAAGCCTCTTAAAATTTTTGATATCTTTATGGGCATGTCCTCAGCTGGGGTCTGAGTGTTGGGTAAAATAGATAATGAAACTTCGGTAGAACCGGGATTAGTGTGCTGTTTTTGTGGGACACCCTACTTATATTTATGTATGTAACAGTTGTTGTCTGGTGTAGAGGGTTCTCAATTTTGCTTAAATCATCAATTTTAAATTTATTGCATTTGTTATTATTTTTATTATTATTATTATTATTTAAATATTTTTATTTGATTCAGTGATTGACTAGCAACTAGCGATATTAGTTTTATATATTTATAATAATAATAATTATAATTATTATATATTATTATTTGTAATAATTGTTTTTAATATTTTTGTATTTATATTATTTGTTTGCTTTCTTTCATTCCTTCTTACTTTCAATCTTTTTATCATTTATTTATATTCAATTAATTAACTAAATAAATATAGTTCTTTTTTTTTTTATTATAATTATTATTTTAATTAAAAATTTTTCTTTGTTTTTTTTTTTTATTCTTTATCTTTTGTGACCTCATCTTAATTTTTGTATTTATTGTTTTTAATTTTTGTGAATTTTGCAAATTTTGAAACATTTTTTTTTTTTTGTTGTTTAATATTTTGTAAAGATGCATTAATTAAAAAGTTTGTTTTTTGGTTTTAATTAAAATTGTGCAATGTTTTTTTTTTTTTTTTTTTTGTTAATTTTTTTTTTTCAATAATATATATTTTTTTATTTTTTCAACAATTATTTGAACTTTTTTTTCTTGAATTTTATTTGATTTTATGATTATAAAAAAATGCAAAAATTTTTTTTTAAATTTTGATTTAAATCATTTCACTTTTTATTTGTTATTAATTTTGTAGATTTATTTATTTTCTTTTTTCTTTTCTTTTGTTTTCTTTTGGTTTTTTTTTTTTTTCTTTATTGATTAAAATATTTTAAATAATAAATTGAAAAATTGTAAAAAAAATAATTGACAATAAAATAAACAAAATAAATTTTTAACAAATCATCATCATCATCAAACAATTAACTAAAAATATTCAGAAAAAATAATTTAATGATAAAATAAATTATTGTAATTTAATGTAATTAAGAAGGCAAATTAAGGAACTTGATGAAATTTTGTAGTAGTACAAAATCTACTTTTGGGCAAATTCTTATTATTGTAATTACATATTATGAAATATGAAAAAAACAAAGAAATTTCTCTTCATACACACACACACACACACACACTCACACACATAATGCACATGGTTAGAAATGATTGGGGGGTCTGTCTGCCTGTCTATGTGTTCATGGAAGCCAATGGAAGCACCCTTAAGCCTTATTAATTAGGCATGCCAAAAACTGAGAACTGATGATTCTCACTCATATATTTTGAATACTAGTCATTGTAAATGCTAATACACTAATTGAATAAGCTGCATGTGGATGGGTTCCCTCAGTCTCAGACCCAAGAAGAGTGATGAAACTTTATTCCACAGGAAATTCAAATCCTGTTTTGAAATGAGACTCTTCATTTGGATTCGAATCGAATTATACAAATGAAAAAGGTCCTAGACAGAGGACCTAGACTTACATATGTATCTCTCTTTTAATCAGTTTCAGTTTTTCTATTTATCAAAATAACATACATTTAATAAAAATATTGCTCAGAACCTTCTTAAACTTTTTCTTGATTGTCCTGATTTAACAGATAGAGATTTTTTTCTCATTAATTCTAAACTTATCTAAATCTTAAAGTGAACAAATGAAAAAAGTTTTTGTATTTGCGATTAGAATGATGAATGGTGATAATTTTCTTAAGCTGGAACTGCAACAAAAAAGTGATGTATGTGTAGTAGGCTCAAATAGACATCTATTCTTTATAGATAATACTATTATTAAATATTGATTGGACAGCCAAGTCACAAGATCAATCAAAAATTGGTCAAGCCATTTATTTCAATGTGCATTGGAGTTGCAGTTATTTCCACCAGACATCAATATCAATCATCATCATCATAATCATCATCACCAGACGACTGACAATTTTGTATACCATATACTAGTATGTAGTATTACAATCATTGAAATTGGAGAGTTTCATTTTATTTCCAAATTTTTGTTTGTTTTTTTTTTTTTTGGTTTTTTTTTTTTTTTTGTTTTTTTGAAATTCAAAGCTACTTGTATGAATGAAGAGTATTAAATCTTCGGTACAACCAAAGATAAAATATTATATCATTATTTATATATATTTTATATAAAAAATTACATATATATATATAAATACATATACATGTTATATAGAATTTATTGCACATTATTTGATTATAAAAAATGGATTCATACATACATAAGAAAGATTAATTATCTAAAAATGTGTAAGATTAATTTTGTTATAAACAAAATCAAGAAATAAAAAAAAATTACATTTAAAAATCATAAATTAAAACAATAACAAAACTAATTAATAAATAAAATAAAATAAAAGAAAAAATAATTACAAAGAAAATAAAAAATATTAAAGATAAAATATTGAAATAAATAAAAACTAAATGAAATTTTGAAATAAACTTAAAATAAATTAAATTTTAAATAAAAAAAATAAAGAAAAACAAATTTTGTTAAAAATTCTAATAATTAAAATTAAATAAAAATAACAACAAAAAACAAGTACAAATGGCAAATTAAAAAATTTTGAATAAATATTTTTTAGTTTTTTTTTTTTTGTTTTTTAGAGATATATAAAAAATATATTGGAATGCAATAAAAATATTTTAAAAAATCAAAAAACAAATAAAATTAATACAAAAAAAAAAAATAATAATAATAAAACGACATTTAAATAAAATAAAAAATATTACATATTTAACATTTAATTTAGAGAATTTGAAATTTGTATATTTTGTGTTTTTTTTTTTTTTCTTTTCTTTATAATTTATTTATATATTTTTGTATATTTGTATTTTAGTTGTTAATGCGCTTTTTCTTCTGCTTCTTCTCTGATCTTCTTAAAAATTATATTACACAAAAATGGCACGTTGCAATGCTCTTGATTTATTTACTTATATCATAAGAATTGATGTATAAAGGAAGAAGAATGAAAGTCTCTAGTAAAATGTTTAATATTTTATTTATTTATTTATTTTAATTTTTTTTTATTTTTCATTTTAAGGAAGAAAGAGTGAGAGTAAGAGCGAGCGAGCAAGCGAGCAAGAGAGATAATAGAAAATTACACAGAAAATAATTTAATTTAATTTAGTTTTCTTGTTGATTCTATTATCAATTTCATTTTCATTTTCCTAGCTTTCTTACTTTCTTTCTCTTCTTTCTGTTCTATTCTACAATCATTTCTTCCATGAAATCATTCATTCATTCATTCATTTTTAATATTGCATCAATCGATTGATCTTTCATTGTCATTTCTCTATTCTATTCTTTTCAATTCATTTCTTTTCTATTCTTTGTTAATTTTTTATTTATAATTAAATATAATTTTGTCTAGAATTTTGCATTTGTTTTGTTTGTTTGTTTGTTTTTTAATTATTTAAAATGTTTCTTTTTTGTTTTTGCAACTTTAAGCTTAATTCATTAATTAATTAATAGAAAAGTTAAATCGACCAAACTTAACTATTTTTTTATATATAAGTTTATAGAAATAATATTAACTTATACATATGAAGATTTAGTATATATGTATGTGTAAGTATGTATTGTATTTGTATGCATGTATGTGTATCTGTGTATGTGTCGGTGTATTGCTGCTGCTCCTCTACTAATTTGTTTTTTATACTTCTCGCGTATGTTTCGCCGCCATTCTTCTATTAAATTTTTGTTAACCAATTTGATGTTTTCATTAAATGCAAGAAAAAAAAAATACTTAACACCATCAGCATCATCATCAACATCATCACTAGCATCATTATCATCATTATGATCATCATGAGCAGCAACAACATTGCAACAACATTCAATTATCATTAACACCACCATCATCGTCATTAGCATTAGCATCATTTGCATTAGTTTCATCAATTTCATCATTTTCAATTGTCCAATTGTTTTCAATATTTTATCTTCATCTTCATTATCATCCTGATTTTTCTTTCTCTTAACCATGAGACGCCGCTCCACTAATATGTTGTTGATGTTCATCTCCACTGGGCGTTGGTGGTTGATCACGTCTCGGTGGCATACGCTCATTGACTGCATCCAAGCCTTTGGCTTCGGCGAATGAGGTGATCTTGTGATTTGGTGAGAAACCAGCCATTGCATTTTTCAATGATTGTTTACCACCCGATAGGGCACCCAATGGCAATGCACCCGTCGGCGTTAGACCCTTCAATTGTAAGACTGATTCAGATTCCTCACGTAATACCGAAAAGACACGTGCCATTTTACCAATTGCTCGTATCTTATTACGTATCACCTCTTTACGTAGCGCTGCCTCATCATCCGATAATGGTTCTTCGCTTTCTTCGGTCATTAGTTCATCATCGGAACAAATATTCAATACATTGACCAACATTTCGGTGACCTTTTCACCAACAAATGGCAATGACCACGTAAAAACATCCATGAAATTGGGAAGCCAATATGGATGTGGTGAACAATTGAATTGGCGTATGTTCATCACGTTGTTCTCATATTTGAGCACAGCGGCTTTGTTGTTGTACACATCTAAATAATTTGGTGCCGAAAAGATTGTTATCAATGATGGGAAACCGGTGGTTTGACTCTTACGGTACATTCGATAACCAGCATCCTGTGCCTCGTGCGCACGTATTATCGATAATAAATTATTATTTTGCAGGAAATCGCAACAGGCCGCATAACTATAAAAATATGAACAACCGCGCACCGAATTATGCGTATAGAAATCGGCATTTTTCTCATTACCGAAATCCTCTAATGGATCCGACCACAATAAATCACACATTGGGCCAAATGCAGGTGGTTCCTTGAAACGATCCAATCGACGTATATCCTCCAATTCATGTATTTCGGGTGATAAACCACCATGGACGCACAGGAATTGCTGATTCATTAGAGCCGCCAGCGGCAAACAATCAAATGCATCCATGCATGCATCATAAACACGTTCCGAATATTTAATCTTACATTCTTGTTTAAATGTAAAATACTCTGTTAGATGACGACACTCATGATTGCCACGCAATAAGAATAACGTCGTTGGATATGTGATCTTCAATGACCACAAATATAGAACGCATTCAATGCTAAAATAGCCTCGATCTACATAATCGCCAAGGAAGAGATATTTTGTGGTTGCCGGTGATCCACCAACTTCAAATAATTTCATTAAATCATAAAATTGTCCATGTATATCACCACAAACTGTAACTGGTGCCTCAATATCAATCATTGTTTTCTCTTGACGCAACAAGGCGGCACCCTCTTGTATAATACGTAAGGCTGGCGCTTCCTCGATGCGACCTTCGAGTATAAAATGTTGCTTTAATGTATCATGATTTGGTTTGCCAGTGCGGGCATCGAAGACTTCAGCGCTGGTTAGTTTATGACTTGGTGGAAATGGTACACTATCAACGACACGCTCTTTTGTATTGACAGCAATATAATGATGATGACTTTTTGTAACGGAAGAAGTATGCGTAGGACTATCAGATGATGCTGCCGCTGCAGCTGCCGAGGTAGATGCCACTGGTGCTGCTGAGGATGATGATGATGATGCTGCTGCTGCTGATGATGTTGATGATGATGCTGCTGCACTGGAAGTTGGGATATTATTGCCACTATTAGTATTACCACTTTCACTTGCAGTTGTTGATGCCGCTTGTGAAGTATCTGAAGGATCAACGCCACCACCAACAGCAGTACTGCTATTGGAATTCACTTGACTACGTTGCTGCTGATGCTGCTGCTGTTGTCCTGAAGCACTAGATGCCACTTGGCTTATTTTTGATTGAGTATTCGAAGACATTGTTGCAGTTATTGCCGTTGCCGTTATTGCCGTCACTGTTGTCGTTGCCGCTTAAATCCTCTATAGAATATATTATGCTAAAGATTATAACTAAAATGACTACTAACTGATGATGCGTTTGCTGTTACTGTTGTTGTTGGTATTGCTGGTATTGCTGCTGCTGCTGCAGCTGCTACTTCTGCTCCTTTTGCTGTATTTATTGTTTATTATTGTTAGCAGTTTCGAACTAATTTAAGTTTGATTTCGTTTCCTTCTCCTGGATTTATATTATTATTATTATTATGTGTATAGTAAAACACTCACACAATTTTAAGTATTTACGTGCGAGAGTGCGTACATACGTGTGTATGTATGTGTGTGTGTGTGTGTTTGTGTGTATCTCTGCGAGTGAATGTGTGTATGAGTGTGTGGATTGTGTGTGTGTGTGTTTTGCACTAATTTCCAATAACACAAATTAGATTTTGTTCTTTTAATTTTTAAATTTTTCGCACAAACACTTTTCTTTTAATCAAATAAAATCGAATGTTGGCTAAAACGACGTTGGCTCAATTCCAGTGAGGCCAAACGGGCGGGCGGGCGGTCGGTCGGTCGGGCTTGTGGGGTGGTCGGTCAGGCAGGCAGAAAGTCAATTCACCAGTTCGCCAGCCAACCAGACAGACAGAATAACGCGGAGACACACACACACAGAGGAACACAGAACACAGACAGACCGAACGACAAACGAACGAACGAATGAATGAATGAACAATCGACAGACGGAGAGAGAGACCAACAAAATGACCGACAAAACTGTCACGCACTTGATTCTGTAGTGTATAACTTTATTGTTGTATGTACTCCTTTTTCAAGTTTTTAATGCTTTTTTTGGCTGCCACTGCCACTGTCACTACTATTTTTGTTGCTGTTCTTTTCAATATTTGTATTATTATTATTATTTTTATTATGATTATTATAAGAAGTAGTAGTATTAGTTGTTCTGCTTCTGCTGCTGCTGCTGCTGGTGGTGGTGCTACGATTTATATAGTTATGTATATATGTATGTATGTATTTATATAAAATCAGTCGTTTCTTATTTATATTTATTATGATGCCCGTTTATTTCCTTTTTTTTTTTTTTGTTGTTTTTAATTTTATAATAACAATAATAATGCCAAAACTTTGGCTTATTTATTTATTTCTCTTGTTTTTTTTTTCTGTTTTTATAAGAAAATTTCACTCAGCAGTTTAACGCATTCGTCGTGTGTGTCGTTTTCGTGTATATTTCTTCTTATTCTGATTCTTTCTTCTACTACTGCTGCTGCTGCTGCTGCTGCTGCTACTACTGCTTCTTCTTCTTCTGCGTTTGCTTTAATTGCTGCTGCTTCTTCTTCTGCGTTTCCTTTTACTTTTTCTATTTCTGATGCTTCTGCTGCTATTGTGCTGCTGCTTATGTTGTGTGTATCGTCGTCATTCGTTTGGATTCTCCGCCGATGGGCGACAAAGCAAAAACACACACAGAAAAATGAATAAAAGAAATGAAAAAAATTTCGAAGCAACCTGGCATCACTGTTTGCTTGAAACGTTCGCTCGCTCTTTGCAACGATATCGTTCGCTCATTTGAGAGTAGATGAGTTCATTCATGCATTCATTCATTCATATATATATTTTAGTGCATTCAATATTTTGTTTCTTTTTTCCACTATTTTACTATTAAAATTAATAAGAATGTATAATTTTCAATTATGCTCGTGAAAAGTTTCTTCATCAATTTCATGAAATATTAATTTTGTCATTTATTTTATTCTGTTATCTTTGTTATTTTTAAAAGCTAAAATATGTGAATTATCGATAACTTCTTGCAGAGTTGCTATGCTGACTAAACAGGGTTGCACTCCATATGTACATATTTGTATAAATGTGTATTTAAATAAATGAACGTTGTTGCATGCACAGAAACTAATTACCTGTGGTGGTGACCTCCAATGAGCCATTATTAATGCTGCTCTGACAGTCTGGTATTCATTCAGTATTCCCAGAGTTTCTTTGGAGTCTGTAATTTATGTTGGTTCTAGGTAGTGGTTTCTCTGCTTTTTCCCCCTCATTCAATCATAATCTATGTACATTAGTCAGAGAGAGAGAGAGAGAGAGAGAGAAAGCTATGAGGCATGAAGATTTTCGCTATCCTGATATAGTATAACATTACAGTATTATACTTATAATTGGTTCTCTAAAACTAATTAAATAAATATTTAGATAGATTAAATCTAATAATCTCTAAACTCATCATCAAATGATTTCAAAACCTTGATTAAGTTGCATATATTATGTACCTTCATTTCTGATACCATGAAACCTTTTTCTAGTGAATACATAATAATAATTGCGCAGAGAAATTGTAAAAAAATAAAATTATTAAATTATTGTGTGAATCATTTTCTTCTTGGTAAATGGTCGTCTGGGTAGAGTCTTTTCATCATTCGTTGTGTCCCATTTCGAATGAGTGCTATCGCAAGTACATGAAGATACCATTGAAGGTGTGTAAATATATTTCTTTGAAAACTGTAGGAAACTTCAGATCTCTTTGCAGGGTAATAATGCATACAAACCATGGGCATCCCGTGATTTGTCTCAGAGCATTGTTTTGGAAAACCTGAACTTTCCTTATGTTACTCATGGCAGTGATGCCCCAAATTTGTATGGCGTCAAGCAAATTTGAAGCCATTGTTTCCCTGTAAATCAACCTTTTGTTTGCTAACAAAATTTTACTTGTTGGAAGTAGCATCAAGTTTAATTTCCTTGGCTTTGCCGTAATTTATACTATATGTCCACTCCAATTGTTTTGCAAGCAAGATTTAATTTGGGACTTCTCCCATTTTTATGATTGCTAAAATTAGAATTTAACCTTGCAAAAATATGAAGTATATTGCATGCTCTTGAATTTTGAATAGGCGATATAAAACTATGTATTGGAAATGATGCTACATGGAATTAGTGATGCGAATATTCAGTTTTTAAATCTGGCGCCAAGCCAAAATCTCAAGACTCAGCGTTCCTCACATATCTATCAAGTCCAGTGGTAGCCAATTTCTAATGAGAAGTCGATTATTTTTAATACGAAATGCGAATACAGATATGAATATTCGCTAATTCAGTATTCGGAATATTCGACAGCCCAAAGGAAAGCAATTTCATATTCGCTACACAAAAAAAAAAAGATAACCAGATTCCAATATAAAGACGTCTTAGAAAGTATTATGTTGCCCTACACTGAAGAAAATATGCCATTGAGCTGAGTCCCCTTCTGGGAATTTTTAAGTTTTATACCAAAACTGTTATCTAAGAAGGTAGATTATAGATTTCTCTTATTTTTAGATATCGACGATGTTGTCTATAATTTGGATTTCAAGGTGGGGTAGTATAAGTGAAAACATTCTGTGTTACCAACGTGCGCAGTTTGGTAATGTTTATGGTTGAAACTGGGTCACCAATCCAGGAACTGTTTGGACTTCAATTTGGAAGTAACTTTCTGTACGAAGTTTGACTAGAGGCCACAGGTGGTCTAGGAGCCTACGGAACTTGTTCCGTCCTGGCTAACGTGTATGGTTCATTTATGGGAGTATCGTGGTCGCTGTAGTTATTACCCAGATGCTGGTAGAGTACTAGCTCGGCATGGAATTGCGTTATAAAACCGGGTGCTGTGACCCATAGAGCAGCCTCTGCAACTCAACTCCAAACGAAGGAATTGCGTATCTACTTAAATATATTCAAGGGGACATTGATTGACGTTTCAATAAGAATACTTAACTTTAACAATAACCTTTGTTACTGTAAAAGGCATTCATTTTCTTGTAAAGCAAAAACATAAAAATTAAAAAGAAAAATAATCCAAAAAATATATGAAATTTCCTCAAGTTTTCTTTTTTTTTAAATTTTTTTTTATATATGTTAATGTTTTTTTATCAATTTAATACATTGTAAATATCATTTGGAGAAAAAAAAAATAATAATAAAAAGTGCAAACAATTTTTTTTTTTATTTTCGGGATAGGTACTTGTATTTTTTTTTTTTTTTTTTTTTTTAATATTAAATATGTTAATAACATTGATAATTTTTTTATTTTGGTTTTTTTTTTTTTAATATTATTTTCTTAAGTGTAAATTTTGTTGTTGTGTTGATTTTTTGTTTTGTTGTTTCAAGAGATTGCATTTTGAATCATTCAGAGGTTGTTGATTGGATCATTTGGGTGATGATGGAATTATCAATAAATATTAGTAAATTTTTCTTGATTTTCTTTGTTCATTTGTGTTATTTTGCAATTTATTATGTTGTAAATGTTCTCTCATATATTGTTTGTGTTGCTGTTGTTGTTGTTGTTGTTAATAAATTTATAAAGTTTTTTTTTCCTTCTTTATCGTCTTTATCTTAGTTTCATTTAATAATAAAATTCAAAATTTGAAAGAGATTTATCTAGTTTTTATTTATTTGTTTTTAAATTTATTTATTTTTAAATTTTTTTTTATTTGAATTTGTTTCATTGAGTTTATTAATTAAATTGATTTGATTTGAATTTATTTATTTAAATTTTTTATATCAATTCTATATTTTTCTTTGTTTTATATTTTATTATTTTAAACATTTTTTGCTCGCAAAAATTTGCTTAACTTATGAATAATTTGTTTTTTTGTTTTTATTTTTTCTTTCTTTATTTAATTTATTAATAAATATATAAAAAAAATTTATATTTGAATTTTACCAATAGTTGTATTTATTTATTTTTTTTTTGTTTTTTTTTTTTTGTTATTTTATATAATTTTTTTTTTTTGTTGTATGTTTTATTTTTTTTTATTTAATATTATAAATATATATTTATATTAAAGTTAAAGCATTCAAGGGCAGGAAGTAGATGTTGAGAAACTTTTTATTTATGTTTTATTAATACAATATTATTTTTTATTTAATTTTTTTTTATTTTATGTTTTTGTTTTTAATAAATTGTTTAAAAGGTTTAGTTAGACAAAGTAAAAGTGAAAGGTGAAATAAAACTATATGTACTCGTATGTATATTAAGTAACAATTTATATAAGAAAATGAAAATTAAAAAAAAAAAAAATAATAAAATATTGATAATAATAAAATTATTGTAGTTAACAATTATATAAAAGAAAATTAAAAAAAAAAAAATTAAATGATTCAAAATAAAATTCAATTAATTTAATAGAAAAATGATGAATGAGATTATTCAGTAAGCAAATCTGAGCTTTTTACAGTGTCTAACAACAATTAAATAGTATTAACAGGTTCTGTTCGAGCTCTGTTAAATTCAAAGTTAACAGCTGTTAAGTCACTCATTTTGACTAGGTTTCGATTTGATTTGACTTTGAAATTGATATTGAATTTGAAATTGAATTAATTTAAAAGAAAAAACATTTAAAATTAATGAACAAACCACAACAAAATACAATAAAAATAGTTTAACATGTTTCTTCTTGGTTTTGTTTTATTAATATTATTATAATTATGTATGTAGTATTAATATTTAGGTATATTTTTTTGTGTAATTGGAAAATGTTTAGTTTTCTTTTGTATTTCAGTAGAAAATTTTTATTTAAATTTTTGTTTTTTTTTTTGTTTTTGATAGAAAACCTTGTACAGTTTGATCAAAGAGCAGTTCAGTGTTGTAAGCTTCTTAAGAGACTGACGAAAAGATAGATAGAGAGAGAGAGATAAAGAGAGAGAGAGAGAGAGAGATAGAGTTGCTTAAGAGATTGAATGACACTCAAAGAGAGTGAAAGAGCGAGTTTAAGAGAGTTATTATATTCGTTTTGAGTAGGATAAGGTTATTGATTTAATAGAGGAAAAACAAAGAAAGATTTTGAGTGAGAGAGAGCAGCAAAAGAGCATGAGAGAAATAGAGTTAAAAGTGAAAGTAGAAAAGAGAGTAAGAGAAAGTGAAAGATGATCTTTCAACTGTGTGGTGTGGTGTGGTGTGAGTGAGTGAGTGAGTGTTTGGAAAGGATATAACGAGAGTTAAGATTTTATGAAATTGAGGACTTCAAGAATTTTATGGAAATTCAAAAAAGAAAAGGAACGAGATTGAGATTGAGAGAATAGAGAAAAATATTATAGTTCATATACATATATGTAAATGTGAATATAATATGGATCCTAGGTTATACATATATTGTATATGAGAAAGAGAGAGAGAGAGAGTGAGAGAGAGAGAGGCAGCACGCAATCATGCATAAAATGCGAACGAACGCTTAAAAGATTAGATGACACAAGTCAGAGAGGAATATTTTGAGAATATATGACAACTCTATAACATATTATTGTATTATATGTATAAATATAAATATATGTATCATAATATTAATAATTCCGTAATTCAATTGATTATTGTTTATATTATTATTATTTTTTAATATTTTAATTTCTTGAATTTTATACCCTTCACATACATATTTTTTAATCCTGATCTTCATCTTAAAATGATAAGATATTCATCTATGTATGTAGTTAGTATGCAAAACATTTCTTTCAACAAATATACTCCAAATGCCAAAATTCACATTAGTCAATCAGTCATTCCCATTCCATATTTATTTTGTAGGGAACAAAGAGAATATTCATGTAAGTTATAATAAAGTTTGGATTATTATGAAATTTTGAATTGTTTGAAAACTTTAAGATCGAAAACCCCATAAACGTAGTTAAGATGCGATTAAGATTCTCAATGTTATGCTGTTCTGATAAATACAAATGTGATTTTGTTACTAGTTATGAATTGACCATGTCTTCCCTAAGTTCCTTTCTTATGTTTCAATGGATATTCCTTAATAAGTCGAACATCGTATTTCATATGCCAGTAGAAACTGTTTAAATTTTAACTTTTTAATCATCCAGTTAACTTATAAATATATAGTTTATTGCATGGTGCAAACAATTTTGATGATTTTTTATTTTCTAGAATTTATGATGTCTTCGATTTCTAGATTCCCGAGATCTTTAAGATCGCCTGATTACCTTTTAAGACCTATTTGTGAATACTATTCATTATTTAGTGGCTTTGATTCTAGAAGTTCGGAAGCATGGATGGCAAAATTATTATTTACTTAGTCACTTGAACTTGATTTGCTTCGTGTGAAGGGTATTCAAAGTTTCGGCGGCACCGAAGTTATTGTTCTAATTTTTCTCTTTATTTCTTTCCATTATTTTTTTATTTATTTTTTTTTCTTATTAATTTATTCTCTCTTCAAATATCTCAATATTCATATTTTTTTTTCTGTATCTTTTTAAATTGATCAAATCTTTTTTTGTGTGTTGTGTTTTGTTTTTGTTTTTGTATTTTTTTTTTTTTTATTTGTTGCGAATTTTTGTTTTAAATTGTATTGGATTTTTTTTTTTATTTTTTATTGAATAAACATGTTTATAAGTATATAGATATATGTGTGTTTGATTATGATTTTTTTTTTATTTTTTTTTTTTTTATTATTATTATTGTTTAATTATTGAGGTTTTAAAAATTGGAATTAAATTTTTTCTCTTTGGATTTTATTGTTATTTTTATTCATTTACTGTATAGTATATTTTATGTACTTTTCTTTATTGTTTTTTATTTTATTATTTTTTTTTTTTTTTATTTTTTGGTTGCTGCTACTGTTACTATTTAAATAAGTTTTTGTTGGAAAAAGAATTTCGTTTTTTTTTTTTTTGAGTAATTTATTTTTTTCTTTAATTTATTTTATTTATTTTTTTCTCTCTTCTTCTTTGAATTTATGAATTTTTCTTTTCTTCTTATTTTGTTAATAATTTAATTTAATTAGATTTGAGTTTCTTAATTTTTATTTCAACAGTAATTTGGGCAAAAAATTGTATACACTCATGGTCAAAATAATAAGTGCACCCTCATTATGTATTTCACTGGTGAAAAACTAATTATTACACCCTCGTGTGATTAAAAGAAATACGAAATTTATAAAATAAAAATTTATGTAAATTTTTGGTTACGATTTGTAGTTATTTTATCATACAATTTGAATAAGTACACCCAGCCCTAGTGTTTCTTATACTTTTCTTCATGCAAAAAAAACTTATGAAGCTTTTCATTTGTTGAAAGTTATAGTGAAAAATATAAAAAGTAGAAAGGAAAGTTTGGACCATAACCCCAAAATAGGCAGATATGGAGGAAGTTTGAAATTGAAAATTTGAAAATTAATTATCTTTTAAATTATTTATATAAATTATTTGATTTATGGTAGATTTATTGATGATGAATAATCAAATAAATATTGGGGCGAGGGTGGGTTAATAAGTTTTCCATCACTGTTCGTTCACTTGTAGCTGTTTCATTTTCTGTTATTAGAATATTATTAATTATTTATTTAATCTGTGCAAAGAAATAAATCAGTTAAAATTTTTATGTTTGCTGTTTTATTTTATTTTAATTTTGTAAAATTTTTTTTTTTTTTTTTTTTTGCAAGTTTAACTTTTTACTGTTGCAGTTTATTATGTTTATACTTATAATTTCATTTCAATTCATTTTTAATTTTGATTTTAATTTTTTCCAGTTTATACTAGTGTATGTGTGTGTGTGGGGGGGGGGAGTGTGTGTGTGTGTGTGTGTGTGTGTGTGTGTGTGTGTGTGTAAGTGTGTATGTGTGTATATTGCATTTTTTTCCCTTTCGCTCTTCATCTTTGTATTTAATAATTAATTTAATTATTAAATAAATAAATACGAAAATGCAGAACGAAAAACAAAAAAAAAACAATTATAAATTTTTTAAATATGTATATATTTTTTATTCATTTAATCAATATATTTTTAATTTATTTTTATTTATTTTTAATATATGTATATGTATGTATTTAGTATATATAAATTTTTTTTTTAAAGTACATGAAAATTGCTATATGTTTGCTTTTTGTATCTTCATCTTCATTCATTTTGTTATTTATTAAATTTATTCATAAATTTATTTATTTATTTAGTTTTTCTTTTACATTTTTTTCTTTGCATTTCTTCTTCTTCTGCCACAACTACTTCTTGCCAAATATTAAAAAAAAAATATATTATTTACCAAAGGCTCTCAGAAAAATAAAATCATCCTTTCTACTCCTTTGATATTTTTCATTTCAAATTTTAGATTATCTAAAATTTTTTAACATGTTTCTTTTTTAATATAATTTTATTTATTTATATTTATATTTTCTTTAATAAACTTAATAGTAAATTCACATAATTTTTTTTTTTTTTTTAATTTAAGTAGTTTTTTAATTTTTTTTTTTTCTTCTTTAATTCTTAATGCCACACAATAATAATAATAATATGAAATAATTTTTATATATATATATATGTATATATAATAAATTTTTTTAAAAATTAAGTTTAATAAATTTTTAAAATGTTTTGTTTTATTTTGCATTAATTCTTAATTTATTAATTTTTTTAATTCTTAAATTCTTTTTTTTTTTTCTTTCTTTCTTTATGTTTTGTATTAAGTTTTTTTTTATCTTAGTTCTTAGTGAAAAAGAGAGGAAACAATATGTATGTATAATTAGAATAATTTATTAAGTAATAACAATAATTTATAAATATTCAATTATATATTTCTTTAATTTTAATTTAATAAAGATATTTTTTTTTTTGTATTATTTTTTATTTTTTTTGTATTGAGTGTAACAAACTTGAAACATTAAAAAAAAAAGAAAAAGGCAAAAAACTTAATAAAATTCATTAAATAAATTTAAAATATAAATAAAAATAGAAAATTGATTTAATAAAATTATATTAATTTTCTTAGATTTTGAAAAGTTAATTTCTTAGTTTAAATCAATGAATAATTTTGATTGATAGTGTATTTAAGGGAAAATAATTAGAAAGGAAACGAAGAGAAAAATGAAGTGGAGAAAGAATTATAAGAGGCGAGTTCTCAAGCAGAGCCTGCTGCACCAGTGCCGAGACCAACTTCCAAATTGATAAAGTTGTATGAATTGAAACCCGAAGAAACCCTATTGTGACAGTATACGTCGTGACCATTTAGTACGACTTTGTGCGCATCTGAACGTGGGTGGTGGTATGAATGACAAATGTTTGCGTGCGTTTGGTTGTTGAGAGAGACAAAACACACTAAAAAGCAAGCAAAATCGGACATACACAAAAAAAAAACAAAAAATAATAATAAAAATTGGTAGTACAAGAGTTCTGTATTCTAAAGAATCAAAATCAATTAATTAATTCAGATGTCCCATTTTAGCAGCAGCAGCTATAAACAACATTAATTGATGCTGATGCTGATGCTGATAATGATGATGATGCCAATAAGAATGATGCTAGAATATTGAACATGCATATGTAACTTTCCAGCCAACTTGCATCATCAGATCATTCCATTCCATTTCATTTGATTTCATTCCATTCATTTCGTTTATTTTAAACTGCTTAAATGGTAAAATAAGTATTAAGTAAATGGCTTTTCGAAGACGACTTCATTAAGCATGAAAACAAGATCGACAAGCTTCTTTCAGAGAATTGATTATAGATAGGAAGGGTTGTATGTAAGTAGTATGAAGTTGATAGTTGATAGTTGATAGATGGCAGTTGGTCCATTCATTGAACTGAGAAAACGCAATGATTTTGATTGAACAAATTTCAATAGAGGAAATAAGAGAACGAAACGAAATGAGAGAGCAGGCAATTTAATATTTCATAATTTATTATCTACTTTCATTTGAATCTGAAACGAAAACAAAATTTGCATTTGCTATGTGGCGCATGACTTAGCTAAATGATTTTTATTTTATTTATTATATTATATTTTATTTGATTTTTATTATTTTATTTATTTATTTGATTTCATTCATTCATTTGTTGATTTGTTTGTTTAACTAAATATGACTACGACAAAGATGGCACAAGTATAGTTAGAATAAAGACCACATACACAATCACCAGATGAGTAAGTTGTTGTTTTTGTTTTTTTTTATTTATTTATTTATTATTATTTGTATTATTTTAATTATTATTGTTGTAATTTGTTGTTCTTGTTGTTGTTGTTGTTGTGGTTGTTGTGGCATGTGATTTTTTTTTTTTGTGTTTTCTTTAAATTTAATTATAATTTTTTGTTGTCGCTTGTTATTTCGCTTATTGAATTTTGTTATTTTTTTTTTTAAATTTTGTATTTATTTTAATTAAATATTTAATAAACTAAGATTAGAATCTCAGATCAGAAACCCAGAATCAATGAAAATTGTAAGATTTTTCTTTTTTTGATTTGCTTGTTAATTAATTAATTAAGATATCAGAAAATATCATAGCAAAATCCAGAATCAATGACTTGAAAATTGTGAGATTTTTGTTCTTTTAATTAATCAATTAATTAATTAATTACTTTGTTAAGATTTACGATTAGAATTAATCAGAATCAATTAAATGAAATTTGTGAAATACTATTTATAATTTTTATTTATTTATTAATTTTTATATTTTTTTTTTTTTTTTAATTGATTGATTTTCTTATTGTTAATTCATCATCATTATTTTTTATTTATTAATTTTTTTTTTAAATTTAATTTCTTGATTAACGGAAGACAGCGACGCCTGAGAGCGGGAAAAGAAGAAAGAGCGCATCTTTGTTGTTGTTGTTGTTGTTGTTGTTAATGAGATATTATTGTTTGTTATTATTTTATGTTGAGAAAATTTGAAAGAAAAAATTTCTATTTATTTGATTTTTGAAATTGATTTTTAATGCTTAATGGTAAAGTATTTTATTGTTGTTTTTGTTGCAAACTTACAAGCGACAGATTCTTTTTTTTTTTTTTTTTCAATATTTTTTTATACTATGAAAATTTATTCATTTGCTTGTCTGTGTGTGTGTGTGTGTGTGTGTGTGTGTGTGTGTGTGTGTGTGTGTGTGTGTGTGTGTGTGTGTGTATGTGTGTGTGTGTATATATGGTAAAAAGATTCTCAGTCGATTCAGCTGATTCAGTTGAAAATATAATAGTTTTCATTATAAACGTCGCCGCCAGGGCTACACAACACAAAAAAAGTATGTTTTTTTTTTTTTTTTTTAAATATATTTTTCTTTTATTTCTTTTAAAGAAGAATTTTATTTCCCATTATTTTATCAATTATTGTTAAGATTTTCTCTAAATAGAATTTCTTCTTCATCATTAAAGTGCAAAAAAAATAAAAAAAAAACAACAAAAACAAATGCCAATAGAGGCAACATTTTGTTGTAATTTTATAAATTTTTATTTATTTAATTTTTTTTTTTTTTTTGTTGTTGATTTTTTAAGGGCTGCAGCTCAAAAGAATTTGTTTATTTAATTTATTTTTTTTTTAAGTAATATAAATCTTTAAATGTTTTTTATAATATTTTTATGTATATAATTTTTATTCTTTTCAATCGAATTTTTTTTTAGTATTTTTAAATTTTATTTTTCTTTTCAATTTGTAATTAATTCATTAATTTTATTTTTTTTTTTTTTTATTTCTTATTTTTAATCGCTACGATTTATTGTTACAATGCAAAAGATTTTAGGGGAAAAAAAACAAACAAAAACATAAATTTGAGTTTAGAGAATAGAAGAAAATCACAAGGACACATAATCCACCCGACCGCCCTTGAATGTTGTTCCTTGTGGGAACGAGGGGAGCTTAATTAATTCCACAGTAGTTTGATATTCATTTTGACAGGCAACCGAGTTGGATGTGAGTCTTTGTGTAGAGCCCATTGTGTTATGTTGTATTGATAATGATGCTGCTTTTTCTGCTGCTGCTGCTGTTGGTGGTGTTGGTGGTGGTGGTGGTGATGGTGATGTTGGTGTTGATGATGATGGCATATTGTTGGTTTTGTTTTTATTTTAGATGTTAACACACCTTACATTTTGTTGTTGTTGTTGTTGCAGTTGGTGTTGTTGTTTTAGTAAATATTAAATGATTAAACTTCTTTTTGCTTGTTTTGATTTTCTTTAATTTTTCATTAATTTTTTTTATTATGTTTTTTAATTTTAAAAATGTTAATATTTTTTTTTTTTTTTTTAGGTTTCTTGTTAGACTTAAAATTATCCACTGATTGCACTCGCATTTGCATTGGCCGCTGCTGCTGCCGCTTGTGACAGCGTTTTTTGCCCTTCCTCAGCCGGTGAAGGAGTGGCATCACGTCTCGGTGGCATACGCTCATTGACTGCATCCAAGCCTTTGGCTTCGGCGAATGAGGTGATCTTGTGATTTGGTGAGAAACCAGCCATTGCATTTTTCAATGATTGTTTACCACCCGATAGGGCACCCAATGGCAATGCACCCGTCGGCGTTAGACCCTTCAATTGTAAGACTGATTCAGATTCCTCACGTAATACCGAAAAGACACGTGCCATTTTACCAATTGCTCGTATCTTATTACGTATCACCTCTTTACGTAGCGCTGCCTCATCATCCGATAATGGTTCTTCGCTTTCTTCGGTCATTAGTTCATCATCGGAACAAATATTCAATACATTGACCAACATTTCGGTGACCTTTTCACCAACAAATGGCAATGACCACGTAAAAACATCCATGAAATTGGGAAGCCAATATGGATGTGGTGAACAATTGAATTGGCGTATGTTCATCACGTTGTTCTCATATTTGAGCACAGCGGCTTTGTTGTTGTACACATCTAAATAATTTGGTGCCGAAAAGATTGTTATCAATGATGGGAAACCGGTGGTTTGACTCTTACGGTACATTCGATAACCAGCATCCTGTGCCTCGTGCGCACGTATTATCGATAATAAATTATTATTTTGCAGGAAATCGCAACAGGCCGCATAACTATAAAAATATGAACAACCGCGCACCGAATTATGCGTATAGAAATCGGAATTTTTCTCATTACCGAAATCCTCTAATGGATCCGACCACAATAAATCACACATTGGACCAAATGCAGGTGGTTCCTTGAAACGATCCAATCGACGTATATCCTCCAATTCATGTATTTCGGGTGATAAACCACCATGGACGCACAGGAATTGCTGATTCATTAGAGCCGCCAGCGGCAAACAATCAAATGCATCCATGCATGCATCATAAACACGTTCCGAATATTTAATCTTACATTCTTGTTTAAATGTAAAATACTCTGTTAGATGACGACACTCATGATTGCCACGCAATAAGAATAACGTCGTTGGATATGTGATCTTCAATGACCACAAATATAGAACGCATTCAATGCTAAAATAGCCTCGATCTACATAATCGCCAAGGAAGAGATATTTTGTGGTTGCCGGCGATCCACCAATTTCAAATAATTTCATAAGATCATAGAATTGTCCATGTATATCACCGCAAACGGTAACTGGAGCCTCAATATCAATCATTGTCTTCTCTTGACGCAATAAGGCTGCTCCCTCCGATATGATACGCAATGCGGCCGCCTCCTCGATGCGACCTTCAAGTATGAAATGTTGTTTAAGTACATCATGATGTGGTTTCCCAGTGCGGGCATCAAATACATCTGAACATGTTAATTTGCGGCTTGGTGGAAATGGTACAGTATCGACGACACGGTCTTTTGTTGATAATGTGCTACGCTGTGTTCTTGTGGGACTTTGTTGTTGTGAACCATTACCACCGCTATTACCACTACCACTACCGCTACCACCACCATTACCATTACCACTACCATTACCACTAACACCACCACCACCACCAAAACCACCACTTGTAGATGCAGATGAACTCCCCGTTCCAGTAGACGTTGCTGATGTCACTCCTGATGTACTAGCACCTGCTGCTCCTACTCCTGATCCTGATCCTGCTACTGGTCCTGTTGCTGATGTTGATGTTGATGATTTCTCTTGTGTATTTGTGGTGGTGTTGTTTACACCTCCACTACCAGTACCACCACTACCACTAGCACTACCACTACCACTGGAGGAGGCAGCTGCTGTTGATGTTGTCTTTTGATTTACATTTGTTGATATTTGTTGATTATTATTGCCTGTACTATGACTTTGTGAAGATGGTGAAGACATTTTGGGGTAATTTTTTCTCTCGACCACACTGGGCAGAGTTGTAAGAGGAAGTGCGCGGGCGTATCACCTACACACGCTTACGTATGAACACAAACAAGGATTGTTCTTTTTAGTTTCAGTCACCTTCACCTTCACCTTAACCGTTGTCTTCTTCTTATTCTTATTCGCCTTTTTCTTTTTCTTACACTTGTGTCGTTCACTGATTGATTTAGTACACAATAATGGTGATGATGATGCTAATGCTGATGATGTTACTACTTCTGGTTTTTCTTCTTACACACTTCCAACAAATCTCAAGATTCAAAGTTTCAATAGTAAATTTTACAATTTTCTATTTATTTTATTTCATTAATTTCCTTGTTTTGTTTTTATTCATCTGTCGTTGTTAATCTTCTCATACGCTAAAATTACTTATTCAGTACTCAATTTAGCTGGATTAGTGTATTTTTTATCTTCTTTTCTGCCTGTAAAGAAAATAAATAAAAAAAGGGAAAATTATTATTATAGTAAATATAGGAAGAAGATAAAAGAAATGAATTCTTAAGTATTTTCCACAATCACAAAGTGAAATACTAGAAAATATAAAAAAAGACTAACTTTGGCTATGCCGAAGTTGTAATACTCTTCACGCCCCAGCGAGTGGTCCGAGGGTCTTGAGGTTGGTGGCTATGGGTTAGACACTTATAGTGTCCAAATTTTAAGTCGATAGTACAAAAAACAAACAGTTTTTGTGATAAGAACTTTCATTTGGATCCCGGTTTGTATGGGGGGTACTCCTCCTAGTAGTCCGAGGGTCTTGAAATTTTCATAGTTTGTGGATATGGGACAGAGACTTATAGTGTCCAAATTTCAGTTCAATAAGACAAAAAACAAAAAAGTTTTTCCTCTAAGAACTTTAATTTAAAAGAGGGTTTTTATGGGAGGTACTCCTCCTAGTAACCCTAGAATCATAAAATTTATTTTGTTTTTGGATATGGGACAGAGACTTATAGTGTCCAAATTTCAGTTCAATAAGACAAAAAACAAAAAAGTTTTTCTTATAAGAACTTTAATTTAAAAGGGGGTTTATATGGGAGGTACCCTTCCTGATAACCCAAGGATCATGAAATTTATATGGTTGGTGAATATGGATCAAAAACTTATAGTGTCCAAATTTCAGTTTGATACGTCAAATAACAAAAAACTTTTTCTAATAAGAACAATAATTTAAAAGGGGGTTTGTTTGGGAGGTATCCCCCCTAGTGGTCCAACTCGGCTGATTCACGAACGTAACCGGCGTTTGGTAAAAAGAAACTGATGTACAAAAATTTAGCTCTCTAGCTCAAAAACTGAAGGACTAGGAGTGCGAACAGACGGACCGACGGACAGACGGACATGGCTAAATCAACTCGTCTCATCGAGCTGATCACAAATATATATACTTTATGTGGTCTGCGATGTCTCCTTCTCTGTGTGTTACAAACTTCATAACAAACTTATAATACTATTCACTAACGTGAAGAGTACAATAAGGTTCAGTTTAGTGATACACTTAGATCTGCATAAGGCCTTCATGTTATACATCATCAGAACTATCGCCCTATAAACTATAATTGATACACTATCATTACCCGAGGATATGCGCAACAAGTTCGACATAAATAACTTTTCATTCAGAATTGTATTGTTGAGAAAATGGGAAGCCATTCACAATGAATTTTCAGATTGAATACGATTAGGAACATCTGTTCTATTCCTCAGAATAATTACACTTACTTATATAATATTTCATAAAATCAATGATTATTGTTATTTTTATTTTTGAAATTTCTGAAATGCTACAACTGACAAAGGAAATGTTGAGTATTTAGTGTGTTAAGCCAACTGACATCACCTTTAGAAAAGATGTTTCATAGTCTCTTCTTGTTCTTTTTTATAGATTATAAGTAAACCTATTATATATTTAAAGTGAAAACAAAAGGATTAAGTAAAATAAGAATTGCATTTATAATAAATAATTAAACAAGCAACTATCCCGTCATCAACTCACTGCTGATTCAACCATTCAGTCAATCAACATTCATCACTTATTCCGATTATTTTATCTTCATATACTTACTACATAATATCTATCAAATCCATTCATAAGTCTACTTCGTTACCTTCTTCCGTCCGCTTATTACACTTTCATATACATAAATACATATCTATCTACCCATTCATAAGTCTATACTTCACCACCTTCTAACGATTATTACACTTTTATATCTATAAGTCCACCCATAAGACAATTTTCCTTTCATAGCTGTTCGTCCTCATCTAAACTGTGACTGTTTACTCACTTGTCTTGTCTTGTCTTGTCTTGTCTTACTTTATCCTCGTGAAGTATCACTGAGCTGCTTGTCAGTCAACCTATGATGCACTTGTCCTACTTACTTACATACCTTTAAATCCGACTACATATCTCTCGTCATTCTCATCAACCTGCTCCTGCCCCCTGGCTATATTATTTCATCATAATGCCCAGTCGGACCAAACGACCAAGTGCTGGCAATTCTTTGAATTCCATTCTGAGTACATACTATATACAATACTTCATTCCTTTCTACCTCCCCAGTTCCACCTCCATCTCCTCCTATATCTCCTACTATATCTATATAGTATGTACGTACTCGTATATGCGCATTTTATTGTTAGTTATGCCCTTCTTCATAAACTAAGACTAAACTAAACTAAACTAAACTAGTAGTAAACAAAAACAATTCTAGTATTACATATTACAAACAACAACATTTCATTAATTATACATGCCAACATGCCTTGCCTGGGCCCCCTTTTCTTTTTATCGCATTTAAATATTTAAACAAATGTATTTATTTAGTTGCAATCGCAATTTGCATTAAGCAAACAATAAAATAAATATAAACGTAGCAGCGGCGCTAAAACTAAGGAAAAATAATATTGTAGTAAATAAAAAGAAAAACAAAACAGAAAAACAAACGAATGAATGAAAAAATTATTGTTAGTCAACTTGGATAAAATACTCGTAATTGAATGCATTCATTCAATTGGATAATACTAACTAACTAACGAACTAACTAACTAACTGGTACAGTGGGTACCAGTTAAAATGATTTACTGGAATTATTTTGTTTGAAATGAAACATAATATTAAACAAACAAAAAATAAAATAAAATAAAATAAAATAATAATAAAAATATAAAAAAAGACTAACTTTGACTATGCCGAAGTTGTAATACTCTTCACGCCAAAGCTAGTGGTCCGAGCGTCTTAAAATTTATGAGGTTGGTGGTTATGGGTCAGACACTTATAGTGTCCAAAAGTCGATAGTACAAAAAACAAAAAAGTTTTTCCAATAAGAACTTTCATTTGGATACCAGTTTGTATCATATGATTCACTCCTTGGTCTGGAATTGAGGACTATCTAAAACCTCCGTTGCTCTATGGGTCGCATCACCCGGTTGTATAACGCAACTCCACGCCGAGTTAGTACTCTATCCGCATCGGGTAATAGCCACAGTCACCATGATACTCTCATAAAGACACCATTCCCGTTAGCCAGGACGGAACAAGTTCTGTAGGCTCCTGGACCACCAGTGGTACAAGACACAGGCTCTGCTCAGACTTCGTACCCAAAGGTACTTTCAAATCGAACTCCATACAGTTCCTGAATTGGTGACCCAATTTCAACCACAAGCATTACCAAACTGCCCGGATTGGTAACACAAAGTATTCTCACTTATACCAACCCGCCTGGAAATCCAAATTATAGACAACATCAACTTATGATAAGAGAACTAAGAGAACTGTATAATGTATTGTACCCCTTCTTAGATAACAATTTTAATTCCTAGAAGAGGCTTAGTAGGTGTAGGGATCCTATTGTAAGGTTCGGTTTTCTAAGCCGAACACATCACACCCACACTCACAATACGCTGTAAGGCTTCTGGATGACTTTGCTCTTTGGTGAGCAACATGTCTAATCTTATATCCTATTTTATCCTAACTCATCTGAAAAATCTTAAAAACTAGAAACATAGCACAAATGTACTTGACATAAGAAGAATCTAAATAGATTTTGCCAAAACAAATTTTGTCTATTTCGAATTTTTAAATCGTAGTAAGTTAAACATCATTTATCATAATTCTGCTTTCTTTTTGTTTTTCATATATAAACTAAATTTGGATAGTGAAACAAGAATTTTCTCTTTCATATTTCATATTTTCTATATTTTTGGCAATTACGAGTACTTAATAATAATTATGCAAAATTGTGAAGTAAAAAACGTTACCTTGAAGAAATCAGATATTGTTTCTTATCAGAAACTACAGGACTGGTATAACGAAGTACTTAACGGGGATATAAAACATATTAACGATATTGGAAATGGTGCGGTGTATTGCCATCTTGCTCATGCGTTATTTCAAAAAGTAGTTAACATGAAAAGAGATAATTTTGAAGCAACCTCGGAACTGGACATTTTGCAGAACTATAACGTACTAAAAGCAGCGTTTCACGAGATGAAAGTAAAAAACGATATTCCGGTTAGCAAATTAATCAAAGACGGATATGCGGCATTGGAATTCGGTTCTTGGTTTGTAAAATTTTACAATGCAAATGTGAATAAATCACTTCCTTATTGTCCGACATTGGAAAGAGATTATCAACCTTTGTCAATGCCAAAAACAATACCCGCTAAAATAGCTCGAAAAATCTAACGAAATGATCAAAAACACTATGAAAATGGCATGTATCAACCCGGATAATCAATAAGTGATTCTGTACTTTTGTCCAAAACTAAATATTTTTACTATTTGGCTTTAACATACGAATGAATGGAAATAATAAAACAAAATTTCTTTTAGATCTCTTATAATAAAAAAATACTTTCTATTCACCCAATATACTCGTACATTTTTATACTCCTCACTGGAGTGAATAGTATTATAAGTTTGTCAGTTTGTGTTTGAAGTTTGTAACCACATAAAGTATATATATATTTGTGATCAGCTCAATGAGACGAGTTGATTTAGCCATGTTCGTTTGTTTCTTTTTACCATACGCCGATCAAGTTCGTGAATCAGCCGAATCAGACTACTACGGGGGGGTATCTCCCATACAAAACGGGATCCAAATGAAAGTTCTTATTAGAAAAGTTTTTTTTTTTTTTACTTATTAAACTGAAATTTGGACACTATAAGTGTCTGGCCCATAACCACCAACCTTATAAATTTCAAGACCCTCAGACCACTAGCTGGGGCGTGAAGAGTATTACAATTTCGGCATAGCCAAAGTTAGTCTTTTTTTATATTTTTGTATATGATGTTTACTGATAGTGAAACAAGATTGAGGAATTTGTAGAGAAAGGAAACAGGGGATAGAGTGTGTAATTGCACTTCGTTGTTTTTGGTTTTTTCTATGAATAACTGTAATAAAGAGAATATAGTAATGCTAAGAAAGGAAACAACCCTTGCGAAGCGGGGTAGCGGGTACGCACGCTAGTGTACTTATAAATTTAAACTTTTAATTAGAAATGTCTGTTTAACTTTTTCTAAAAATTTTGATATTGATAGCACTAAAGTTCATCATCATAGCTACCAAAAAAAAAAAAAAAAAAAAAAAAAATCGGTTGACAAACAGAGGAGAAAATGGGATTGAATTGTTGTTGTATATCTGAAATCTGATTTAATCATGCTAAGTAAGTAATAAGTTTCACTATTATAACTTCTTTTAAAAACACTTTTACGAATATCCTAATTTTGTACAAAATTTGTTCATTGCCATTGGTTTAATTTGTCAGAGATTTGATCAATAAAAAAAATATATTTATTTATTTATTTATTTTTATTTTAACACACTAAACCTAAATACAAGTTTAACGAGCACTAGCTACTGGGGCCTTGGACTCGTGACTTTAATTAAAACTAAATTCCATTTATATCTACAATGATCCATTTCTCTATCATAAGTATGTAGGTATGTAGATATGTACATACTCGTATTGTACTACATACTTACAAAATTGTATTGTAATTCAAGATAATTTTGCCAGAATAATATTATGGTAACAAATTGGCTTCATAATATGATTTTGATTGGTTTCCAGTTATTGTATATTTATTATTCAATGAAAGTTAACAAAAGCTCATTTTAGGTCAATTAAGCTGTTAACCACTATACCACTGTACTGTACTGTACTGTACTGTACTGAACTGTACTGTACTGTACTGTACTATAACATAATAAATGAAGGCGTTGGTATGTAAATATATATGTATATTTGCTCTAGAACTCTTCAATTATTTGCACATTCATTTGTACCCTCACTTAAATTCCTTAGTTTGCTTATATAAAGTTTGTACACCGTTTATACAAATTGTCTAAATAATAGGTATAATCATTCTGTTGTGGTATTTTTGCAAAATGTTTGGTAAATAGTATTGTACGAGTATATAAGTAAGTGTATGAAATATGAATGAATATGAAATGGTCATCAAATTACACTCAATTTCTGAGCTATCAAAAGTTACTATATATTTGGCACAGAATTTTTTTTTTTTTATTTTTGTTTGCTTTTGATAATACTTAATATGTATTTATTTCATTCGAAATTCCAATTCCAATTCTACTCGTATTGGACCCCCTTTGACTTGCTTGAAATCTAAAAGACATTAGAATTTGTATTCTTAGAGTAAAATGTAGCCAAAAGAACAAAATTTTCTTCAATGTCTGAACTCTTCTACGTTTTTTGTTGGCAGAATATATTGTACATAATTCATTTCTTGACTTGCCGAGAACTTCATAATGTGGGTTTGGGTTCTTGAACATAATATACTATTCTTATTATATATAAAACAAAGTATGTCCTCCGCTGTTTCTATCTGTTTGAATGCTTTGAACTCAAAAACTACTGAATGGATTTTCATAAGGTTTTCACCAATGGACTGAGGGATTTATAAGGAAGGTTTATGAAGATTGCAAATTTGAAAAAAAAAAAAATAATCGAAAAGAGTGTAGCGTGAAGCGTATAAGTGAGATGCATATAAAGCTTAGAGAAATATTTAAAAAAAAAAACAATCAAGTCGCCATTGACAAACATCTCAACAGGATGGACAATCATTATCCATTAATAGTTTGGGAAGGAGAGGCATCTAGTATATAAGGTAATAATAAGAATTGTCTAGAGCAGTGTTATATAGAAGAAGAATGAGTGAAAAACTTACAATTTTTGTTTAAATTTCTATTTAATATACTAAATTGGTAAAAGGCATGAAAGTTTCGGTGAAACCGAAATAAATTTTCTATAGTATTCCTTGTAATGTCATATGGGTGGATGATTGGTGGTCATTTGGTCACTTTGTCACTTGCATATAACAATAGTATATATATATATATATATATATAGGTATGTACTTATATTGAGTGCTGAAAATCACCTTTACAATAATCACTAGAAAATTGACACTCATGCAAGGACAACAAAGTGACTTGCCAACAAACCACAACCAACACAGTTGGTTGGTGTTGATGTTGGTACCCAGTAGCAACCCAATAGTAGCTAACATATCCAATACAATACATTACAAAGCAACAAACATTAAGGAGCGACGTGACTATAACGACAACGAGTAGAATGTTAAAGTTAACGTCAACATCAACATCAACATCAATTATGCAAATGGTATTGGTGCTGGTCCTGGTGCTACTACTACTCCTATTGCTAACTGCCTTTAATTGTTGGAAAATAAAAAAGAAAAATAGGAAAAACCATCAGTGCTCGCTCTAATAGGGGAGTCCAAAAGGTCCTATCCATAACCAATAACAATTCAGTTCACTTCAGAGCAATTAACTTAGTTTGAGTTGCAATAACTGAGTTCAATGAATTTTAATTTGCATAATTTCCTTTTACTATTATATTTTCTTTTTATTGTCCTTACTTTTCCTTTTTTCGACTTCTTTAAATTGTTTTCTTTATTGTTAATTAGCATAAAGTGTAAAAGTCATTAGACAAGTTGATGACGATGATGATGATGATGATGATGACGATGACGACGATGATGTTGATGGTCTTAAGTAGTTTTCCCTGTCGACAAAGTCAAATCAAAGTGGAAAAGTGTAAGTACACATACGAATGTACTTATATACATATATATTTTGATGGGTGGATGACCGACCGACTGACTGACTTTCTTTCTTTCTTTCTTTCTAGAAAAAAAAAGCAACAAAAAAAAATTCAAACGATGGAAGAAAATACACACTCCTACATATTTGAAAACAAAATACAAATAAAAAGATAAGAAAAAAATATAAAAAAAGACTAACTTTGGCTATGCCGAAGTTATAATACTCTTCACGCCCCAGCTAGTGGTCTGAGGGTCTTGAAATTTATAAGTTTGGACAAAAAAAAGTTTTTCTAATAAGAACTTTAATTTAAAAGGTGGTTTGTATGGAAGGTACCCCTCCTGGTAACCCTAGGATTATGAAATTTATATGTTTGATGGATATGAACCAGAAACTTATAATGTCCAAATTTCAGTTCAATAATACAAAAAACAAAAAACTTTTTCTAATAAGAACTTTAATTTTAAAGGGGGTTTGTATGGGAGGTACCCCTCCTGGTAACCCTAGGATTATGAAATTTATATGTTTGATGGATATGAACCAGAAACTTATAATGTCCAAATTTCAGTTCAATAAGACAGAAAACAAAATAGTTTTTATAATAAGAACTTTAATTTAAAAGGTGGTTTGTATGGGAGGTACCCCTTCTAGTCGTCCGATTCGGCTGATTCACGAACTTGACCGTCGTTTGGTAAAAAGAAACCGATGTACAACATTTCAGCTCTCTAGCTCAAAAACTGTAGGACTAGGAGTGCGAATAGACGGATCGACGAACAGACGGACAGACGGACATGGCTAAATCAACTCGTCTCATCGAGCTGATCACAAATATATAGACTTTATGAGGTCTTCGATGTCTCCTTCTGTATGTTAAAACTTTATGACAAACTTATAATACTATTCACTCCCGTGAAGAGTATAAAAAACGCATAAAAGAAATCAAACAAATTTAATTTATGCAAGACACAAGAAATTTGAGCTTTTTCATGCATTAAAAAGAAAATTATTTTGAGAAATTATTTGGTTTAATTTTTTGTTGTTGTTTGTTTGTTTGTTTGTCTTTAATGTGTGTACACATTGTACATACTGTACACATACACACACACACACACACACACACATTATATATAATGTACGTCTGTACATTGTATTTCACAGATGTGTGGGTGTCGCAATAATCTGAAGTAAAAATCTAATAAGAAAAAAAGTGAAAATATAAAACAAAAAAACATCAAAATGAAATTTATTTGCTTTGGTAACATCAAAGATTTTAATACCCTTCCCATAAGAAAAAATCCATTTTATATTATAAAATATTATTTGGTATAAAAAGTATCCAATTATTATGAGTAATTGATATAGTAAGTAGTTCTACAACTGATATTGAGATTCCTCTAACAATTTCTCAGTGAAAAAAAATGTGAGAGCCAATATGTTACTAAATATTTAGTATGTATGTAGTATGTACAATTATAATAGACAAAGTATCTTCTGTCAACCAAACAAAGAGTCTTCGCGTCTTGGACAAAACGTCACTATTGGCGACCGCCTAGAGATCAAGCGGAAAATCACTTGTGCCAACAGGTGCCACTTTGGGCTCAGTAGGCAATTGAAAAGCAAAGCCCTCTCTCGACAAACCAAACTCACGCTCTACAAGGCAATCATAATCCCCTTCCTGATGTATGGGGCAGAAGCCTGGACGTCTACCAACAGCGATGAGAATGCATTGAGAATGTTCGAGAGAAAAATACTCTGTAAAATCTTTGGTCCTCTCTGCGTAGACGGTGTGTACCGTATTCGATGGAACAGCGAGCTGTATGAGTAGTAGGTGCGCTCTTTTGGACTCGGCCAAAACCGACAAACGGTTGTAGCGCCACTTATTACTATTATAATTACACTAGTTATTCGATTCATTAAACTTTTTCTTAAAAAAATCCCTAGTAGAGTATTGCCAATCTCTTGACCAAATAATACATACATATTTCTACACCTAATAGAAAGATTCCCAAACACAATTTCTAATCAAATATATTATGATATCTCTCTTTGTCTCTCTCGCTTACTCCTAAAATCCACTAGCATTGATCACATCAAAGATTAAATACCCATTACAACATATAGTATTAATCGGCTTTATACTATGGGAATGTTATTTTTTGGATTTTGTAGTGAGTCACATTTCAAAAAGAGATTTTTAATAATATTGACATAATTATTTGAGATTTTTGACAAAGACTACTTGATTGATTTGAAAATATATCTCTAAATATATCTATATATGCAAAATTTGATTCACAAATTCTGGTGATCCGCACCAAACTGGAACAATCGCAGGAACACTCTCCAGGTAATGCTAGAGTTTGCCCTGAAAAATCAATACACCAGTTTCGGATTACAGTAGGTTTTTCAAATTCACTATTAACTTCAGTTTCGTACAATCTACAATAAACAAAAATTCAAATACTTCCTACTGTTAACATTGAAAAAAATTTACAATCTCAAGTTTTTCCTAAATATCATCATCATCATTATTGGCTCTACAACTCTTCATCTGTCTCGTGCCTTTTCTCTCCAAGACCGAATACCAAGATCTAAATATACATAACTAAAATATAAGTATAAGCGATTTCTATTTCCCAATATTGATCAGCAAAAATGTCTGATCAAAACGGCTCGGGTGCTAAGGAAAATGATGGCCCATCAAAAATGGAAAGCATTCTAAATGAATTGAAATCACTTGGAGTTGGAATTGGTGACTGTGATATGGAAACGTAAGTAATCTGCAATTTTTAGTTTTTGAATTGGATGTTGCCAAAGACTAAGTATGAAATTATATAGACTGTACAAATCGCACACAAAGAGAAAGCTCTCTTTTTGTTGGGTATCCCGAGATTCTTAATTTCCTTTAAAACTCCTAATTGGAGCATAGGGCCCCCACAAGGCTTCTCCATCGCACACGATTTTGGACTGTTGTTTTAGCGCCATCGCATGTGATGTTGTCATCAGCTAGTTCCCACAGGATCGACCTTCTCCAAGTGTTCTTTGAGCGGCCACGGCTTCTGCTCCCTTGTGGGTTCCATTCGAGCGACATTCTCGTGATGTTTTCTGACTGCTTTCTTAGCGTGCGGCCAATCCAGCGCCACTTCCTACGCTTAATCTGTGTCAGTATAGGCTCCTCGTTCGTTAGACGCCATAGGGTTAGGCCAGAATATTCTGCATATGATCCTCAAACACTTGTTGACGAAAGCTTCAAGTCTCTGCGTGATGGAGTTGGAGTTTGTCGATTTGACGCATGCGGAGAATGTTCGCAATTTCGTGCGTCTGGAGATTTGGGCATTTGCCCATACCCCGATTTTAGCGGCGAAATGCTGCCCTTGCTTTGCTCAACCTGCAGTTAGCATCCGCTTCAGCTTCTCCGTTTGTTGATGTATCCTGAGATTACCAAACAACAAATTATGTTTAATTTTGTTCTTATGTAGCGTGAGATTGCATACAATTTGATGTTGGGTATCCTGAAGATTTGAAAGACGAATTAAATATCTCTCTCTCGTTATGAGAGATTTGTCCAGTCTATAAAATTTCATAGTCTTTGCTGCTGTTGCCAATTTATTGTTGAATGCACACATTTTTGTCAATAGATTTAATGGTAAATATTCTGCAATACATACATTTGTTTATTTTTTATACACAGTACTTCTGAAAATGATCCTGTTATTGATACATTTACTTTTGATGATGAATTGCCGCCTTTCCAATTTGTACCAATAAAATTATATGATCCACATTTTGAAACAAAAACTTACACAATGCCCGGCAGTAATGTAAAGGAAAAACTTTCGAAGATATTAAAACTTCGAACTCATCCGGATTTTAAAATTATCTTGAATGATGAAACAATTTTATGCCATAAAATGACTTTCTCCATGTTTTCTTCGTGCTACCTCCATAAATGTTGCACAAAGGATTTTATAAAAATCGCAAACAAATCATTTACGCCAGAGTTATTCAATAAGATGTACAATTGGCTTGTGGGTCACCCCATTCGATTTAAGCATAATGAGGTGATTCCACTATATCGTATGGGAAAATACTTTAAAATAGACGTAATTGGAAAACTTTCACTATATTACCTTGACTCCGGATATTTCAGCCCTATGGCAGCATTTCTTGCAATATGCGATCTTCGTGATGTCAACGATATTTATGATGCAATAGTTAAACCGATGGTGCATCGACTTATCAAAATACCACTATTGATATTTAAGAGTGAAGAATATTTAAAATTAGATGAAAGGGTGATTATCGATATACTGTCATCTAATAACGTAGGAGTAAACTGTGAGCTAGAGGTAAATATAAAATAGTATTGTCTTGTCTTGTCTTGCCTTGTCTATTCATTTAAAATAATACTTTCTTTTCAATTATGTATAAGATTTTCTATGGTGCCCTTTTCTGGATGCAATATGATTGGCCCAATCGTTTTGATGCACTAGAAAGAGTCTTTTCATGCATTCGTTACGGATTCTTGGCCCCAGGCTTTATAGATAATTTTAATAGAATATCTGGCATACAAAATGAGGATGTATTTATGCAAGAAGAATTGAATTATGAATTAATTGGAAATTTCGCAAAGGTTTTGAATGCTTTTACCGAAAACGAAAATCTTATGAGTGTCATCGAAAAGATCTCAGTATATGCACATTGGTCATGATGTGCCAGAGATGCGTATGAAAGCGGCAGCGATTGGTTTCCCAGTCTATAAAAAACGTCATTGGTTAACAGATCCGTGTTGTAAATATCATAAACAACTAGAAAATCCTTATTCTATAAATATATTACATGTAACTTTAATGGAATTTATTGAGTATTTGAATGAACTTGACGAAGTTGATCCTCAAGATTTCCTTAATCGTGTACATTTTACCAATTTTTGATCACAATCAATCTACATATTAACTCGGTTATATTTATATTTAATAATTCACATTCACTCATTTTCATTTAAAGAATATTTTGTTAATTAAAAAATTAAATAAAATATGTGAACGAACATCACCATGAATCCAAGTAATCTGTTGCAAAAATCTTTACCAATATCAATTATGTACTATGTAGTTTTCTCTTCCCTTTTTAGCACTTCTATTGATAAAGTTATGTGTTTTTAAAGTCATCTATGGTAAGTACGAGTAGATTATGTGAAATCATTAGTTCATCGAGAAAATACTTCAGTTCACATTCACTGCATTAACTTACAAAAATCAAAATGACTGTTAAAGTTTACTTTGTCAAAAAGTAATTGAATTGAAATAAATTGAATAAATTTCATGTTACAAGGCCACCAAATCACATGACAATCAACCTCTACCAAGTATTAAGCTTACAACTTTTATACAATAAAGAAAGTGATAATTATGTTTTTAAGTTGTCATCCAAGATTAGGCAAAATCATAAACCATAAACAATAAGAAACTAAACAATTCTAATTTTCATAAAATATTTATAAGAGAAAAATTAAATTAATTTTGATTTAGTATTTGTAAAAATCATGGGTGTATTTATTTAAAGTAGAATCAACTTGTTCTAAATAAAAGAAAAATAAAAATTGTTCCATCAACTCGGTTGTCTAATCCGCATTAAACTTTACTCAAACACTCTCCACATTATGCTAGAGTTTCCCTGAAAATTTCATGAAAATCGATAAAGCTGTTTCGGAATCTATAAGGAGCATACATACACAGGCAGGCATACAGACATAGTTCCATTTTTTTTTATATAAATATATGTAGATAGATGTATTAAAGTTATATATGAAATCATCCTCAGCAAGCATTTAATATAAAGAACCTTCCGAACAAAAGTCGTAGGTAATGCAGAGGTGATTCAGTAAATAAGAACAATTGAGAGATAACTGTTGAAATGATTGGTGAACGGTAAACGACATGTTCCAATGATATTGTCTTGTTAAATTTACCAATTGAATATACTCGTATGTAAAATGGGATAGAGTTGGCACTAGTGCTGGCTCCAAAGGGACTAGCCACGAATCAGTTTTGGTATATGGCACCACCCACAAGCAAAACAACTGAGCCAGTGCAATTGTCTTTCTTAATAGCTCCGAGGGTTTTAAGTATTAATCGTATCAATGAGTATGTCATAATTCTTCAGTTCTTCCATGATTCTGGTATTCATCAGGTATTTTCTTCGAATATGTATCTGCAAATTCAGTTTCCATTTAATCTGGAATTAAGATCAATTTAATACATTTAGTTGCCCTATGGGTGACAGTTCCTGGTTGTACTAACACACAATATTAACTCTTTCCGCATTTGGGTATTAAGGAATTCGAATATAAACACATGTACGTCTTTAGTCAAACTCTAGTCTCTGTTTATTGAATTCCTTTTGTCTTTTTTTTTTCCTGATACCAATGATTTCTTCCCCAAATTGCAAATATTTAATATAAATCGTAATACCAGTTTTACTTCAAAAAGTGAAGTGAAACGCATAAAAAAATAAATTAATTTGTTTTACATAAAAAATAATATACTTAGACGTAGTATATTGTTAAAAATTTCCAGGTAATAAAATGAGACTTTAAAGCGCGTGTAGAAATTAAAAACACATAATCGTGTTTACTCAGAAAAAAAAAAATTATAATAAAATAATTGAAAATACAATACAAAAAAAAAAACAAAAAATTAATAATAATAACAAAAATGAAGAGAAAAATGTGTTAAAATTTGTGTTGCTTAAAACTTGTTTAATTATGAATTTCTATGCACAAACACAGATCCCAGGCACGTTGTACCATATACTATATATACATATTTATACCATATTGATGATGATGATGATGATGATGATGAATATTTATATGAACGATCCGAGCAAACGAACGAGAATGAAATATAAACGAAACACAGACCACTTATTTTAATGTTACTTAAAAATAATAATAATAAAAAAAAAAAAAGCAACAAAACAAATGAATAATTGAACATAAACTTCGGATCAGTAGCACCGAAAATTATATACTCTTCGATAAATTTGATTTTATGAAATATATACTTACATACTATAGTATGTTGTCTTCACAACTACTTCTCTAATTCTACAAGTTTCTATAAATTTTGAACCATCAATATTTGGGGAAATGAAGAACTTTTTCTCTGAATATACAAGAATTCGTTTTTTTTTTTTTACTTTTGGTTGAGAAGCTTGAAGATGCATAAAATATTTGCATATGTTAAATGTCATTTTATAATTTATTAAGAGAGAGCAAAGATTTTCTATAAGACAAACTTATAAAATGTCGTATGCCCCACAGTATTACTGACAACTATTGTATATCCGATTCGATAATTGTCATTGATCAGTTCAATATTTGGTATACTAAATACATTAATCCGATAGGTTGATTGGTGAGTTGATTTAGCCATAGCCATCTGTCTGTATGTCCGTCTGTATGTATGGAAACTAATCCCTCAGTTTTTGAGCGAGAGAGCTTTGTTTTTACTATATGCAGTGCATTTGTCGGAATTAGCCAAATCGGACCACTAGGGTTGGTACCCCCCATACAAACCTACACCCAAATTAAAGTTCTTATTAGAAAAACTTTTTGGTTTTTTATACTCTTCACGTTAGTGAATAGTATTATAAGTTTGTCATGAAGTTTGTACCACACATCGTAGACCACATAAAGTATATATATTTGTGATCTTCTCGATGAGACGAGTTGATTTAGCCATGTCCGTCTGTCCATCGGACCGTTTGTCCGTCTATTCGCACTTCTAGTCCTTCAATTTTTGAGCTAAAGAGCTGAAATTGTGTACATCGGTTTCTTTTTATCAAACGCCGGTCAAGTTCGTGAATCAGCCGAATCGGGATACTTTGGGGGGGGGGGGGTACCTCCCATACAAACCCCTTTTAAATTAATGTTCTTATTAGAAAAAGTTTTTTGTTATTTGACGTTTCGAATTGAAATTTGGATACTATAAGTTTCTGGTCCATATCCAACAACTATATAAATTTCATAATCCTAGGGTTACCAGGAGGGTAACCTCCCATACAAACCCCCTTTTAAATTAAAGTTCTTATTAGAAAAAGTTTTTGGTTTTTTGGCTTATTGATCTGATATTTAGACACTATAAGTCTCTGACCCATATCCACAAACCACAAACAAATGACAATTTCAAGACCCTCGGACTTACTTTGGCTATGCCGAAGTTATAATACTCTTCACGCCCCAGCGAGTGATCCGAGTATTGAAATTTATAAGATTGGTGGCTAAGGGTTAGACACTTATAGTGTCCAAATTTCAGATCAATAAGTCAAAAAACCAAAAACTTTTTTTTGTCGATAGTACAAGAAACAAAAAAGTTTTTCTAATAAGAACTTTCATTTGGATCACGGTTTGTATGGGGGGTACCCCTCCTAGTAGTCCGAGGGTCTTGAAATTTTCATGGTTTGTGGATATGAGTCAAAAACTTATAGTTCAATAAGACAAAAAACAAAAAACTTTTTTTAATAAGAACATTAATTTAAAAGGGTGTTTGTATGGGAGGTACCCTCCCTAGTGGTACGATTCGGCTGATTCACGAACTTGACCGGCGTTTGGTAAAAAGAAACCGATGTACAAAATTTTAGCTTCTTAGCTCAAAAACTGAATGACTAGGAGTGCGAACAGATGGACCGACGGACAGACGGACATGGGTAAATCAACTTGTCTCATCGAGAAGATCACAAATATATATACTTTATGTGGTCTACGATGTGTGGTACAAACTTCATGACAAACATATAATACTATTCACTAACGTGAAGAGTATAAAAAAACGATATGGAGATGTGAAGTTTTCGAAATTGCCTAATAAATAAATAAATTTAGTTCACTCATTATTCACTTAATCATTTCGATTCGATTCAATTCGATTATGTATGCACAGTTTTCTCTCTGGGTTACAATTATCATGATAAAGTGATTGTACTCATTCAAAATAAGTATTTACTACCATATGTGTGAATGTTATAATACTTAAGTATATGCAAATGAAGAAACATTTTGAAAAACAAGTAAAATATGTGAATATTCTAAAATACAAAACTATGTAGTACAAACAATAATAATAATAACAACAACAACAACAACAACTCAACATACCTGTATCATATTATTTGTATAGAATAATAATGATGGAAAAAAAAAAATAAAATAAATAAAATAAAAAATGTATATAAAATAAAAGTCAACAATAATGCAATACATTTGTATTACATACTACTACACAATGCTACTAGACCCAGAACCAGAACCCGGTAGCAACTTATTGGTTCAAGGTTTAGAATTTTTTCAAGTTTTCAATTTCAATTATGATGTTTTATTCTTTTTTTTTTTCTTTTCTTGTAATTGTTGTTGAATATTTCTATAGAAAATTTTCTATATTTTTTGAATAGATCATTTTTAGATTTACAAAATATTTTTTGATTACATTACAAATACAATGCATACATAAGTACATACATACATACATACATATGTATATATGTATATAGTAGTAGTGAAAGAAAAACAAAACAGATCTTTAAATACTACACAAAATTTTGGGAATAACAACAACAATAAGTGATTGTTTAAAATTTTGAACGGAGTATTACAAAAATACAATATACAATATATAAGTACTTAGTATAATAATGATAGGATCTGAAAGTTTAAGGCTTAAGATCAATAGTTTTAAATAACAAAACCAATTGAGAGAGAAGTAGAATGAGTGAGTGATATTCTCATTGACAATTGTAAATGATTTGATTTCTTAAATTCTCTGCATGAAGGCAAAAAAACGACATTCGAATTAACAATGCTCAAAATGAATTGAGTGAAATTGAATGCGATGCCGAATGAATTCGAGTGAATTTGTGCTCTCACTTCAATCGATTCAGTCGCACAACATTGAAATAAAGAGGCACGAATTGAATGAGTTCAAATGAGAGGTTGGTTTCGAATTAATTCGAATGCATTCACTTTTTTGCAAACGAAATGAATGATTCGAATGTTTAGGCTGTGCCGATGAATATATTTCGTTTTACATGCTATTTCATTCATTTCAACTCATTTCACAAAATGCAGACGGCTTTCGAACTCAAAACACAGTCGCATTCATCTTCATTCATTTCGTGTTTCGCTCTCACTCAATTCAATTCAATTCAATTCGAGTTCATTCTATTGGACTTCAGTTGTGAGTGAAGCCATGTAGCTCTCTAGTACATACATATATGGTAAACCATGGCCAAAAAAAAAAAAAAAAAAATTGTTTTGTATTGAGAAAAAACTTTCTTCAATAGTACAATATATCATTAATTGAACCTTGACTAAAACATTGGAAAATCATGGTAAACACCGACAAATCAACGCATATTACATTCACGCTTATGCGTCGGAGTTGTCCTCCTGTCTCCCTGAAAAATGAAACCATTCCTTCAGAGAACACCGCCAAATACCGGGAGCTTATCCTAAATAGATGAGTTAACTGGAAGACAGAGATTCCAATCAATGTTTCTCCATAGATTAGTAAATGAACCATGGTTCATGTTCCATGGATCAAAGGCGAAATTGCCAGATTCGCCAGAAAATACGTATCCCATCTTGAAATATGCCCTAATGATCTCGCCTCAGGTCTGCTAGTCACTGGCAACAACATCCGCCGAGGAGTCACCCACTTGACCTACCTACCTACATTTCAGGTTTCCTAAAGGCTAAGTAAACTACCACCATTGATTGTGATGTTCATTTGTTATACTTGTTCCATTTACTTATGGATAGGTTATATTCTAACTGATTGTAAATACTACATGTTAAAAAAAAAATTGTCAATAGTTAAAATTTTAGTACAAATTGGACAAATAACTCACATATGTATATACCACCTACCTTAGGTTATGTAAGGGGCCTTCCACATCACATTATTATGTCACAAGTTATGGGATGGTCAATGAAGTGAGACCACTTGTGAAAGGGAGGGGGTGGGGGTCATAAGCTTTGTGACGTCACATGTCAAAATCTAAAGCATTAAAATGCAAATCTTTAAACAAAAAATGATTACTAACAATTCTATCTTTAAACTTTGTGACTTATATAGAGTTCTAATAGAAGCCCTAACTTCCACTGCAAAATATGTGACGTCACATCAGGGGGTAGGGGGGTGTTGTGGGTCTGTCACTGCTTATGAAAGGAGGAAGATGAGGTGGGGGGGGGAGTTGGAGGTTGTAAAACATTATGAAATGCATGTGACGTAATATGTGGATGAACCCTAAATATTAAGAACTTTTGTATTCCATTTATATATTTACCCAAGCATATTGCAAAATAATTTGAAACCAATGAGGTCCATTGACCTTTTGTCTTATAGTATACATACTAAATAGTATGATCCTCTTTGAACTTATTCCCTTTTCACACCGAACGTGAATCGATTCTATGTTGAAGCGACCATTGAATCGGACAACAACCACAAGCAAAAATGACAGTTGTTGTTGTTGTACAATGTGAATCGATTCAGGTAGATTCAAGAATGGAATTAACTGTGCATCAAAACAGGGCTGGAAAATTTCCGATATCGTTGGGAAATTTCGGTCATTTCGGTTAAGGAACTGTCATTCTCGAAAAACAACTCTTCGCCAGTCTGAACGCAAAATCGATTCACATTGAATCAGTTCGGTGTGCATAGTCTATTAAATCATTAAGACATTCATTTTCATTAAAAACCCCTTAAACCTTAGCAGGCAACTGTCCTAAATACTCTAATTTTTGTATGAAAAATATCTCTATTTGTTCAGCTATGTTTTTTTTTAAATTCTGATTTGATTATAAAACGCAATACCAGGTACGAGTACATAACAATCAAATATAATACGAGTTAATAAATTTTATAAAAGTATATAGTAGTTTATATAAACCGGAAGAACGGGTCGGGTACTTGACTAATATATTGAATGACCTTCATTCATTGCTACTGATCAGATCAACGGGTTCTAATGTCTATAAAACAAAAAACAATACAGAAAAAAAGGTATAGTATTTATTCCCTTCAGTTTCAGTTTCAGTTTGGTTTTTTATTTATTTTTATTTATTTTTATTTATTTTTATTTTTTTTATTTTTTTATTTGTTTACCTTGAACAAAGAAACAAGTTCAAAATTGTCTCTTGATTTTCGATCCACTAGTAGTAAGTATGTAGAGTCTATATTGTATTATAGACGACAAAGTTAGTTTAGTTAAATGATGTTAATTTTTTTTTTTTATTTTTTTTTTTTTTTCTGTTGCTTTTACCCCAATTTCCGCCTCTCATAATGCGTGTTTAATGAAATCGAAACTGATTAGAAATTCAAATGAATTGTACAATACAATATTTTTATGTATGTACGAGTATTTTATTTATTCATTTCAATGAATTTTTATATTTGAATTGAACTTAATGGAAAATCAAATTAATAAACCTAAAAGTTTTAAGGACTTGATTCGTCATCCAAAGTAAATGCAACAAAACTCAACTTAACACTACATCAACAAATATACATAATACATAAATGGCAAAAGAAATATGTAAGTATACATAAATTTTATATGAAATACATTTTGTGTTGTTGCATTTTTTGTAAAATATAATTTTTGAAAAATTATAAAACATATGTAGGAAAAAATCATAGGCCAAATGTCTCTCCACCTTTCATTCTCTAAAACAATTTCATGTTAAAATGTTTTTAGTTGTATATACTTTTTAAAAAAGAATTTATCAACATAACATAAACATCTTTATCTTTATCTTTATATAGACATATGTTTTATAGTATGTAATAGAGTAGAATGAACAACTAGAAAATATATTACTTACAATCGACCTGCTTTCAATTTCTTACACGTACATTAAAATAAAATTAAAAATAAATTTTAGATTTTTATCCCTTGACATTACATGATATAGGAGGGCAATTCTTAAATTTATGTAGTCCACAGAGACAGACCTCTTATTCAGCATAGTCCATCGCAGCAGCAAAAAAACATACATACTATAAATTCTGACTTATTAAATTAATGTCGATGCCCTCTTTGCGGGGCGCACTTCACTATAGATTATGTTTTGGATTTTTGCCAATATTTGGAGAGAATAAGGGTCTTCCAACTTTTAAAAACTCCCTTACCATTGAAAATTTCCAACATATACAAGTTAGGGATGGAGATCGATTAATCGATGCTTCGTTGAAATATTTGAGGATTTTTTATCTGACTTCGATTAATCGGATAATCGATTTTTCTGCTTCGGATAACAGATTTTTGTAAAATTAGATACTTTAAACGTTGTGAACATAATTGCTTTGACTAAAATGTCTCCCAAAAGCGTGTTTTGGGAACATTTTGAGAAATTGGAGAATAACAATGCTAATTGTCGACATTGTGGAGTGAAAATAAAAACATGTGGGAACACGACCAACTTAAGAAACCATATTGAGCACAAGCATCCCAAAATCGGCCGGAGACTGCTAATAGCATAAAAGAAAAACTATCTGCCAGTTCTTCATCAATTGCAGAGAGAATGAGTCAACCTTTGATTAACACGGCTTTGCACAACGTGGTTAGTTACAAAGAGGAAGGGACTTTGGAACACAAGATCATCCAAAGCATTGTTTACATGATTTTTTTATTAAATGATTTTTTTTCGATATAATAAAAAAGGTCCGTTTTTTACTTGAAGTTTATTGTTTTAATCTTCCAAAATGTACCCAAATTGTTTCCCGAACATTTTTGACATATACAATTAATCGATTGATCGATTTTTTAAAGCAATGATTAATCGCCATATCGATTAATTAGTAAAAATATTAATCGATATCATTAAACGATGTTGATTATATAGTATAATGACTGTAAAAAATGCAACCTTATAATTTATTTTCATTAAATTGCGAGTCGAAGGCCCAAAAGGCCCAGAACTCTATATTTTGTTTGCATTAGGTTTTATATTATATTTTTTTATATTTATAATAATTAATAATAATAAATAAATCATTCAATTAATTATTATTAAATCGTGAGTCAAAGGTCCCAGTCATTTGTTAAGTTTATCTTACATGTAAGATATATAAATTACATTATGTAATTTATCTAGCAAAAATCATGTAACTTACATGAATTTGTAAAAAACCTTAAATTAAGATTTTTTTTATTTTAATTTATTTAAATAATTAAAACTAAAGAAAAAATTTTAATACTTTTCATATGTTTTATTATCATAATTTGTATTGAAAAATTTGATCATTTGGGTCTCTATTACTAAGCCTATGATGTCCGTTCGTCCGTCATAGAGCTCTATCCCATGAATCGTAATAGATAGAAAGTTGAAATTTTCACAGAGTATGTAATTTAATTGCAGCAGTAACGACAAATAATAAAAATTAAATATAGTTAAAAAAAAATAAAAGGATCCCCATATACAAAAAACTTGTGACATTTGTTAAAATGGAGCGTCCGTCCGTCGCTCTATGTTATGAACCGTAATAGATAGATAGTCAAAATTTTCACAGAGTGTGTATATCTATTGCCGACATATAATAAAATTTTTGGAAAATCCACTGGAAATGTTAGAAAGTCTCAATAAATGACTAATTACAATTATAAAAGCTTATGTTTCAAGCAAAGCTTAGTAACTTAAAGCAGTTGATTATTATTTATATTATTTCTGTATATTTTTTTTTTTTTTTTTTTTTGTATTTGTTTTTATTTATATATGTACATATTTTATTTAAACTTCAAAAAACTTGGACGATGGTACAAAACCTTCCGAGTCCGACTCACACTTGGCTGCCTTTTTAAATCTTCGTCATCGCTGTCATTGTCTGAAATTTCATCGGAACATGGGAAAGTGAAATAAATATTCAATTACCAATAATTTAAAACCTTTTCATGATAGACATTATATCTAACATAATCTAAGAAATTAAATTATGTTAAAGAAGAAATTAAAAAAGATAATCCCCAAATCAGTTTCCAACTATTTGTTTACAAAGTTTTTGGTCATCACTAAAATGTCATGTAATTTTAACAACCCTAAGTATTATACACATAATTCGATTTAATTATGATAAATAAAAAAATAAAATTATAAAAAAATTAATTATTGTCGAAATTGTTTCATGTGTAATAATGTAACTAACAAAACTTTATCATTTAGTTCATTCTTCTTTAATATTTATTATAAAAAGACTAACAGGGCAAGGATCGACAAGTTTGCCAAGCTAACCGGGTCAATTTTTCAAGAAATGTCGGCCAATTATATGGGAAGTATTGGATGCTTTCTATTTCTTCATGTGTAATAATGTAACTAACAAAACTTCATCATTAAATTCATTCTTCTTTTATATTTATTATAAAAAGACTAACGGGGCAAGGATCGACAAGTTTGCCAAGCTAACCGGGTCAATTTTTCAAGAAATGTCGGCCAATTTTATAGGAAATGTTGGATGCTTTCTATTTCTTCTAAATCTGCACATCTACAATAGAATAAAAAGTCTTACTGGAGAATATGAATCATTTGAGCCATTAGACTCTCGTCTCATCATTCGACTACTGTTTCTATAAAAGTACAATATACAAGTTGGGATGTCTGTTTCGTTCGGTAATCAACCATTAAAGCTTGGATCATTTATCTAAATTTATGTGGAAATAAATTAAGATATGGCAATGTCATTTATAAAATCAATTAATGATTATCCTAATCCTGATTCTGATTCTGATATTCACACAAACAATTATTAATACTTAGTATGTAGTAGATTATAGTGAAGTGAATAAGGAAGGTACTAGGAAGGGTATTTATAGTATATGGTATAAGAAGAACTACGAGTATTAAGTGCTGAAAAATAAAACCAAATATGTTAAATAGAAAACAAAAAAAAAAAAAAACAACAAGGTGCAAACACAATACAAATTCAACAATGAAGAAAGCAAATATAAAACAAATTTTTCACTATTTTTATGCATAGATACACACACACACACATATATATATATATATATATATATATATATATATATCCACATACAAATGAGGTAGCAATAGTCATCAGACAATACTAAAATATCATATTATACTATATATAGGTAGTATTATATACTATGTACATACATACATGTACATGTTGTACATACCTTCATATACTAAGTATAATCATCCATATGTGTTTACAATGTATAAAGATAGACAGACAGACAGAAAAATCGTATGTAGGTTGGTAATTATTTATATATATTGTATATATAAATATGTATATATATTTATGTATGTATGTATGAACAACAAATAGCACAGCACAGCACAACAAGTGTCTTAACAAAAAAAAAAAAAAAAAAAAAACAAAAAAAAAAAAAGTAAAATAAAAAATAGACACTACTAGTAGAGAAAAGAAATTATTTGTGTACCTCCACCAAAACCGACAGAACAACAATGCGAGCAATGCGAGACCCATAAAGTGTCTCTAATTAGTCTGCCAAAGCGAAAAAGAAGAAAAACAAATACTCTATACTATATAGTATATGTGTATGAATATACTTATGTATATATAAGTATGTAGTAGATATAAGTATATTTATTATTGAAATAAGATCGAAAAAACGACCAAGAACCAAGAGCACACATAATATTGCTAAATCACTATTTATTTAATAAGATAGAGAATTCTAAGTTTACTACAATATTTTATCACACTTTGTCGCTATTTACAATTAATTTGAAGAATTTTAATTAAAATAATTATATAAATATAAGAAATATTTCATTAATTATTCTATTTTAACTGCTGCTGCTGCCTTACAACAAAATATCTTCTTGGTGGTTTCGATCTGGGTCTGGGTCTTTGACTGTGACTATGACTGTGACTAAGAATGACACTGGGAAACGAAATAAACCCAGACATTTTAAATGTGTGACACAACTAAGGCACAGTCAGGTGTCAATCAGTCATGACATGACATATTGGCAAGCGACAATATTATTTCGCTATATATTATAATAAATTTTAAATCAAATTAAGGAATCCACCATCATCACATGGTGTTCTTTCCATCATCATCATCATCATCATCATCATCATCATCATCATCATCATCATCATCATCATTATAATCATAATTAATGACAAGTCTTCCTTTTTATTTTCCTATACTTAGTATATACATAAGTATATATTAAGGTCTTTCTTTTCAGTTGCTTGGTTTTCATGCATTTTCAATATATTTAATAAGAAATTTATTTCAATAGAAATTTCTTATTAAACTATTAATGCAGAGGTTCTTAAACTTTGATCCAGAGATCAATTTTACCAATATGGTAATTTGTAACAATATTGATTATTTATATTAGATCACATAAAGATTATGAAAGGAAGCAAAACGATATGAAACAAGTTTTTTGAACTCAATAAATATTTCTGGGCTACAGGTGTCTGGGGTATTTTTTAAAAAAAAAAAAAACAATATCATAAGAAAACTCAATTATTTAGTAAATATTAAATAATTTATAAATAAAGAATATTGCAAAATGTGAATTGATTTGTTTTTTTAGAGGGTTTTCCCCAGTAATTGGGACTATTTATAATTTTTTTTCTGAATCTGACTTTTGAAAATTCCTCTAAGTTGGTAAGACTGCTGGGCTATGAAATCATTATACTAAGTTTTGAATCAAAAACTAAGTTCTATGAACGTTTAGAAATGCCTAGGGTTAATAAGAATCTATGAAAAAGTAAAAACAATAGGGTATCCTATTGAATATTGTATAACATGAGATCCACAAACTAAATACAATACTATACTCGTATGTATTGACATTGAAGAACCACTGTACCTGTACCTACTACTTACTATTGTATGGTAAATTGTTTTCAAAATTGAATACTTAAAATGCATATAAGTACGTACAATAGAGTATGGTTAATATACAATATTAAACATGCATGATAATTATATATCATGCATACCACTTACAAATGAATTCATTCCAAAACCTATTATTTAGATGAATTAAATATCATTGTTATGGTATACATAGTACAAAATAAAATAAAATAAAAATAAAAATATTTGCCATTGAAATATTCATTAAAATGAAAAACAAAATATGAGAGTATGAAAAGAAATGGGAATAATAAGTATGTATTTAGGTACGAGTACCACTTATATTGATTTGATTGTTTTACATGAATAAAATTAGACTCCGAATACATAATATTAATCACTTGGGTTTGTGAATAAGTCATGTTGTTTTTTTTTTTTTTTTTTCAATGAACTCAAAATATATTCATTATGTGTACTAGATTAAATATTAATCGATTATGTATTCTATCGGGAAGTTTTATTTTTCCGTACTCGTACAACTTTTGAGTCTTATGGGCTAAAAACTGTGTCAAATGGTTTTTGAAAGCCTCATCAAAATCGAATGTTTCACCATTCAGAGCGTTTTGAAAGGAGCGGAATAAATGGTAATTTGATAGTACAAGATCGGGGATATACTCGGTAATTTTTACCGAGTGACCAAAGATGTATGAAGTCGAGTGTTATCATGCTGAAAGATGACACCTTTCCAATTGGATATTCCCGGGTGCTTCTTTTTGATTTTTATACTATTCACGCAGTGAATATTATTATAAGTTTGTCATGAAGTTTGTAACACACAGAAGGAGACATCGGAGACCCCATAAAGTACAGCGCGACGAGACGAGTTGATCTAGACATATCCGTCTGTCCGTCTGTATGTGTGCAAAATAGTCCCTCAGCTTTTGAGCTAGAGAGCACAGAGCTTTCTTTTTACCATATGCAGTACATTTGTCGGAATCAACCGAATCGCACCACTAGGGGGGGTACCCCCCATACAAACCGGGATCCAAATGAAAGTTCTTATTATAAAAACTTGTTTGTTTTCCATACTATCGAGTTGAAATATGAACACTATAGGTTTCTGACCGATATCCACCAACCATATAAATTTCATAATCCTAGGGTTACCAGGAAGGGAAACCCATATACAAACCGGGATCCAAATGAAAGTTCTTATCATAAAAACTTTTCTGTTTTCCATACTATCGACTTGAAATATGAACACTATAGGTTTCTGACCGAAATCCACCAACCATATAAATTTCATAATCCTAGGGTTACCAGGAAGGGAAACCCATATACAAACCGGGATCCAAATGAAAGTTCTTATTATAAAAACTTGTTTGTTTTCCATACTATCGAGTTGAAATATGAACACTATAGGTTTCTGACCGATATCCACCAACCGTATAAATTTCAAGACTCTCGGACTACTAGAAGGTGCTAGAAGAGTATTATAGGCATAGCCAAAGTTAGTCTTTTTTTTATATGTCATCATAACATCATAACTTTCCTGTGGGGAATATCGTCATTTGATGTGGTTAGAGGTGGTTCATCTCTCTTACTCCATTTTGGGTTCACATTATTTTACAAAACCCATTTTTCATCAGCCGTTATGATTTGCTTCAAAAACCAATCATTTTCGTTACATTTGTGCAATGAATCACAAATATTAATACTGAAATCTTAGATAACGAAGTCTGGTCCAGATTAGACTCTCACAGTGCTGTTTCCTCCTCTTCATTGTCCACAGTCTATATAGATCATTGCGATTGATAAGCATATTGTGTAGATGTTTTAACACTTTGCAATTGCCAGTTAAGAAGCCTGAAACTAAACGTATGCCTTTCCGTGTTAGTCCCAGTATTTCCAGTGTTCTTTTTTGCTACTCTAATATTTACAGTATTAATCCAATATTGATGCAATTTATCAACAAGAGATTTTTCGAGATTAACCCTAGTAGAACTCCAATGCAGTTCGCATAATGGTTCTGATCCAATGAGAATGTTAACAGCTCCTTTTCTGGCGAGTTTATCTACCTCTTGGTTTCCAAGGTCCCCACTATGCCTTGGTATCCAAACAAGATTGACATGGTTCTTTGATGTTCATGACTTGGTTAGCCTTAGGCAGTCCCAAACAATCTTTGATTTGAACTCAAAAGCTTCAAGTGCATGTAGTGCAGCTTTGCTGTATGAGTGAATACGAATGTGCTTATAATTCTTATTTGATACATAATTCTATAGCATGTATTTCTGCCTGGAAGACTAAATTCTCTTAGCCTATGCTACTGTTACTATTAATTTATAGTACACTAGTACAATGAAAACCATAACAAATGCCAACCAGGTAAGGTTAGGATTTCACTCATAATATTGTGACTGAATATGTGATTTTGATATAAAATAGATGGGTGACAGCAATTTGCCAAGTTATTATTTTTTTTTTTTTTTGCCGTTAACGGTCTTCGGGTCAAATTTGACCCAAATAGAAAATTTTACATATAAACAACAATTTACTTTACTGTGAAGTAAGAGTTTATATATAATTTCTAGGAATACTCAGTATTTATAATCTTCACGTTAGTGAATAGTATTATAAGTTTGTCATGAAGTTTGTAACAAACAGAAGGAGACATCGGAGACTCCATAAAGTAAATATATTCTTGATCAGCGCGACGAGGCGAGTTGAATTAGCTATGTTCGTCTGTCCGTCTGTTCGCACTCTTAGTTCTTCGGTTTTTGAACTAGAGAGCTGATATTTTGTACATAGGTTTCTTTTTACCAAACGCTGGTCAAGTTCGTGAATCAGCCGAATCGGACCACCTCCCATACAAACCCCTTTTTTAAATCAATGTTCTTATTAGAAAAAGTTTTCTTTTTTTTTTTGACGTATCAAACTGAAATTTGGAAACAATAAGTTTCTGGTCTATGTCCACCAACCAATTTGGATACTATAAGTACTATAATTTCTCGTGAAAATGGTGTTCTTGGTAACGTTTTTCGTTGATTTATATAAGGCGTGGTAAGCTGCAAACCTAAATTTTCTAAGAAGTATCGTCGTTTGGCAAAACAGCTTTCGTTCCAACCATGGTTAGCCAATGTAAATAATATAAAAGCATTTTAAGCTGATATCTCTATCATAATATGATACTAAATGCAACTTGAGGCCATCGAATTAGTCTTCCTTTTGCAAGACCAACTGTCAAATCAAGAACTACACGCATACCTTGGTTTTTTCAAATACGAATTCGAAGTAGCAAATTCATTTATATATCTTGGCTATAGCCTAACATCAGACAACGCCATGAGCGCTACAATTGACGAAAGGATACAGGCAGCAAGCAGGTCGTTCGCATCGCTTTCAAAATTATTCAAATCAAAACTGCTTAGCAGAGCCTGCAAGCTGACACTATACCTGTATAAGACAGTAGTACGTCCTGTCATGTGCTACGGAGCCGAGACATGGACGTTGAATGAAGAAAACAAAACGAAACTACTGATTTTTGAAAGAAAAATGTTCCGAAAACTCTTCGGTGCGATAAATATTGGACCTGACGAATGGAGAATCAGATGAAATGACGAACTCGAGAAACTAATTCAAGGCGAAAACGTTATACGGTTTATTAAAGCGCAACGGATAAGATGGCTAGGCCATGTAACAAGAATGGACAACTCAAGGGCTCAAAAAAAAGTGTTGGATGCGAGGTCACACACAAACTGAGCGAGAGGAAGACCAAGATCAAGATGGATGGATGGATAGATGAGTTAAACGAAGACCTAACGAAACTAAGGCTGAAGGACTGGAAAACGACTGTGAAAGATCGAGTAACATGGAGGCGTTACGTACAGCAGGCCAAAGCTCATAAAGAGCTGTAATGCTAAATGATGATGATAATGTTCGACAAGTATGATGAGAGGAAAAGAGGCAGATATATACAATATTTAATTTTACTGATACCAAACCTTGACCAAATTATGTCACAAATTGTGACGTTCAGCATTACAAAAAACTCAAATTTTGTACTCCGGGTCAAATTTGACCCGAAGACCTTAAAAGTAAAAAAAAGTTACATAAATGGATTTTTTGCAAATATATTTTTTCAAAAACCTAATGTAGATATTGAGATTTAAAATTAAATAAAAGTCATAAAATATCAAAAATATAAACCAATCATTTTCAGAAAAAAAAAACATTTTTTTTTTTCATAAAATTGATCAAATTTGACCCGAAGACCTTATGAAGGGTTAAATTGCTGTTATTATAAGTATGAAGATAAACATAGAAATCTATGATTCATACTTTGTGTTAGATTTTTTAACAACACTTAAAAGTAACGAACTACACCATCATCTCCCACACTTCTCACTTCTTAACAGTAACATATCCCTTAGAGTATAGTTTAAATTGTGCTCTATAAATTTAATGCACCATAAATTTCATGAAAAGTAATGAATACCAAATTAAGTAAAAGATATCCAATGCCTGACTAACTGTATGTCTATCTGTCTATCTATCTATCTACTATATATGTTTTACTAGACACATTTGACTTATGCTAGTCGAAGGCAAAATGAATAAGTGTGTGCGCAAAATTTAATATTTATAGTGAATTTGTACTAATGCATTATTAATTGTCTACAATTTCTTTAAATGTTTTTTTTTGTTTCCTTCTGTAAAATTGCCTATTTTTATTATTTCTTGTAAAAAGGAATATTAAAAAAATATAACCCAAAGGGTTTAGAAGACACTTCAATCTAATATTGTATTTAAGTACTTTGTTGTAGAAGAATCTTTAGTATTTAAAGTTTAGAGAAATTTGTTTATGATGTAGCACAATGCAATAAACAATAAAGCATTTCCAATTTCTTTCATTTTATACATACAGTACCGAGCAAATATATAACTCATAAAAAACTACCCATTCCTCAAACTTTATGTTGAATGTGTAGCGATTCAGAGAAGGAGGATCTGAAGGCATCCAAAATTCATTAGAGCGACATTACGAAATATAAACTTTGAGATGAAATAATATTCACTTTCAAGAACTGATAGAAAATATGTCTGAGAATGTGAACTGATATAAAAAACAAATGATTTTGGACCAAAAAAAAAAAAAAAAAATTTAATTTAAATTCCTGGTTAAAAAAAACGTGCATAATTGAGTAAATGTAGGTAGTCCTGGTTGTTATTATACTCTTCATGTTAGTGAATAGTACTATAATTTTGTCATGAAGCTTGTAACACACAGAAGGAGACATCACAAACCACATAAAGTATATAAATTTGTGATCAGCCCGATGAGAAGAGTTGATTTAGCCATGTCCGTCTGTCCGTCTGTTCGCACTCCTAGTCCTTCAGTTTTTGAGCTAAGAAGCTAAAATTATGTACATCAGTTTCTTTTTACCAAACGCCGGTCAAGTTCGTGAATCAGCCGAATCGGACCACTAGGGAGGGTACGTCCCATACAAAACCCCTTTCAAATTAATGTTCTTATTAGAAAAAGTTTTTTGTTTTTTGACGTATCGAATTGAAATTTGGACACTATAAGTTTCTGGTCCATATACTCCAACCATATAAATGTCATGATACTAGGCTTACCAGGAGGGGTACCTCCCATACAAACCCCCTTTTAAATTAAAGTTCTTATTAGAAAAACCTTTTTGTTTTTTGTCTTATTGAACTAAAATTTGGACACTATATCTACATTTCTGACCCATATCCACAAACTACGAAAATTTCAAGACCCTCAGACTACTAGGTGGGGTACCCCCCATACAAACCGGGATCCAAATGAAAGTTTTTATTAGAAAAACTTCTTTGTTTTTCGTACTATCAACTTAATATAGACACTATAAGTGTCTAACCCATAGCCACCAACCTTGTAAATTTCAAAACCCTCGAACCACTCGCTGGGGCGTGAAGAGTATTACAACTTAGGCATTGCCAAAGTTAGTCTTTTTTTTACTAGCTATCCTGGCATACTTTGCAGCGTCTCGGCGAAATTTCATCAAAATTGGCTTTCCACGGTAATGAATGTTATTTATTGTATTTTGTTATGACTCACAATTCAGAAATAGATATTTTGATATGCAAAATTTGATCCATGAATTTCAACCGATTCTGTTGGTTAATTTTAATGAAATAAATGCTATATAAAGCTTGTTATCTTTCATTAATTCGATTTGGAATTCAATGAGTGACTTTTATGTAATGCGCGCACAAACACTTTCACTCTACGATTTTATTATGTACCAGCGTACCCGATCCTGCTTTGCTTTCTTAGTATCACTATATTCTCTCTGTTACACTTTGAGTATCAACAACGAACACAGTTTGAGTATCAGAACATTAAAATTCTGTTTTAGTTAATTTTTTGTAGTATACTTTAAGTGATCTGGGTAGCTTAAATATCACAGATCTCGGGAACGTGGACAAATATCGGGACCAAAACTATTCTATATTCAAGGCGATAATCAACCATATGCATTCACAAACTTTCAATGCAATCAGATGAACAATATGGCAGCGCATAACATACGAACACTTTAAAGCAGTAATTTTTTATATATTATATGTATTATTAGATTATCTCACCAATCTTATTAAATTCTTCTTATACTTTTTTTTAGGAGCTTTCTTTTCACCATACGCAGTACAAATGTATGAAATTGTATGAAGCTTTGTCGCGAAAGCTACAACAAGTCAAAAGTTGATCAACTTCAATAGAAAACAGTATTGGTAAATGGGAAAAAAAAAACTGGTTTGTCAAATAAAAAACAGCTGTTGTGAACGAAAATAATATGTTTGATCGCGTGGTGAATGACAAAAAACCGATTTGGTAAATGGCAATTTCTTTGCATTTTTCATGTTTAATTTGATTGCAGATTTTTCAATCAAATTAAAAAGTAATTCTAACTCAATTTATTATTTATTTTATTTTTTTAAATTCAACTTTTAATACGTTTTTCTTCAATAATTATATTTATATAATTTTCATATTCACAGCTGTTTTTTGTTTACTGAAGTCAATATCGCTGAAGTCATTTGTGTAATTCGACGTCGTTTGTGTTGCAGCTTATCATTGAAGTCATTTATATATTTCCAGATTTAAAGTGAGTTAAGAAATACCTGGTAATATATTTTTATTTTTATAATTTTCTATTCGTTTGCTTCCAAACATTTACTCTTGAAACTTAATTGTGTACAATCAACTCACATAAGGTAACTACAATTATATGCTCCTATGATTTTTCGAACTTGAATATTCCAGAAAAATGATGATGATGATGTTGATAATGATGATGAGCAATGTCATTCATTTCTTTTATTTATTGTTTACACATGTGATGATAATACATTCATTGTACATATTATATGAGTACCTTAAGAATAGTCTACTGCTCTGATTGATATTTTTCTATCACATCAAGTTGTTAATTTAATAATTTTGCTTAAAAACCTTTTCAAAATGTTGTCATTTCTGTTGCATGTTTTGATCTAATTTACTTGATTTTTATTGCTGACTCATTTAATTTCTTCTACACATTTTAACATTCACACGGAATCACACAATTATTTACTCATACAATTTTATTCCCTTTCTATATCAGAAATGATGAATATATATATACATTTTTTTTTTTTTTTTTTTTTTTATAGATTAGCATTGAATTATTTGCTAGAAATACTTAGTTTGGAATGAATTTCTAAAAACGTCACGTAAGAAAAGGAAAAAATAATTTTTTTTTTTTTTTTTTTTGGCCACAAAAAAATTCAAAATTTAAGACCGTGGGATTTCTCTAAGTGAAAAGCAACGAGATACAATGGATACTGCAACCTCAACACGCGGCACCATTTCATATGCCATCAGTGACAGGAAAATAATTGATGAAATGAAATCAAAACTTTCAATTGCAATTGTTTGTATGTCGAATGTGAATCGTTCAATGGAGGCTCATCAATTATTAAGTAGCCATGGATTTAATGTACGTTCATTTGGAATTGGTGATCAAGTACGTATACCAGGTGTAAGAGTTGATAAGCCAAATGTTTATAATTTCGGAACGACATACAAATCGATTATTCGCGATTTAGAAACCCAGAATAAATTGTACTATGTTAGTACTGGTTTAATGAATATGATGGAGCGAAACAGTCGCATTAAAAATTGTCCAGAACGCTTTCAAGAAAGCAAGGAAAAATTCGATATTATTATAACTGTTAGTAGAATGGTTATGAATACGGTCGTTAGTCATTTAAAATCATTAACTCCTAGTATTCCACGACGGACAACTCACATTATTAATGTTGAAGTTGAGGATACTCTGGATTCAGCAATGTTGGGTGCTTATTTAATTTTCGACCTTTTGCAGATTTTATGCAAAACGAGAAACCTTAATGCCAATATCAATCAGGAAATTCGTAAATTTCAATTACATCGCCAGACACCTGTTATCCATACCTTAACAATACATTAAACGAATCAATTGCCATATACAATAGATGACAACACAGTATGTTTTACTTGTCCCTCTGACTGATTGTCTATCTTACAAGGAAAATTGGAATAAAAAAGACTTGGATGGATAAACATAACATAAATGAAGCCTCATAATACTGAAGACACAATAATTGGAGACATTAAAAATTGATATGATGATATGATGATATACACACACACGCAACACATACACATCGATCAAATTGTTGTTTGCAGTAGCCTTAAGTATCTAGTAAAAAAAAAAAAAAAAAAAAAAAACTGCAAAATTTTATAAATTTCATGCTAAATAAAAGTTTGAATTAAATATTTATTATTCTTCATTTAGTCTAATAGCCTTCTAACATTGCACTGAATCACGATGATATATCTTGTCATTCAGATTGTCAATTTTGAATCATGAACAGCTCTTTTGTATGTTTTGGTTGTACATACAAATGGAATATTGTGGTTAATTGTGAGAAATTAAAATGGAAATTGTGTGAAAAAAACATGATTAAGAACAAATTGCAGTGAATTCTTGCAGCTTCGTGTTTTCATTTCTGCTACTTGTTTTATAAAAAATTTAAAAAAAACATAAAAAAAAGACTAACTTTCGCTATGCCGAAGTTGTAACACTTTTCACGCCCCAGCTAGTGGTCCGAGGGTCTTGAAATTTAAATGGTTGGTAGATATTGATCAAACACTTACAGAGACCAAATTTCAAGTCGATAGTATAAAAAACAAAAAAAGCTTGTCTAATAAGAACATGAATTTGGATCCTGGTTTGTATGGGGGGTACCTCCCTTAGAGGTCCGACAGTCTTGAAATTTTTATTATTGGTGGATATTGATCAAACACTTATAGCGACCAAATTTCAAGTTGATAGTACAAAAAACAAAAAAAGTTTTTCTAATAAGAACATGAATTTGGATCCTGGTTTCTATGGGGGGTACCTCCCCTAGAGGTCCGACGGCCTTGAAATTTATGTGGTTGGTGGATATTGATCAAACACTTATAGCGATCAAATTTCAAGTCGATAGTATAAAAAACAAAAAAAGCTTGACTAATAAGGACATGAATTTGGATCCTGGTTTGTATGGGGGGTACCTCCCCTAGAGGTCCAACGGTCATGAAATTTATATGGTTGGTGACTATTGGTCAAACACTTACAGAGACCAAATTTCAAGTTGATAGTATAAAAAACAAAAAAGTTTTTCTAATAAGAACATGAATTTGGATCCTGGTTTCTATGGGGGGTACCTCCCCTAGAGGTCCGACGGCCTTGAAATTTATGTGGTTGGTGGATATTGATCAAACACTTACAGAGACCAAATTTCAAGTCGATAGTATAAAAAACAAAAAAAGTTTTTCTAATAAGAACATGAATTTGGATCCTGGTTTCTATGGGGGGTACCTCCCCTAGAGGTCCGACGGCCTTGAAATTTATGTGGTTGGTGGATATTGATCAAACACAGAGACCAAATTTCAAGTCGATAGTATAAAAAACAAAAAAAGCTTGTCTAATAAGGACTTGAATTTGGATCCTGGTTTGTATGGGGGGTACCTCCCCTAGAGGTTTACTTAGTACAGATAATTGCATTCTTTCTACTGAACCAGAGGACGGCATGGGTGTGTTGTATTGAATAAACATTTCACCTATAACAGGATAACTCTGTAGAAGTTCTCGTTCTTGGCTTCTCTTGTCAACAAAAATTGAAATTATCATGTTTGTTCTTTTTTTTGGTATTCCCTTCACTACCAGAGTCCGGATTGAAATCAAAAAAATCGTCTTCATGGTGGCGTGTATTATTGGATGGAAGTTTTTTTTTTTTTTTGTGCCTTCGGATCATCAAAAGTGCCGTCGGTATTTAAGAAATTTATCCACCCTGGAACCGCTTTCGCATTACTTCAGAGTGGTATCTTCTTTTATATTCATGTATCATCTGTTATATCTGCATCCAGGTTCCACTTCGTACATCTATATATTTTTTGTATGAACTGATCTATTTGTACCCAGATATGGTTTCTCACCATCATCTTCTCTAATGTCCCAGCATCTCACGTTCTTTTCGCCATCTATCACATTCGAAGAAGGTGTGATTTGCATCATCTATTTCAGTATCTCCATAGATGCAATTTGCATTAGTTGCTTTCCCTACACTGCAGAGATATTTCCGAAAATATCCGTGTCCCGATAGCAACTGTGTGATGTACAAGTCGACTTCACCACCCAGGGATGCACATCCGGTATAAGTTTAGCTGTCCATCTGCCTTAAGTCTCTGCTCCCCACCGCTGCATGGTTTGTGGTCTTGTTACGTTTGTCAAATTGTCCTTCTTCGAAATCCAAAGTTTCTGTCTATCTTTCACAAGCAGATCTAACGGTATCATGCCACTGATTATCAATACTGCTGCTTCCGACACCGTGCGGTATGGATGGATGCTAAAGACTCTGGGATTTCTAATAATTCCTTCCTTAAGATTAATTTAAAAAAGTTTATACACTTCGTTTGATCAGCGGCAGTTAAGCATAATAGTCATTTTTCTTAAATCTTGGTTAACTCGGAGCTACAACGGCTCTATAACCCTTAACTTCTATACTTTTCATACAAACTGCTACTGTGTTTTTCTCTGTTCATTTGTCTTGTAAAATCTTGTAAAATGTACCGTCAAATAAAGCAGAAGAAGTAACATTCAATTCTGATAGCAAAACCAACAGATCATTTGACACACTACTAATATGAGAGTCAATAAAGTTATATATATATTTGTATGTATATAAATATCTATGGGTCTTATGGACTCCGAAACCGCTTTATCGATTTTGATGAAATTTTCAGGGAAACTCTAGCATAGTCTGGGGAATGTTTGGTATGAAAAGGAATGAATTGATGGATCAAAGAGACATATTTTCCAATCAATCAAATAGTCTTTATCAAACTTCTTAAATAATTATGTCAATATTATTTAAAATCTTTTTTCGAACACAATAAAATAAATATCATTCCTTCTATTATGCCAAAGCTGATTTTGACAAAATTTTTCCGGGAAATAACGAAGCACGCCGGGACTGCTAGTCATTAATAAAATTCTTTAATTATTATTTTCAATCATAATCATTAATCTGATTAAGTTTTTGCCACAATTGGCTTCTATTGACTGTAAACAATATATAGAAAGGAGAACTTTAAATATTTAATTTATTATTTTTCTAAGACAAAACATGTGTCATGATACTTCTGAATTCTACCAATAAATGTTAGTCTTTTACTATTGTCATGTATCAAAAATCTCATCATGCATAACATTTAACTTATGGTCAGTCCAGTTCATTTAATTGACCTTCATAGCCATTATATACATTGTACTATATATTTGAAGTTTAAGTGGAAAATTTTGAGTTTGAGTAATCGAAACCTGAGCAGTTGAACAATCAATTGAATTGAGATCGTAAGCCAAAAGAATGATTTATTTGATAAACTGTAGCAAAAAAATTCAATTCAATTATTTTTGAAAATTATTAGATTAGAATTCCTGAAGTTCCCTATAGCTTTCAAAGAGTATATTTTATTCTTAGGACACAATAGTTTTTTTTTTTTTTTTTTTTAACTATCATCGAGTAACCAGTAACAGTATCACCAGCATAAGTTACTATTACTATTACATATGTTTTGAAGTCTACGCGTTTCCTTTAGCATTGTCAGTGATGAAGTGAAATGGAAACCGCAACAAAAAAAAAAAAAAAAAAAAAAAGGAGACGGAGACAGACGAGCGAATATGATGGGGGGGGGGGGGTAGATATGGTCGAATCAATTGGGAATTGGAAGTGGTGAGAAGTAGCTTGACTTTTGTCAAAGTTTAGTTGCGTTTAAGCAATGAGCGACCTACCATGACACACACACAGTCATCACTCATTCATATGTACATATTTTTGTATTTTATGTTTGGTTCATTTTTATTCCCTTAATACAAGCTTTGTGACATTTTGTTATGGGACGTTTGGGCATATAAAAATCGGTCATAAAATGTTACTTGTGTCAAATCTCAAAAGGGCATCATAACCAACGAACCAACCAACCAACTGGCGAACGCATTTACCTCACATAACAAAAATGATAAAATAAAAAGGGAGTTTTTACTGTTGACAACAAGCACATCAACATTATCATCTTCATCTTCATCATCATCATATACACATAATAAATATTAACTATATCAATACATATTTACATTCATATGTAAGTACATAAGTATATATCTATATGTACATATGTATGTATATACTAAAGTATATAAGAATCAAATATGTACTCGTATAAAAGATAAACTAAAGGAAGCTTATATTGTATTACATTCATTCATATGAAATGGTGACAATTATTGTTGTTCATCTTGTTGTTGATTATCATCACCATCACCATTACCATGACCATCATCATGACTATGGTGATATTTTCTTATATGAGATGATATAATATTATGTGGATATGTGATAATTTTGTAATACGAACTTTTTGTTTTATTTATTTACGCCTTCAACTGAATAATTAATTATAATAATTAAGTTGCGCGAAAATGTGTTAAATACAATATATGTACTACAAACAGAGTGGGGTCTCTCATCATAAGTACCACACTGATGGGATAGTAATGATGATTATGATCATGATGATGATGATGATAATGATGGAATAAGTGAGTGAATTAATGAATTACTGGATAAATTAATGGATAAGTAAGTAAATTAAGTATTTAGTATGATTATTCATCGTCTTCATCACTTCTCATTCAGATTTAACTTAATGAGATTACTTGCCATTATTCATCACCACCTGATTCTTTATACGAGTATACGAGTATATGATAATTGCTGATGAATAATACAATACAAATATTCATCACTTTGTTTGTGAAAGAAATTGGCAATTATCTTTGTCTATTATATATGTAAATACAATATTAGTGCTTTGACAAGAAAGTATACTCGTATAATTAGTTTTGGAGTCCAAAACATCAATAATAAATAAATAATACTATGTATATAGTATATACTATGTAGTATCTCTATGTATATTCCAATTATTCTTTGCATACGAAAATATATGTATAGTACATAAATGATGTTGCTAATATAATAAAATAATTAAAATAAAATATTTACCAAGTTATATCTCCTTGTATATTTCCAACTCATAGGTCTTTGATCCTAAAAAGAAAAGTATTTAATAAAGGAGAATTAAAGAAACATTTGTAATAAGTAAACAAGAAAGTACAATAATTTCATTTGTTAAAGATTTTTAATTGTTGTGTGTAATAAATATATAAACTTAGATTTAGTTCATTTTCTGAAAAAAAGAGAGGACAAATTTAAACAATAAAGTCTTATGATAAGAATATAAGATGACGAGATTTGGCCCACGCACCCGGACAAGAATACTCAAGAACACCTAGAGAAGATCAATGTGGCGGGAGTTAGCCGATGCAAACATCACATGGGAAGAAGCAAAAATAAAAGCCCAAAATCGTCAATCGATGGAGATGCTTTGTGGAGGCCCTATGCTCCAATTAGGAGTGATAACAGGAGGAAAAAAAAAATAAGAATTGTGCATTCTATTTGGAACAACTTTACCTACACCAAAATTATTATTATTCTATTTCAGTGAAATGGTAATCCGAAGCATACTAAGTGGTTCAATGTTGGGGCAACAATTTCAATTGATGAAATGTCTGTGACTCAAAGCTCAGGCGGCATCAATCCAATTCGAAGCCTGTGCTTCACCGTGCTTAAATTACAGGGTTTTCCAATAAGAAGTGTTATTTTGATATTCAAAGAAAAATGCCACTTTTTCAGATAAATAATCAGATGTTTATTTCATTTTAAAGAGGAAGGTATGCCGTTAATAATGGAAAACAAGATCAGCCAAATGGCCACCACGACCACGCTTACAGGACCATATCCTTTTCATGAAATTTTCCATAAACAAATCGCAAAGTGCAAAGCTGCCCTATGTCCTCGATAGCCTCACGAATTCCATCTTTGAGGTCTTGAATCGACGCTGTGCTGTTGGCGTAGACCTTATCTTTTACGTGGTCCCAAAGGAAGAAGTCGCAAGGTGTTAAATAACAAGGTCTCGGTTGCCAATTGCGATCACCTCTTCGAGAGATAACACGGTCCGGAAACTTTTCCCGTAAAAGATCAATGGTTTCGTTGCTTGTATGACACGTAGCGCCGTCTTGTTGAAAGTAAACGTTGTCCAGATCAATACCATCCAATTCCGGCCATAAAAAATCATTAATCATCTCTCGATAGCGCAATCCATTCACCGTAACTGTTGCCCCAGCCTCATTTTCAAAAAAGTAAGGTCCAATGACCCCGCCGGACCATAAACCGCATCAAACAGTCACACGTTGAGGATGGAGAGGCTTTTCAACAATAACTCTTGGGTTTTCCGAGCCCCAGATGCGACAATTTTGCTTGTTCACGTAGCCACCGAGGTGGAAATGGGTCTCATCAGTCAAGATGATTTTTCGATGCCAAATTTTCACCATTTGTGTAGTGAATTTTAATAATTTCAATGCTTTGTTGAAGCGTGTATTGGTCCATTTAAAAAAAAAAAAAAACAACCAGTAAAAAGAAGATTAACTTTGGCTATCCCGAAGTTGTAATACTCTTCACGCAAATTTAATATCTTTTGATTATTTTTCTAAGCTCATGTTTTGTATGGTAGGTACCCCTCCTAGTAATCCGAGGGTCTTGAAATTTATATGATTGGTGGATATGGGTCAGAAACTTATAGCGTCCATATTTCAAGTCGAAAGTACAAAAAACAAAAAAGTTTTTCTAATAAGAACTTTCATTTGGATCTGGGGTTATATGAGGGCTAGCCCCCCTAGATGTCCGATTCGACTGATTTCGACAAATGTACTGCGTATGGTGAAAGAAAGAAAGCTTCGTAAAAAATTTCAGAACTCTAGGCATGGGCGTAGCCAGGATTTTGTTCAGGTGGGGGAGGGGGTGCAGGCAAGGAAACACGAATAATATGCATACTTCAAAAACCTGGCTACGCCCATGACTCTAGCTCAAAAACTGAGGAACTAGTTTGCATACATACAGATAGACGGACAAACGGACATGCCTAGATGAGCTCGTCTCGTCGCTATGTACGAGTATATACTTTAAGAGGTGTCCGATGTTTCCTTCCTAACTTCATGACTTCAAACTTATAAGACTATTCACTGCGTGAAGAGTATAAAAATCTTATAAGTAAAATATTTGTTACATTTTTAACATACACGTATATTTATTGTGATATTTATTTAGTGAAAGTCCAATTCGAAAGTGTAGTTACTTCATAAGAGATGAGGAGGATGTCTTAAAAAAAGTTATTGTACTTGAAACATATAGAAATCTAAACAGAATACATTCTGTTTCTTTTTGAAGACTCCATAAGTTTTACTGTAATCCCATGGCCAAAACCAATTTTGCAACAAATAATTTTTATAATCTATTACTTATCAATACACAACAATTTCTTATTTTATAACTTCGATATTAATGTTAATGCTTCTTCTGGATTTATGATGATGCTGATGATGCTGATGATGATGATAGTGTTGGTGTTTGTGTTGGTGGTGCTGATGATGATGGGGATGAGGATGAGGATGCTAATCCTAATGATGACGTTGGCTTCTCATGCAATATTACTTCCAAATTTAATGTCTCATATTTTGGTTCAAGCAAGGAGCTTACATCTGCCTGAGTAAGAAGAAGATAATTGCAGTCTACCGGACCGAACTCATTAACGTTCTGTGATTCATTGATCCTCCGAACACGGCGAGTTGCACTTCGAGATTTCGAGAACGAATCATCGAAAACAGTTAAGGTCACATACAATTCTAATAATGAATTGGCACTGGCACACCAAACCATGAAAATATGATTCTTGTCATCGGATGTATCGATATGCTCTGTAGGGATTTTCTTCTTCATTATTGCTAATAATGTTGTTCGACACATCAGAATCAAGATAGGGAGATGTTCTGTCATATGATCCATATGTCCTATTTTTATATCACTTGGGAAACACAGAAAACGTTTCGCAGGCAAGGTTTCCGGTTTATCCTTAAAACCACCATACAGTAGCATTCCTAAACAATGATTTTCTTCGAGCTTGGTAGCCTGCATTCTGGCAAATAATAACGAACGTTGGCTTTCAAAAACTTCTATGATTTGTTGTTGAGGTTGCACGGTATGCGTACAGTAATAATGAGAAATCATGTTTGATGCAAACATCATCATTTCGCAAGGTGTTATGGGACATGGAGCCGGTGCACGTGACAAATAGAGCAATTTTTCCTCGGGTGTTCTCTTTTTATCCTCAAGTTCCTTTATCAATGCAATATACGACTTTTTTTATTGAAAAATACAAGTGGTGGTGGTGATTATTGTAGATAGAAGAATATTGGAAATAAAATTAAGATTTCTTACCGCCATTTTTTGCGCGATCCAATCGAATTATTAAATTTTATAAATCCAATAATATATTTAGCCAAAAAAAATACACAATATATATGAATTTTGTCAAAGAAATTTTAAATAGAAAAATTTCTTTATTCCTTACTGTTACTACTTGACAGTATTTCTGATACTGAAAATTATTATATATTTCTACCATACACAAATGACAGTTAAAATCAATGCCGACTTGGTTATTTTAATCGTAAAAAATATTAAAAAAAAACTAACTCCGACTATGCCGAAGTTGTAATACTCTTCACGCCCCTCCTAGTGGTTCGAGGGTCTTGAAATTTATAAGGTTGGTTGCTTATGGCTTATAGTGTCCAAATTTAAAGTCGATAGTACAAAAAACAAAAAAGTTTTTCTAATAAGAACTTTAATTTAAAAGGGGGTTTGTATGGGAGGTACCCCTCCTGGTAACCCTAGGATCATGAAATTTATATGGTTGGTGGATATGTACCAGAAACTTATAGTGTCCAAATTCCAGTTCAATATGTTAAAAAACAAAAAACTTTGTCTAATAAAAAACAATAATTTAAAAGGGGGTTTGTATGGGAGGTACACCCCCTAGTGGTCCGATTCACGAACTTGATCGGCGTTTGGTAAAAAGAAACCGATGCACAAAATTTAAGCTCTCTAGCTCAAAAACTGAAGGATGAGGAGTGCGAACAGACGGACAGACGGACATGGCTAAATCAACTCGTCTCATCGAGCTGTTCACAAATATATGTATATACTCCTTCTGTGTGTTACAAACTTCATGACAAACTTATAATACTATTCACTAACCTGAAGAGTATAAAAAGAAAAACATAAACGGAACATAAACTTTGCTTTGTCAAATTGTACATATTTTAGCTTAGAAAGCAAATGATCCTTCATAATATCTAACTCTCTTGAAATTCCTACATTTATTTTCCATGTCGTTGGACTAGACCAAAAGATGTTTAGTATTCAAGTCAGGATGTGGGCAAAACTTTATAAAAAAGCCTCCCAGCCGTTAAGAAAGTATTCAGGATACCAGGATGGGGAATCACAGTAACATCTGTGTGAGTTTACATTCTTTGTCCTAAGCTCATTTTTTGACGTTAAGGAAGAACTCTTTCAGTCATCGGTGATCTTAGATTTTGATGATGATTTATACTCTTCACGCATAGTATTATAAGTTTATCATAAAGTTTGTAACACACAGAAGGAGACATCGGAGACCCCATAAAGTAAATATTGTATATATTCTTGATCAAAGCGACGAGACGAGTTGATTTAGCCATGTCCTTCTGTCTGTCTATATGTATGCAAACTAGTCCCTTAGTTTTTTAGCTAGAGAGCTGAAAAAAGAAGCTTTCTTTTCACCATACGCAGTTCATTTGTTGGAATCAGCCGAATCGGATCACCAAGAGGCATACCGCTATACAAACCCAGATCCAAATTCCTGTTCTTATTAGAACAATTTTTTCTTTATTTTACTATCGACTTTGGACGCTGCAAGTATCTGACCCATATCCACCAACCATGTAGATTTCAAGACCCTCGAACCACTAGGAGGGGCGCGAAGAGCATTACAACTTCGGTATAGTCAAAGTTAATCTTCATTTTACTGGTTTTACTGTAATAAGTTTTTTTTTATGTTAGCTAATTTTGATCAAAATTTGAGAGACTAATTTGCCGAGAAATAAAAGAAGAGATTCCAAGCAATTCTCATCGAATATTGTACTTAGTATGATGAACAAATTTGAAATCAGACTAAGAAGAGAATAGTATAAATAAATAAAGAAGCATTGTTCGTATTTACTTTGTAAAAGGTCTCGTATAAACATTTTGTATTACCAAAGAATTCTTAAATTTTGGAAATACTTACTACATCAATGTTAAAGATAGTAGTACCTATGTATTAAAAACGTTGGTCAATGGCTAAAAAAGGTGACTCTTTTTGTGACTTACGAGTCGAGGGACTATGAAGTAGAATTTAGTATTATTCTATTCTACTTAGTTGGCCTATTGTTATTAGATTAGATTTATAATAATACATATAAGGATAAGGATAAGTATAAGCTCAGGCTTATATATTATTATATATATATATACATATATTTGTATACCTATGTTTGTATGTATGTCTGTACATAAATGTATAGGATAAATGCAGACAATGAGTATATAGTACATATATGATTTTAGTCCATTCACGCATTTTCATCTCACATTCATACTCACTTCACTTACTATAGTTACAGTATTTGTATTTGTATTCTGTACCTTTTTCATATTCATCATAATTTCTATGTACCTCTGTAATTTTTTTCTTTATATGATAGCCAAGTAAGTATAAAATGGAAGGCAGAATACAGAATCCTCCCAAGTATTATTTGATCTCGTGTTTATTGTGCAAAACCCACTTCTCCTAGTGCTGCTGCTGCTACTTTTGATTTTGCTGTTTCTGTCAGCAAAAGGAAAATGACTTGAGGCGACAAAAAAAAAAAAACTACACCACATCACAGAAATCCCACGCCCCATCCCATGCCCAATTCAAATCAAAACAAACTCCAATTCCAATCTCAATTCAATCCAACAATACACAATTTATAAGCAACCAGAAATAAGTAGCACCAAAACAAGAAAAAGAAAAAATAAAAAAATCAAGTAAAAAGAGGACTAAGAGGAAGCACCAGGCCCAGAACCAACCAACCAACAAACTAACTCACTATTGTATTCCTATCAAAACAAGTCCACGCAGCCATCATCACCACCACCACTACCACCACCATTACCCAGAAACAGTCTCTTCTAACATTAAACGAAAAGAAAAAAAAAGAAAATAACGACAACGATGGCATGGCATTGCCATTGCGTGGCATGTGTGACAGCGCGGCGTGGGTCGTTTTTCTTGATCTGGGTACACGTCCACCAAAGGGGGTTTGGTTTTTCGGGGAATTGCGTTTGGTGTGGGACACATTTGGTGTTCTATAGTGCGACGCATATCACTTTATGTTATATGTACATACGTATATATTTTTGGCCAATTTAGTTGTTCGTTCATTTCATTTCATTTCATTTCGTTTCTTTTATTCTTTTATTCATTCATTCATTCGTTCATTCGTTTCTTAAATGAGTAAATGATGAGTGTAGGAGAGTTCGAGTATTTTGTTACTTGATGCACGCACACACACACACACACACACACACACACACACACAAATATATACTAGTTTCTGTAAGCTTGTATGACAGATACATTGTATGTAGATAAGTATATATATGTACATATATTTCAATATGTATGTACTACTTCAACTTTTTCAACTAAAATTATTGCCAACAACCAACAACGACACATTGGAGACATCAAAAAATATATAAAAAAAACTTTATCCCAAACAGAAAAATATAATAAAATAATAAAAAAAAACACAAAAAAAAAAACAAACAAAAAAAAAAAAAATATAAACGTATATAAAAAAACTACTACGAGTTCTAGCGAAGCTTATGTACCATTTCTCACACACCCTAGTTATGTGGAAAAGTAAAGAACTTACTGTCTACATAAAACTACTTGCCTAGGGCATTCAGTCATACTTATGATATACTTACATATCACTCCAATGAATCAATTTGTAAAAAAATTTCTTTTGTTTAAAAATTATTGATTTTTCCTTAAAAACTTATTGCCTTAAAAGTAAAATTACTATATGGGAATTATACGTTTGATAACAATACATATTTGTCTAATTGATCATACATACATGATGCTAAGTAGTTTGTATAATATACTGTGTCTACTTTGCACGGAATTTATAGAAAAAAATAATATTTTTCGGCATCAAACTTCACAGGAACACTTTCCGTACTTTGCTACAGTTTTCCTGAAAATTATATCAAAATTGGATCAGCAGTTTCAGAGTCTATAGAGAACAGACATACATAGATTCAATTTTTACATGCATGTATAAGTATAAAGATATTTCTATGTTACATTTGTCATGTCTTTTTGAAAATTTTCATTTGTTTTAGTTAAGTTTGCACGGAATTCATAGAAAAAAATAATATTTTTCGGCATCAAACTTCACAGGAACACTTTCCGTACTTTGCTACAGTTTTCTTGAAAATTATATCAAAATTGGATCAGCAGTTTCAGAGTCTATAGAGAACAGACATACATAGATTCAATTTTTACATGCATGTATAAGTATAAAGATATTTCTATGTTACATTTGTCATGTCTTTTTGAAAATTTTCATTTGTTTTAGTTAAGTTTGCACGGAATTCATAGAAAAAAATAATATTTTTCGGCATCAAACTTCACAGGAACACTTTCCGTACTTTGCTACAGTTTTCCTGAAAATTATATCAAAATTGGATCAGCAGTTTCAGAGTCTATAGAGAACAGACATACATAGATTCAATTTTTACATGCATGTATAAGTATAAAGATATTTCTATGTTACATTTGTCATGTCTTTTTGAAAATTTTCATTTGTTTTAGTTAAGTTTGCACGGAATTCATAGAAAAAAATAATATTTTTCGGCATCAAACTTCACAGGAACACTTTTCGTACTTTGCTACAGTTTTCTTGAAAATTATATCAAAATTGGGTCAGCAGATTCGGTGTCTATAGAGAACAGACATACATAGATTCAATTTTTACATGTATGTATAAGTATAAAGATATTTCTATGTTACATTTCTCATGTCTTTCTGAAAATTTTCATTTGTTTTAGTTAAGAAGTGTAGAAGTTTTCCATATACAAAAATTTTGTATTTTTTTTTTATTACAATAGTATATATGTATCTCCTTGTAGTATCTACATATGTTTCTACCATAAACTTTTACTACAACTTGGTGCATAAGTGCAAGTTGCTATACCATATATAATACAATATGACATATTGAACTGAATAGAATCATGTCAATGTATCGTGTAAGATAGAAGTTGTAATGTGAGATAAATAGAAAATAGAAATTTCTTTTGGATTCAACAACTTCTAAAAGTCACGTTGCTTTGAACACATTTATATATGAATAGAAACAAAAATTAAGAGATCTAACAATTTCACAAAGTATGGAATGCTTTAGACCAGTTCTGCCCAAGTGGGTCCGTTGAAAATGAATGCGGCCCAGACCTATTGATTTTTTGTGTCATCAAAAAAAATGTCCATCTGCAGCACAACTAACAGTGGATTCTTCTTATGTGGCCCAGGGACAGCCTGGTTTAAACCCACTCAGTATCTCATACTGATCTTTCACATGTTGCTTAAGATTTCATATGTCATACGTACGTTCCACGGATCTTCGTGGTGTGGTGAATCTTATGAGTTACAACCATCAGGACAAAGTGGTAATGCTCAATATGAAAAGTATAAAAAAAAGAACGACAATACATACGACAACAACATGATGACTATGATGTTGATGTTGATGATGATGAAGAAGTACAAGATGAAAAATAAGAACATGAACAACAAAACAAATTATATTTTTTGCAAAACTACTAGAAAGAAAAAAGTCTTGTAGATTTGATTTTTGTGTTCTACTTCTATTTTTTTTTTTCTGTTATGATACGTTCTTCTATTCTATTCTGGTGTTGTTCATCATCTTGTACACAAACACTTTATCTTACTTATCATCTGAGAGTCTCCTCCAGACCCTTCTTCTTCTTTTTCTTCATTTCTTTCTCTACAAGTGACCATCATCATCATCGTACACAGCAAACCTCCTACGCTACAAGTATAACTTTCTAAACATTTCTGGTAAATGTAATACTTAGTACATCATGCTACTCATAAAAAAATCTTTTCACTATACTCAAACTTCCACATTCTGCTCCTCGTCCTGCTCATCCTCCTAACTTTCTCTCACTAATGTTCCTCTTTTTCTTGAATTTGTAATTCTCTCCTTTCCCCATATTGTTGTTGTTGGTGGTTTTGGAAGATATTTTAGTTTTTTTTTATGGTATTTGCTTTAACCCAGTTTACAGTTTCTTTTTTAGAATTGTTTTATTTTTTTTTTTTTGTTTTTCTTTTTTAATTTTATTTTCCCATTTTATATCTCTATCTCTTCCCTTCTATTTCTCTTTCTCTCTCTCTCTCTCTATCTATCTATTTCACTTACTTCCTACTCACTCTTATGCAGTTGTATGCATTTTGGTCAAAAGTAAAAAAAAAAATAACGAAAAACAAAAAAAACAACATAAAACTGCACAAAAAACTTTGTCATCTATTGTTGTTATTGTTGTTGTCACTCACACAGATACAAATGCACACACACAAACACATGTACAACACACATAGATACAATATAAGTAGTACAGCATGCGAATATCAAATAAAAATTTCACCACAACATAAAACAAAAAACAAATTCGTTTCTCTCACAAAAAATGGCAAAATTTTATTAAAACTGTGCAGTTTGTTTGTTATAAAATGCCAAAGGAATAACTCAGTTTTTTTAAACACCTACATATTTTCATATCAAATTTCTTTTTTTAATAAAATATTGTATAAACAGAAACTATGCAAATATGTATTAGAATTTATGAAATCAATCAAAAAGTTCAGCAAAGAAAAAAAAAATATATAAAAAAGACTAACTTTGGCTATGCCGAAGTTGAATACTCTTCACGTCCCAGCGAGTGGTCCGAGGGTTTTGAAATATATAAAGTTGGTGCCTACGGGTCAGACACTTATAGTGTCTCAATTTTCCAGTTCCATAGTAGAAAAAACAAAAAAGTTTTTCTAATAAGAACTTTCATTTGGATCCCGGTTTGTATGGGGGGTACCCCTCCTAGTAGTCCGAGGGTCTTGAAATTTTCATGGTTTGTGGATAGTGCCCAAATTTCAGTTCAATAAAACAAAAAACAAAAAAGTTTTTCTAATAAGAACTTTAATTTAAAAGGGGGTTTCTATGGGAGGTACCCCTCCTGGTAACTCTAGGATCATGAAATTTATATGGTTGGTGGATATGGACTTAACTTATAGTGTCCAAATTTCAGTTCGATACGTCAAAAAACAAAAAACTTTTTCTAATAAGAACGTTAATTTAAAAGGGGGTTTGTATGGGAGGTACCCCCCTAAGTGGTCCGATTCGGCTGATTCACAAACTTGATCGGCGTTTGGTAAAAAGAAACCTATATACAAAATTTCAGCTCTCTAGCTCAAAAACTGAAGGACTAGGAGTACGAACAGACGGACACACTGACCGACGGACAGACGGACACGGCTAAATCAACTCGTCTCATCGAACTGATCACAAATATATATACTTTATGTTTATACCCAAAATCAACTCCTTATGCATCACATCGCATCATGAGTTTGTTGGAATAGTATTAAAGATCATAATCTCTTCAAAACTATTTAAGCAAATTTGGAACTACATACTACGATATGTACTACATTTTCAATAACACATAATAATGGATATAGTCGTACAATAGTAAAATATTATCCATGGATCTGTTACATACTTACATATATTAAAAAGCTAATTCATTTCATTTATTTTTGCCATACGAATTAGACTTAACTTAAAATTGAATTAATCTCTAGGTGCACCTGGAACCTGATATTTGGAGTGACACAAGAGCTTTTGCCTTTCTGATGTTTCAGGACATTCTTGCTTGATCTCAATTATATCAATACTTAGGACTCTAGAAGACAAAATAGCAGACTTTCTATATAAATATATACGAGAAACAACTTCTATATGTTTAATTGACTTCCGAAAGAAACACGGCACTCCGGAGCAGATAAACATACTGGTCAACTTTATTCTGGAAAGTTTTCAGGCTAAGGAGTTTACAGTCGCTGTCTTCGTAGACATCAAACAAGTTTTTGACAGAGTTTACCACGAGGGTCTGCTTTTCAAAGCCAAAAAGCTTTTCCCTCCAAAATTGTTTGAGATCATCAAAAACTTTATGGCCAACAGATCCTTTTATTTGGTCCAGGATGGTGTCTGAACATCGTCGCGATTTGTGAAGGCTTGAGTTCTTCAAGAGAGCTGCTTATCTCCAACTCTATAGCCACACTATGTAATATAAATAACTCAGAGTTTAAGATTGTAACATATACGGATGTGACTCAAAATTTTACTCTAAATTTTTGCCCAGCGCCGCTAAAGAAGTTTTACTTCCAAAATCTTGCAATTTTTATTCACATTTTGGAGGAGGGGTGAAGGGTTGAACCCCTAAAACCCCCCTGGGTACGTGCCTGTTCTTGTGATGTGTAAAAACAAATGATAAAATACATGTTTACGGATATAATGATAGATGATATATTGAAATTAAGGTTCAATCGAAAAAAAAAATTCAGATAAATGTAGTCATTCATACCATGAGGAGAACAACTAACAAACGCATCCCAAGATGAAGTTCGAATTGCATTTGTTTTAATGTATTATTGGCATGCATAATGACAATGGGCGTGGGGCTAACTACTCCACCCCGGAAAAAAGAATTTAGTTACGGAAGCTGCAAAAAAGCCTCGGATATGTCACGATCGAGCTATCTGGAGGCGAATATTGCAGCAGGCACAGACCCTACATGAGTTGTCTGGCCATAAATGATGATGAATGGCAACAATAGTGACTACTAAAAATCACGTCAATACAACTAATATTAACTGAGTTTAAGTAATATCCGAAATTTTCTGATAAATCTAATCCATGCCCGTATAGTCTCTTTACTGTTTCTGTCAATTTCGTTTAGTATATAATAAAATTTAATTACTAAGTACTTCGAGTAATCTACTTATAGTATATAATTAAATGGTAAAGATATTTTTTGTGTTCCCTTTCCTGCGTAAACCACTGAATCGATTTTTTATAGAAATATACCAATTAAATGGTACTTTTCCTTAGATGTGCACAAAATCGGTTCAGAGGCTTATGCGGGCCTCACATTATGCGACCGAGTTGTTCGATTTCATGGAATAAATCACTGTTTTCCTTTTCTAATATCCTTTTAATTAATACAATTAATAAAGAAGACGAGAAATAAAAGGATTTTAACGGACATTAATGAACAATGAGTACCTAATGATAATTGGATAAATGAAGGATATGAAAATTAAAAATAGAAAATGCAACATGCAACTTACATTGGTGTATTGCCATCAATTCATAGACCTAACTTTCGATGGTTATTTAATTGGAATCATTTTGCCTTGAATCATTTGCAAATTGCTTTCAAATAATTGGAAATTAATGCTAGAACATCATTGTCATTGTACCTTCTTAATATCAATTGACAATATCCAATATCTCCACGCTAAACCAACACCCCACCTATCATAAGCCATATACAAGTTTGTTTGTATGTAAGAAAGTCACTCAGTCAGTCAGTTAAGTGGGTGAAATAATGAATGAATAATGGTAAAAAAAGAAGATTCAAAGATACTTTGATACAATATAAACAACGAGGACAAGGAAACAACTTCATTGTAGATAGAACAGATTTGTATGTAAGACAGGTACGTACACGTACGTATGTATGTACGTATGTACGTAGGTAGGTAACAAGAACAGAAACATGCAAAATTTCAATTTCAATTTAATTTGATTTGATTGAAGCAGTCATCACCAACATCATCGTCAGCACCATCATCACCATCATCGCAACACATCGCAGTTTGATTTCTTTTTTTATACATGAAAAGTTCTAAATGCGTCAAGTTGTCTTTGGGTAAGAGGTAACATTTTTACACCTTTAAAAATAAAATCCAATTATATTATGCTGATTTTATGCTGATCTTCACATTAAGAGATGTGATTTGTATGCGAACAAAGGAAAAATTGCTGAAGTTAACAGGGAAAGAAAAAATGAAAGAAAGGAAGAAAGGAAGAATATTATTGTACTATGTATTTAATATAATGAAAGTTAACCAACCAAACAATCAAAGTGCTTCAGTGTTTAAACTCTTATAATTCCACACTTCACCTTCTGTTTGTTGATTTCGAGAAGGCGTTTGATAGCATAAATCGTGAGTTCATCTGGGCTGCCGTGTAAACTAATTGCGCTGATCAAGGAGAGTTAAAACAACTCGAATTGATTTGTTCTGCACAAAGGCAAATTGTCTGACCCGTTTGCTATAAAGAGCAGTGTCAGGCCAAGAATGTATATTGTCACCCATACTGTTCCTTATTGTCATCAGGGATGTCATCAATGACTCCTTCAACACCGAACTCCGTTGCAGGGGTATACAGTGGCAGATTAACAAAACGTACCTAAACCAACTGGCGTACGCTGACGATATTCTTTGTTGTCGGGAAACATCATCGACCTTATGGTAATGGCACAGTCGTTAAGTGAGTGCTCGAAGCTAGCTGGACTCAAAATCAACGCTGCTAAATCGCAAGTATTAATCCTTCGTGACGACATCCCACCGTGTATTACAAATGATGGACAACAGTTCGAAGTGGTCGATAAGTTCTGCTATTTCGGCAGCATGGTCACGGCAGATGGTGGTGTTGAGTTGGATGTGGAAAATCTAATCAACAAGGCTAAAGCTGCTTACGGTGTTCTCGCCGTCATATGGCAAAGCAAGATCATCAGCGTTGACACCAAAATACGTATCTTCAACTCTAACGTGAAAACTGTTCTCCTTTACGGTTGCAATACGTGGAAAGTAACGATTGCACTCACTAAGCGATTGCAAACCTTTGTTAAACTGTTACTGCCTAAGGCGTATTTTATGCATTCTTTTGCCGCACATAATCTCTAACGAGGATCTGTTTGCCGGAACTAGGCAAATTGATTGATGCGACCGAAATAAGAAGAAGAAAATGGAAGTGGATTGGCCACACGCTCCGCCAAGCAAGCAATGCGCTGGAATCCTTTTCATCAAGCAGAACGCAGAGCGGGAAGACTTCGTACCACCTGGAGAAGATCCACAGATCGAGTCCGATGGATGATGACAATTGAAGACGCCCTATGCTCCAACAGGAGATAAAGCAAATCATATATATATAGGGTTTTCCAATAAGAGGTGTTATTTTGAATATTCCGCTATTTCGGTAGATGTCACTTTTGAAGCTGTCATTTTTTGACATTTGATAAGTAGAAACTACGCCATTAATTAAAATGGAACGATACACGCTTTAACAAAGCATTGAAATTATTAAAATTCACTATAAAAATGGTGAAAATTTGGCATCGAAAAATCATCTTGACTGATGAGACCCATTTCCACCTCGGTGGCTACGTGAACAAGCAAAATTGTCGCATCTGGGGCTCGGAAAACCCAAGAGTTATTGTTGAAAAGCCTCTCCATCCTCAACGTGTGACTATTTGATGCGGTTTATGGTCCGGCGGGGTTATTGGACCTTACTTTTTCGATAATGAGGCTGAGGCAACAGTTTGGTTATGGAAAATTTCATGAAAAGGATATGGTCCTGTAAGCGTGGTCGTGGTGGCCATTTGGCTGATCTTGTTTTCCATTATTAACGGCATACCTTCCTCTATAAAATGAAATAAACATCTGATCATTTATCTCAAAAAATTCCATTTTTCTTTGAATATCAAAATAACACCTTTTATTGGTCAATAAAATCAGAAGCACATTAGAATGTGAATTCATTACATTATTGTTTTGAATGAGAGTCACTTATTTATTTCGCTAACAATATTGAATATTTCAGAGGCGTAAACCTCTAAACTAAGTATTTTTCTATTATTTATGATATTATGATCATAAAAACTCGAATATTTCTTAATTGTATTATAAATCTTGAGATTATGTTATATAGCCAAAATATTGGTTAATCCCTACAAAAGGATGTGATGTTTACAAAAAAAAAATCAGATATAATTTACTGTTTTCTTGAAAGTCGTCAAACAATACTCGTATGTAATCCATAACATACAATCGGCATTACGAACTGTCAGAGTTATATACTATAACGTAATACATAATCCTGGATGATGAGTGATGAGTGAATATATTTTATTACGAGTATTTTCTTATTAAATATTTATTTTATGTCAAAAAAATATACAATATTTGCAACAATGTTTGGGATGGAATATCAATCTCTCTCTCTCTCTCTCTCTCTGTGATGGGGGTCACCTACGGCGATATTATAAATATATTAAAATTAAGTTGAAAATCAAAAGAAACCTTACATTTTCTCTATATTTGTTTCCCTCCCTCTGTGCTCAGTTCGTTCCACGTTTCATCTCCTTCTTCTTTATCATTTTCTCTTACATATTTCTTATTTATTTATATATATATATATATTTTTTATTTATTTATTTATTATTGATTTTTTTTTTTTTTTTTTTTTTTTGTCTGTTCTTGTTAAATCCTACTGTGAGGGGAGCGACCCCCACATAAATCCACAACAAGCACTGCCGCATCACCGCATCTCACCTTATCACTGCCTGCTACTCCACTTTGTATTATTCTTCATGTTGGCATTACTCATTTTTATAAATTATTTCATTGTTTAAGTCAGTTTAATTTAAAATTGCTTCTAGCTACATAATAAATACTCGTACAATATATGTAACACAACATAACATTGATAAGCATTGAAAAAGAGAGATGCTAACCTTCGGTTGCACTACACGAAGGTCATATATGTACTTATATTTGATGAGGTTTAACCAATTAAGTATAAACCACCATTCACCATCTTAAGACCACTACTAGTTTTCACTTCACTAGTACAATCATATAAATTTTAATAATCATATTAAATTTCTTGACAATCATATTCCATTGTACGATACTAGCGTTCTCCGTCCGGATTCGCATGGGTTGCACTCAACCGAATCTTTTTTGATGACTTTTTTTTACATTATTTCCTTTGTTTCTATTTAGTAAAATAAATCTTAGCCTAAATACCAAATATGTTCACTTTCTAAGCATCACTATATTCTCTGTGTTACTGTTTGTAGTATACTTTTAGGTGTGGTTTGAAAATCCCATACCTCGGGAACGGGGAGATATACCGCAACCAAAACTATCCTATGTTCAAGCCGGGAACCAAACATAAACATTCACAAAATTTCTATGCAATCAGTTGAACAGTATGGCAACTCATAACATACAAACAAACAAAATAAAAATTCTTATATATTAAAAGACTATCGAATCCGACCCTGCATCTCACGGTTGCTTCCTTTTTTAGCATCACTATATTCTCTCTGTAGTATACTTTTAGGTGTGGTTTGAAAATCCCATATCTCGGGAACGGGGACACATATTGGGACCAAAACTATCCTATGTTCAAGCCGGGAATCAACCATACACATTCACAAAATTTCAATGCAATCAGTTGAATGGTATGGCAGCGCATAACACACGAACAAACAAAAAAAATAATTCTTACGTGTATATACTATATCAGATATATGTACTCGTATATCTGATAAACTGTTCATTTCAATTGTCATACAAAATACTTACATATATATTTACCGACATTCTTCATGGTCATATGCAAATTTCAGTAAACAATTTCTACAGTGACTATAAATTATATTCTCTATAAGAAGGCTTTTAAGTCAATTTTAATCTTATTTAATGCTTTGAATTTTAAAATGACATACAAATATTTTCCATACAATCAGTTTATGTATGTACAATATTATACAATACCATCATCGTACAGTCATTCTGAGTTTTTTTTGCTTAAGACACAAAGCTTTTAGGGAAATTTCCCTTTCAATAATCCGTTTAGATCTCTCTCTCTCTCTCTATCCAATGTGGATGGGATTACTCACTCACATAATACTTCATTGAGGGCATATTTCTTTTTAAAGGTCCTTGGGTCTGGAGTTTTCTTATAAGTGATATTCTATTTCAGCTCAATAATTTAATAAATACAATCAATATTTCCATATAAAATGATGGATGATGGATTTATGCATCAAGGGTGATAAAGTTGAATCAAGCCATCGATGTTAATTGAATTGATAATCGCTTCTCCCAATATATGTTATCAAGATTAATCTTTATACAATCTTATTTGAACTATTTTATTCATAGGTCTCCTCTCTAAGGTCTCTTCCCTCTTACTCAATTATATTTCATCAATGTTAAGGGAATGAGTTTTTTCTTGGTGTTCTAAGATCTTTAAACTATTACAAATATTAAGATGAATTTAATTATGCATCATACCCTACAATTACAATAACCAACAAATTCACATTCAACAGAAGAACACAAATATGAAATAAGAAGCTTTCTAAACAAGAAAGAGAAGGTAAAAAAAATCATAACAAAACAAGCAACAAATAATGAAAAATGAAATGAAATCTGTTGCTTCTTGTTGGTTGCTTTTTATTTTTTCTTCTTTTTTTTTTTTTCTTCTTCTTTTTTCTGTCTCTCAGTCTGTCAGTCTGTTTCTCAGTATGTCGTTCTGCCTGTTTTTCTATATAATTTTGTATGTTGATTTGTATGTCTTGGACAGGTAACAACAGCAACAACAATAAACAAACCAAGCAACCTGTCATTGCCGCAAAACATGACAAGGAAACTACAGTAGCAACAACAAGATGACGATGATAATGATGATGATGACGATGAGAAGAAGAAACAATTTACAAATACAGAAAAGCAAAAGTAACAACAGCAATAGCAACAGCAAAAACATTCTCGCCTCAGGATTTAATTCAAACAAATGAAAGCAAAAAAAAAAATACTATATATAACTAAAACTTCCATCACATAGATACACAAATACTACAACCTTCATTTTATATTTACCATTGCCAAAGAGCAAAACCAAACAAACAGAAACCAGTTACCTAAGCCACATACCCACCTACCCACCTAACCAACCCAACCAAGACAACCAAAGACTAAATCAACCAAACCAAACCAACCCAACCCAACCCCATTCAATACAATTCAATCTATCCAGCCAACCACCTTCACATTATCATCATCATCATCAACATCATGATTACAATTTACACACACATTCACTGACTAACTTACCCACTTACCAACTCACCCACTTACCTACTTATTCATTCACTCACTCACTCACTCAGTCAGTCACTCACTCAGTCAGTCAGTCAGTCAGTCAGTCACACATTCATTCAGTCACTCAGTCAGTCACACATTCATTCATTCATTTATTCACTCATTTACCCAGTCAGAACCAACTTAAACAAGATTCGTTTGACTTTATCACATTACAACCAACCAACCAACCAACCAACCAACCAACCAACCAAGCAACCAAACATAACCCCAAATGCGACCGACTGAACGAACGAACAGACCATCCAGACCAGACCAAAGCTCCTCAATCTAGGAACACAAAAGGAAAAAGCAAAAGTAAACAGAAGCAAGAACAACAGCAAGAGCAAAATAATCAGGACCAGGACCAGGAGCTTCTGCAGGAACAAGAAGAAACACAATAACTGAAGCTAAAGCTAAAGCTACAGCTACAGCTAAAGTAGCGCAAACGCACTTTTTAGTATAACAAAAATATTATACATACCTTCACATAATATACATACATACATACATACATACTTATATATACATATAATACTATATTATTTAATATTAATAACTGTGCGTGCAACAAAGGTAAGTAAGAACCCAGTAACTTTATGTTACACCACCGAATATTAAATACACTTATGTATGTATGTATCTTTACTTTAGTATGAAGAAAACAATACAAATTAACGACAGTAACCAGTAAGTCTTGAAAACATTTGTCAACACTTCCATTTCCAATGATCCTTAAAATTCCCAAGAGACCTTTTCGGAAAAGTCTCTTAAATTTCAAGAAAGACTGGCAACTGAGCAACTCAACAACACTGAATTTATTTAAAATAACTCGTTTATTTTCAGAATTAGTTTAAGTTCTTTTATTTTACACCAATGAACTCAATCCAATCGAAGTTAAAGAAAACTATATACTTGTGCAGTACTATATAAATTATAGTATAGTACACTTCAGTCCCCAAATCAACGTTTGATTTGGTACTTTTCTATTTGATCGGTGGCGTAATAAAATGTAATATAAAAAAAAAAAAAAAAATTAAAAAAAAAAATAAAAAAAATTATTTTATAAGAAAAATAATAAATATGAAAGAAATTTGTACCCAAAATTGTGATATTGTTGGAAATACTGCCTAGCAAGTGAAGATTTGAGTAGTTATCCATATAAAAATAAAACACCATTGGTTCGATTGATCCAATTTCAGTCCCCAAATCAACGTTTGATACTTATGTCTTAAAGATACTTTTGTATTTGATCGGCGTAATAAAAAAAAAAAAAAAAATTATATAAAAAAAAATTACTTTATAAGAAAAATAATAAATATGAAAGAAATTTGTACCCAAAATTGTGATATTGTTGGAAATACTGCCTAGCAAGTGAAGATTTGAGTAGTTATCCATATAAAAATAAAACACCATTGGTTCGATTGATCCAATTTCAGTCCCCAAATCAACGTTTGATACTTATGTCTTAAAGATACTTTTGTATTTGATCGGCGTAATAAAAAAAAAAAAAAAAATTATATAAAAAAAAATTACTTTATAAGAAAAATAATAAATATGAAAGAAATTTGTACCCAAAAATAGAATAATAAACGTCTTAATACACCATTGGTTTGATTGGTCCAATTTCCTAAAATTTTTTTATACATAAAATCATTTTTCTATCATGTCTTTATATCTCAAAAGAATACAAATTTCTTGAAATCTTTTATACTTAAGAGAGAAGGATATCATTACCAAATCAAACCTTCTAGTAATCATAAAACTCCTACACTACAATAAACATTTTTGTCTAGTAAATCAAGAAAAAAAAAAATAAAAATTACAATAAAAAATATAAGTATGAATTTAATAAGAAAAATTTCTTTCATCTCGAAACTTAATAAAAACATAATATTATTGAAACATATATAGTACATACAATAAAATGAAGACTATGTAAATATGTATGTACTAGGCTATACCGATTCTTCTAGAGGTCAGATCATTGTCATATATTGTATATAGTAGTAGTAACTTTAATATATCTATTTCATGCCTTTGTTACAAATATCAAAGTATTGACTAATGTACTATAATTCACAAAATTCTGTATATTGAATAAAGGGTATTTCAATATATGTATAATAAGTAAATAATGTAAATATACTAAGTTATACTAAGTACATATGTATATCTATATAAGTAGTGTTATAATGTGATAAATTTTACCAAAGGTAAAGCAGCATAATAATAATCAAAAGACCCTAAAAGCAGCAATGGAACAAATAAGAATAAGAAATGATGATGAAAGATGATTTCTCTAATCCCTCTGGGTGGAACATACATCAGGAGCATGAAAAGCTAATATCAGTTTGACTGACATACAAATACCTACATACACACACACACACACACACACACACACACACATATGACATATATACACGTAGGTAATGGTTAATGTGGAGAGAGAGAGAAAGAAAATAGACAGAAACATTTGACAACGAACAACGAAGGTTAAATACACGCATACATAAAAGGAAATCGTGTAAAAGGACCTTAACAACTAAGCAACTTACCAACCCAAAAGCCCAAAAGTCCACAACTCCAAGCCCCACCATCTCTCCTTTGCACACACACACACACACATTGTTCTCCTTTAACGGTAAATCAACTTTGCACAGAAATAAAAAAAGGAAATGAAAGAGCAAAAGGAGCCAAGCGAAATTAAAACGCGGCAAAAATATACATATACAAAGGATACACAAGCAAGCATACAAACGTTGAACGATGACAAATACATACATACATACTTATATATATATATATATAGATGCATATGTATTTATACGAGGGTCAATCAACATCGACCGACCTGAAGGACTCTGAATGAAGGTGACATTATTGTCATGTCACCGGTCATGATATTAGTGAAATTCCCCATGGTTATCAAGTACTTATGTATAGTATAATCTTTTGTACAGCTGAATTCAATTTTTAAAGAAGATTTCCTTTATTAAGTCGTCGAAATGATTTACCAACGAAGAGTAATTGAAGAGACTCATAGGCATATTATAAGTTGACGCATTTGGACCATAAGAGAGAGAAAATCAGTCTGACTTCAAAATGATATGTTTTTATGTAATCTAAATGAATTTTTCCATCATAAACAAAATATGCCAAAAAAAAAGGACTCTAATGGATTCATCAACTTTAACACTTAACTTTTCGAATGATGACGGGAGTCCTAACGGGGCACTGCGCAATTTGGGTTGATGTCCCAAAGGATGCATGTTCTACATCAAGATTTCTTTCACAGCTGAGAAAATGAGGAAGAATCAGAAAGTCTTCAAAACCTTCTAGGTGACGAACCTGTCTACTTACGAAACCTTTCTTTGATCTGGGACCTGGCTTTGTTCGTAAATTCTTTCCAGATTGGTTTTATAGGTTGAGGGAAACCTCTGAGACCAAATAGAGATAATCTACTACCATTAAAGTACCCTAATTCCCTACCTCTCTCTCTCCCCTCCTTTTTTACTATAATCCGGCATTACTGTGGGCCCCAAGGCTTCTGGATGAACACATGTTTTGTGGCGAGCGTAACGGATTAATCAACTCCGAGAACAAGGTCATGAAGTTTAAAAGAATTCGTTTAAACAAAATGATTACTACATCATCTTCTTTAACATTATTTTAAAGGAAAATCAACAAAATAGAAAGTATTCACATCTCCGAAGAAGTTTACAAATGACCAAGAAATCAAAATAATATTTGCTAGTAATGCCTTTAAGATTTACCAGTAGTAAGTAAGTCAGCTTAGAGGCATAAGTATTTTCAGAATATTCATATACAATATATTCACTTATTTATTTATCTTATGAGTTGCAGCAGAATCGATCGACCCTCGTCTGTAGTGTGTACATACATACACATGTGAAAGCATGTTGCACCAAAAAAAAAAAAAAAGGAAAAGCAACAAAAGCATAATGAATAAACAGGATGATAGGGAGAAAGCAAGAGAGTAGAAGAGAAGAAGAGAGTGGGTGAAAAGCATTCATCCAACCAAATATGCTTTATCGATTCCTCCTAGGATATACGAAAGAGGCAGACAACACCACAACAGCAACAGCAACAACAACAGAGCAGCTAAAACAGCAGCAGCAGCGGCAACAAGAAATATACGAACGAGCGAACGAAGGAACAAACAAAATGAACGTACAAGTGAACAAACTAACGAGCGACAACTAGGCAAAGGAATCCAACAAAAAAGCTTACCAAAGCAAGTAAACGAACAACAAACGAACCAAAATGAATGGATAAACTAACCAACAACCCAACAACGAGCAAACGAAGAGCGAATGAGCATCAAAACAACGAGGAACTAAGGAGTGCAGAAGAATCAAACAAGCAAACAAACAAACAAACGTACAAATACACAACAACATCAATGAAAGAAAGTTAGTGAAAGAATTTGAAAATTCAAGGAGAAGAAGATAAGTAAGTCGAGAGGAAAAGGCCAAGTAATATTATTATTTATTATTACATATTATAAATGACCAAGAATGAAATGAAAATGCACAAGAGCATAGGCAAAGCAAAGGCAATATAAGAGACAAGAAGACCAGAAGACCAGAGAAGAGCAGAGAAAAGAAAAGAAAAGAAAGAAGAGTTGGAGAAGTCGAAAGAAAGAAACATAAAAGAGCGGTGAAAAGCGTGTAAAAACCAATAAGCACAAGGAATAAGCAACCAAAGAACAAAACAACAACAACAACAGCAGCAACAACAAAAAAAGTTTATAATGATTATGTTAACAATGAGGACGATGATGATGACGAAACTCATAATGATGAACAGCAGCACAAAAGCAAAGTAAAGTAAAGCAAAGCAAAGCCAACAACCAAAAACGAAAAAAAAACAACGTTAACGGCAATTGACTTTTTATAAAAGCAAAGCAAATTTACAATTGTTGTTGTTGTTGCTCATACTCTTCTTCTTGTTGTTGCTGTTGTTGTTGTTGTTGTACGTATATACATATTTTTCAATGCTTTTCTTCTTTTCAATAGATTTAACTTTTTGGATAGAATGGCAGCCCTGAATCGGGCAGCAGCAGCAACCGAATCCGACAACAATCGAAACCCCAAACCAAAGCCAAACCCATTCATCCCAACCTAACGTAGCACAACCCAACCCAACCCAATCCAACCCAACCCAACCCGACCTGAACCCAAACCAACCCAATCCAACTCAACTCAACTAAACTAAGCCAAACTAAACCATTCATTGTCCATCTACTGACAAAAGAAAACAGACAGACAGTGTGACAGACAAACTGAACAAGCTGACTGACTGACTGACTGACTAAGGAATGAAGTTTTCTGTATTTTCCTTGGTTTTTTGGTAGGTGGTTGGGTTGGTTATATATAGTATTGTATATGTATGAAAGGATGTGTTCGTCGGTTGGTTGCTTGGGTAGTTAGGTTAGGTTAGATTGGAGGCAAACGAAATAGCGTGTGCTTGTTGAAGCATAAGATGAACATAAACTAAGATACAAATGTACAGACCGACAGACAGACAGAGAGATGGGATTCATATTTGGTTGGTTGCTTTAGTATATCGAGGAAGTACAATAGAACTTGTATCCTACCCAAAGAATCCCACCAATCCACCCACCAACTCCCTCCCACCCACACAAAAGTACGGAAATATTTTTTCCATAGAAATGAAAGAAGAAAGAAGAAATCAAGGGAATGTAGTTTTTAGTACGTACCAAGAAGTCATCTCCTGTTGCTGTTAAGAATGTTTAAATAGAGGGATTGAGAGCGGCGGCATTGAGAGGAGGACTTAATGCTAGCCACCTAACCACCCAACCACCCACCACATTATGTAAAAGTAAAGTAAAGTCAATCCAACTAAATCCAACTAAGGCACAAAAGTTAATTTCTCTCTCTCTCTTCACTCTCTCTCTCTCTCTCAAATCGCTTGTTCGCTCATTTTTCATTTTCTCCCAAATTTGGCAACCAAAACATTTTGATTTCTCGTTTAATGTAAAATAAAAAAAAAGAAACAGAAAAAGTTAAGAATCAGAAGAAGATAAGAACTGTTCTGACAACAGAAAACGAGAACATCATCGAGCAGCCAGAAATAGTCGAGCAAACAGAAACAGTCAAACAGGCAGAAACAATGAAGCGGTCTTTTAGAAGGGGGGGTCAGGTTGGAGTGGGCCAGGCAAGCATTCAAAGTACTGACTGCCATTAATGTAATGTAACGTTATAGTAAACGTAAAACAATGCACGACGACGTAATCTAATACGTACGCACATATACATATGTAAATATGAACATGCATATATAACAAAATGAAAGTAGGTGACGCAAACCATCAACCATCTCGGAGAGATAGAGCGAGTTAAAAAACAGCTAATTAGCGCGCGCTAGAGAGAGAGTGAGAGAGAGTACTAGCAGCGGAGAGTGAGTGAGTGCAACTTGCAATAGAAACAAACAGCAACCAGCAGCCAACAACAAAATATGATAACATTTTATTCAATAAAAGCGCTCGCTCACTTTCTCTTACTCTCAATTCCTCCGAATTTACCAACCAAACACCCATCCACCCACTCTCTTTTTGTGTGTGTGTGTGTGTTTGTGTATGTGTGTTTGCCTGTGTGTGTGTGTACTTTGATGCTCTTCAGCATGTTTAACTGTTGTTTTATTCTTTTTTGGTGTTGTTGTTGTTTCTGTCGAATCTTTACTTTTTTTTTTCCTTCAAGTAAATTGCACAGCAAAGCAAAGCACAGCGCAGCTTCCTCTTCATTTGAATTCTGAAACATTAAACACACACGCGCGTACATTACAACACACTAGCACACAAATGATTACGTTGAGCATCACAAATGCCGCGGAATATGTGCACAGATTCACATCTATGTATTTGTATTTGTATATATAATTATATATATATGTGTGTGTGTGTGTGTATTCAACTAAATCTAATTTTACTAAATAATTGTCTTTATTTTTAAATGTTTTTTTTATTTCAATTTTTTGTATTGTTTTCAAATCTGTTGTTATTTGTTGCTCCCGCTATTATTAGCAGTATTTGCTAATTACTTTCTTCTTCTTCTTCCCACTCTTCATGTTCATCACCCACATACTACATCATCAATATCATATTTTTATCTCTTTTAATTGAACGAAGAATTAAAGTAAATAATCACAATAAAAATCTTTAATTAAATTTCTTTTTATTTTACTGTTCCTACTACTTATACCCTTCACATATAATTTGAATAGGGTATTTTCACTTTATCATCTTTGTTGCTTGTAAAGCACTCATATTGTATCATCACCATCCAAATCTAATCCATCGCATATTGCTCCCTAAGTGACATTTTCTTATTAGAAATATTTTTAAGAGATCAGTCATGACTCATGACTCATGACTAATCCTCTAATCATATTGGACTATATAGAAATGATGAGCGTAACAAGGAGAAGAAGCATGAGGTCTATTCCAGGTAACCAGATGAAGCCATACTGCTCTATATGGCATTTTCTTGTTTGAGATCGGTCATGACGTGATGAGTAGAGGATTAGAATATATATATGTGATCAGGTTAGCAAAAGGAATCGAATAGGTCATTATCAAAAATCAATTCTTTTCTTCGAATTACATTTTCATACTCGTCACGCAATAAATAATATTATAAGATTGTTATGAAGTTACTAACATACAAAAAGGGAACATATACATATATTCTTGATCAGCGCGACGAGACAATATAATTAACTAATCCATATCCACCAAAAATTCCAAGACCCTCGAACAACTAGGGGGTCCTCCCATACAAACCCACATTCAAATTCATCGTCTTATTAGAAAAGCGTTTTTGTTTTTTGTACTATGGAACTGAAATTTGGACACTATAAGTATCTGACCCATATCTACTACTAAGTACTATGTAAATTTCAAGGCTCTCGGACCACTAGAAGAGGCATGTCCCATATAAAACATGAACTTAGAACAATAATCCGAAGATATAAAAGGTGCGTGAAGAGTATTACAACTTCATCATAGCCAAAGTTAATCTTCTTTTTACTTGTTTTTTTTTTTAGGATTTGCATTTTCCTATGAATAATAGATGTTAAAGCTTTCGATGTGAATTCTTTTCATCCATAGTATCTTTTGTTCTCTTCATTTAAGGATTTTCAATTTATTTACCTCCAGTACATTATGGAGATTGTCAGTTGATACTCCTTTTGGAATTTAGTTCTTCAATTTGTAAAAGTTAAAATGAAAGTAGATTAGGGAAGAGCGGAAGCTTCTCACCTAGTCACTATAGCCTCGAATGGGCCTATTCTAACAATAAAGGCAACTAACTCTATCCGCATGAAATTAGTTAATAAATTATGAAAAGAAAATTGAAACCTTAATGGTTGATTGACTACTACTCTAAAGTTTTTTCTATTTTTCCTTAGGATCCATGAACCATGTATACAAAATACATAACCCAATTGACGTTATCCAGTAATGTAATTTCACGTCTTCCTTTTTTGATCCTGCATTTCTTTACGAGTCTGTAGATCATGTATCAAAAACCATTGACAAAAGCTAAGCTTAAAAACTATGAAATGCAATATCTACCTACATATTCAGACATTTGTAATCGATACAGTTCCACTGGAGGCTTTCACAATACTCCCGAATAGCATTGATTTGAAAAATATCGAATTCAAAAAAAAAATATAAAATATTGTAGTCATATAGAAACCATGAGACATGACAAACCAATCTTTTTAAAAATATGTAATTGACAAATTGTATTTTTTTTCTTATCTATCTATTTACCTGTCTACCTATGATATTTATAATTGCTTCAAAAAAAAGTAATAACTTAATTTTTCATTTCTTATATTCGGGATGCTAAGCTAAGGGGTACATTAAATTATATTATTAACTGTCTGAGTTTTTAAGTCCCTGTGTTATTTTTTAGATAAACATTCATACAATTTGAAAGGCTCTTGATAGTACAATTTGAAAAGCTTCTATAAATGATGTATTTTTTTTTTTTTTTTTGTATTTGAACCTTCCAAAGGTAAAGGTTAAACTTTTTATCCAAACCTCCCTCTACAACAGTCCCCAAAATACATAATCTAACATATATACATACATTAATTGCTTCCTAATATGTAGAAAACGGAACGTTTTGATTTATTTTTTCGAGGCTTTAAAATCAATTTGTCTCAATTGTTGACATTATTACATATTTTAAAATTTTAAATAATCATCATTAAGCTTTTAAATGATTTTGGTGGTACAGAGTATACCAAAGTCGATTCCACCCAAATAAAATGTACCGTACTAACTTGTTTTAACTTTATTTTATTTCCTATATATTGTGCGCCGCATTGGCATTTTATGCTCTTGGAGAATGCGTATAGGAGCTGCTAGCTCATGCTCTCTCTCTCTCTCTCTCTCTCTCTATCGTTCTCTCTCTCTATCAACACATACTCTATCTATCTCTCAGGCTCCCATGCAACCACCCAACAACAGCAACAGTAACAGCAACAGCAACAACACCAACAAGAGCAACAAACTATGATAGAATGCAAAGAAGAAGAAGCAATGCAAAAGTATGCTTCTTCTTCTTCTTCTTAAAAGAGAGCTTCTTTTTGTTTTTCTAATGTTTTGATGATGTTAATGATGATGATGATATTACAGATGTCGGTCGGTCGGTCGGTCCGTTTAATTCCTGTAGTTGATTTAAGGTAAAGGTGTACAAGATTTTGAAAAAACACAAGTGTGCATGGTGAGTGGGGAGTGGATAGAGTGTAAACTGTGCCAATGAGGCTCCGCACTCGCTGCCCGATGATGTTGATATTAATGAGAGCGAATTTGTCTGCTGTGACAGAGTGAGAGTAAAAAAGAGCGTGCGCTTGAGAATAACCATTAAAATGGAGCTGTGCAGAGATAGCAGCAAAGGCAGCAGCAGCAGCAATAGAAGTCTGTACTCTTCTGCTGCTTCTCTCCTTTGCTCTGCTCTGCTCTGTTCTGTTCTACTGCTATATGTGTATCAAAGAAAAGGGAACAAAAAGAAAGTGGAATACAAAAAAAAAAAAAAAAAAAAAAAACATAAATTAATAAATATACACTAAGGTATCGACGTACACTATTCATGTACGTATATGTATACTTATATATACATTAGATGGGGTACATGATGAAATAAATGCATTCAATGATTCCTTTTTTTTTTTTGATTTTCTTAATTTTTTTTTTTTCAAATTTCTAAATCACATATGCACACACACTCACACACAGAAAGACATATGCATACATACATACATATGTATGTACATATGTACATGCAATGAAAGTCAAATTCAGTCACTCGCACTTACAGTTAAATGCAATGGGTGGCGGCGGAATGGGGTATTGGTAAACATGAGAAAGTTACCCCAATACTTTTTCATCATATTTAACAGTATTTTTTTCATAAGAAAAAAAAATATACATATATAAATTTAGAAAAAAAAAACAAAAAACAAACGGTGTTTTTGTAAGTTTTCTATTTTATTCTACTCACATTCAATGATGCACGTTCTTTCCTTCCTTCCGTTCTTCCTTTGCTTGAATATGCTGCTATTGTTTTTTTTTTCTTTTGTTGTTTTTTGTTTTTACTTTTATTGTTCCCACCACTTGATTTTTTTGTTTGTTTCTTTCTTTTTCTTTTACTTTTTTTTTTTTTAAATTTTATTTGTTTTATTAATGCTATTTTTTCTATTCTTTCCTCTCCTCTCTTTTAATAATTTAGAATATTTTTTTGATATTTATTATTATTATTTTTTACTACATCAATTGCTGCTGCTGCTGCTATCATCATTTTGTGTTGCTGCTGCTGCTGCTGTTGCTTCGTTTTCTTCTTCTTCTTCTACTACACAACAGCATGTGGCGGGCGGTTAGTCGTTGGAGGAAGCGGGCTGGCTGCCTAGCTGGCTAGCTGACGGTCAGTTAGGTCAATAGGTCTGACAGTCGTTTAGTCGGTCAAACGACAAATAATGTTGGTGTTTTCAATGATGATGAGGATTGGTAGTGATGGTGGTGGTGGTGTCAATTGTCAGTTGTCAATAGTTTAGTAGTGAACGAAACAATTTCGATCCACAATACTTCGTTTGTTCTGTCGTTCGTTCGTTCGTTCGTATGATCAGTTCAGATTAGATCAGATCAGATCGGATCAGATCTCGATTCGATCTCAGAGATCACTATAGAATTTTATCAATTTTTCCAATAACACAAATGACGTAGTCAAATAAAAAAAAAATCTATGCACAAACTGATTTAAACACAAAGTAAATATGTATAAATTTATTTCAAAAAACAAAAAAAAAAAAAAGAATTGTTTTTTTTATTTATTTGCTTTTTTGGAATTTTCTTTGATTCTTCTCTGATTTTGGATTGCTTCTTCTTGTTGTAATTTTTTACTTTTGCTAATATATTTTCTTCTTCTTCTTTATTACGCGAGATGACCAAAATGCGTTTTTGTTGTATGCGCAATTTTTATAAGACACCACAGCAGGGCGAGCGTACGAGCGTGCGACCAACGACAAATTAAAACTTCGACAACCTCGACACCTCAACACAAAACGAATGTTGTAGATACAAAGATACAAAAACAAAAACAGAAATAGTATCTCAGAATCTCTCAGTTATACAGTGATAGGGTATACACACATTGAGTCCATGACTCATGATTCAGTCGTATATGTGTTGATTCACGATTAGCGTACACATGAGTGAATCAATCATTTATTTCGATTTTTCGTATTGAGAGGTTGTCATAAATTTAGCAAACAACAATCTGATTAGTCAAATATTTTGTCAAATTTCTGGGCAAAGCAATATAATTCAATTATATTCATCCCTTATTACAGTTACAATCAACTTAATATAATAGTACATAATTTCATTGAGACAACTAATATTCTAATGTTTATAAATATGTAGTTATATGTAAGTCCATAGTATAATTACATAATTATAATATATAAAAAACTCTTCTTCTTTTTATTAATAAATTGCTTTTATTAAAATAAAAAAATAAAATAAATGAATAATTTTTGAAAATTGCTAAAATATAATATATATTGTAAATACACGTGTGTGTATTTTTAAAAAAATTTTAATTAATAAATTCAATAACATTTTACGTTATTTTATTACATATTTTATCACTGATTCATGAATCATGATTCACAGTGTATAGCCACTATTACCTATAAACCTGTGTTCTCTTTTTGCTCAAATGTTCAATGGTGTTTGAAGGCGTTTTATGCAAACAACTCAAACGAATGTTCAACGTTACATTAACAGTGAGCTTAACATTCCACTCAAATAAGAATTTACATATTCCATCATATTAAACTGAACAAATCTCTCACAAAATTGAGAAAGCTATCTCAATTCCAATTGGATGTTTCTGTTAACGGTTGGTTGCTTGTTTGTTCTATGCATAGTATGAATCGAACTCACTCAAACGACCCAATGAAATTGTTGTGTTGTTAAACAAATTGAGTGAGTCGAATAGACACTGGATGCGGGAGCCTGTTTGAGTTGCATACGCGAGGTAAGATTATAAAATTATGAGACATGTAGGGAAATTGGAATTGCCATAGTTGGGTGTTAGTGCGATTTGGCGATCTTGTAACACGAAATGTATTCAATTTATTTATTCAACAACTTTTTGACAAAGAAAGGAAAGAGAAAACTACATAGTAATAGTAATTGATATTGGTAAAGATGTTTTGAGTTGAGTTGATGTTCGTTCACATTTTTTATTTAATTTTTTAGTTAACAAAATATTCTTTAAATTAATATGAGTGAATGTGAATTATTAAATATAAATATAACCGAGTTAATATGTAGATTGATTGTGATCAAAAATTGGTGAAATGTACACGATTTAGGAAATCTTGAGGATCAACTTCGTCAAGTTCATTCAAATACTCAATAAATTCCATTAAAGTCACATGTAATATATTTATAGAATAAGGATTTTCTAGTTGTTTATGATATTTACAACACGGATCTGTTAACCAACGACGTTTTTTATAGACTGGGAAACCAATCGATGCCGCTTTCATACGCATCTCTGGCACATCATGACCATACTTCGTATGATAATGTGCATATACTGAGATCTTTTCGATGACACTCATAAGATTTTCGTTTTCGGTAAAAGCATTCAAAACCTTTGCGAAATTTCCAATTAATTCATAATTCAATTCTTCTTGCATAAATACATCCTCATTTTGTATGCCAGATATTCTATTAAAATTATCTATAAAGCCTGGGGCCAAGAATCCGTAACGAATGCATGAAAAGACTCTTTCTAGTGCATCAAAACGATTGGGCCAATCATATTGCATCCAGAAAAGCGCACCATAGAAAATCTTATACATAATTGAAAAGAAATATAATAAATAAAGTAAATTTTAAATGAATAGACAAGACAAGACAATACTATTTTATATTTACCTCTAGCTCACAGTTTACTCCTACGTTATTAGATGACAGTATATCGATAATCACCCTTTCATCTAATTTTAAATATTCTTCACTCTTAAATATCAATAGTGGTATTTTGATAAGTCGATGCACCATCGGTTTAACTATTGCATCATAAATATCGTTGACATCACGAAGATCGCATATTGCAAGAAATGCTGCCATAGGGCTGAAATATCCGGAGTCAAGGTAATATAGTGAAAGTTTTCCAATTACGTCTATTTTAAAGTATTTTCCCATACGATATAGTGGAATCACCTCATTATGCTTAAATCGAATGGGGTGACCCACAAGCCAATTGTACATCTTATTGAATAACTCTGGCGTAAATGATTTGTTTGCGATTTTTATAAAATCCTTTGTGCAACATTTATGGAGGTAGCACGAAGAAAACATGGAGAAAGTCATTTTATGGCATAAAATTGTTTCATCATTCAAGATAATTTTAAAATCCGGATGAGTTCGAAGTTTTAATATCTTCGAAAGTTTTTCCTTTACATTACTGCCGGGCATTGTGTAAGTTTTTGTTTCAAAATGTGGATCATATAATTTTATTGGTACAAATTGGAAAGGCGGCAATTCATCATCAAAAGTAAATGTATCAATAACAGGATCATTTTCAGAAGTACTGTGTATAAACAATAAATAAATGTATGTATTAGGAATCTTTACCATTAAATCTATTGACAAAAATGTGTTGCTTTCAACAATAAATTGGCAACAGCAGCAAAGACTATGAAATTTTATAGACTGGACAAATCTCTCATAAAGAGAGAGAGAGATCTTTTCTTCGTCTTTCAAATCTTAGGATACCCAACATCAAATTGTGTGTATATTATATCTCACGCTACATAAGAACAAAATTAAACATAATTTGTTGTTTGGTAATCTCAGGATAATCTCAGGATACATCAACAAACGGAGAAGCTGAAGCGGATGCTAACTGTAGGTTGAGCAAAGCAAGGGCAGAATTTGGCCGGCTAAAATCGGGGTATGGGCAAATTCCCAAATCTACAGACGCACGAAATTGCGAACATTCTCCGCATGCGTCAAATCGACAAACTCCAACTCCATCACGCAGAGACTTCAAGCTTTCGTCAACAAGTGTTTGAGGATCATATGCAGAATATTCTGGCCTAACACTATTTCCAACGAGGCACTATGGCGTCTAACGAACGAGGAGTCTATACTGAAACAGATTAAGCGTAGGAAGTGGCGCTGGATTAGCCACACGCTAAGAAAGCAGTCAGAAAACATCACGTGAATGTCGCTCGAATGGAACCCGCAAGGGAGCAGAAGCCGTGGCCGGTCAAAGAACACTTGGAGAAGGTCAATCCTGTGGGAACTAGCTGATGACAACATCACATGCGATGGCGCTAAAACAACAGTCCAGAATCGTGTGCGATGGAGAAGCCTTATGGAGGCCCTATGCTCCAATTAGGATTTTTAAAGGAAATTAAGAATCTCGGGATACCCAACAAAAAGAGAGCTTTCTCTTTGTGTGCGATTTGTGCAGTCTATATAATTTCATACTTAGTCTTTGGCAACATTCAATTCAAAAACTATATTGCAGATTACTTACGTTTCCATATCACAGTCACCAATTCCAACTCCAAGCGATTTCAATTCATTTAGAATGCTTTCCATTTTTGATGGCCCAACATTTTCCTTAGCACCCGAGCCGTTTTGATCAGACATTTTTGCTGATCAATATTGGAAGAAGAAATCGCTTATGCTTATATTTTAGTTGTGTATATTTAGATCTTGGTATTCGGTCTTGGAGAGAAAAGGCACGAGACAGATGAAGAGTTGTAGAGCCAATAATGGATGATGATATTTAGGAAAAACTTGAGATTGTAAATTTTTTTCAATGTTAACAGTAGAAAGTATTTGAATTTGTGTTTATTGTAGATTGTACGAAACTGAAGTTAATAGTGAATTTGAAAAAAAGCCTACTATAAATGATGAATATACATATATTTTTTTATATATAATTATAACTATGTATGTATGTTTGTCTGTTGCTTATGGACTCTGAAACTGGTGGACCGATTTTGATGAAATTTTCAGGGAATCTCTAGCATTACCTGGACAGTATTCCTGCGTTTGTTCCAGTTTGGTGCGGATCACCAGAATTTGTGAATAAAATTTTGCATATAAAGCTTAGAGATATATTTTCAAATCAATGAAGTAGTCTTTGTCAAACATCTCTTTTTGAATTATGATTTATCAACAAAATAATCTCTAATAACGAAATATCTTTCCTCCGCGGAGTTTATCCAAATTCTAACGACGTACATATATAGGGTTTAAGATAATGTCACAAATTGTTTCGTATACCCACGGTAATGGCGGACCACAGTTTAAAATCAACTGCAGAAGATTGTAAATAGTTAAAATAAATTGTATATAGAATGATATATTTTTTTTGTATTTTTTTATGTCTAAGAAGTTGGTAATTAGGTTTATACAAAACAATGTAACCTTGTCATTTTTTCAACAACCTTCAGGCGAGCTACTTATGTGTGAGTTAATGCAGTGAATATGTTTTGGGTGTTCCGGAATATCAATTGTTGTCATAGTTGGGCCACCAAAGTTGATGATATATTTCCCTGTTTTTTTTTTTTGACTTAATGGACAAAAATAAACCACCGACTTAGATTAGATTGGGTAAAGGATGGGAATCAGATTACACCTCGTCACCGCGGCCACTAATGGACCTATTGTGACAACCCTATTGATCATAGTTCCTCCGAAATTCTATTGTTCATAAGGAACTCCAGAATTTTTCTGGGAGATTAACCTGATATATCGATTGGTTCCAGGTTTTGGAATCCCAAGTATCGGAGTCTTGTCCATATCAGACCCTCACAGTGGCATAGCACATGCTCTGCTGTTTCCTCCTTTTCATTGCATAGTCTGCAATTGTTTTTATTTGTGATGCCCATATTGTATAGGTGCTTCAACACTCTGCAATGACCTGTTAAGAATCCCGAGACTATACGTATGCCTCTATGTGTTAATCCCAGTAATTCTCGAGTTCTTTTGCTAGAGCTAGTCGGTATAAACATTTTCGCTACTCTGATATTGTTCATGTTGACCCAGTATTGATGCGAATTTATAGTAAGCCATTTTTCGATGTTGGACCTAGTTGAGCTCCAAGGCAGTCCACAGAACGGTTCTGGTCCAATGAGAACGTTCTTAGACGCTTTTTTGGCAAGTTCATCCTCTTTATTCCCAGGGTACCCACTATGCCCAGGTATCCAAATGAGATTGATATGGTTATTTAGGACTAAAGACTTAAGTAGTATTATACATTTCCAAGTTATCTTCGATTTGAATTCAAAGGCTCCACCGACTTAACGGCTATAAAAAATTTAAATGACAAAGTGTAAAATTGACGGATGGCTTAAAGCCTAAATAATATTTACAGGAAAATGTTTAAGTGGATCAGAAACGGAGCATACGTCCTCTTTTACGTCCGTGCACCCAAAGGTCATCAGGGTGGAGACTTCAAACGTCTCCTCCTCCTGGCGGTGTTTATTGCAAAAGCAGATGCTAATTTTTTGACATGAGTTTTTAGACGGTCATTATACCGGCATGTGTGAAGGTTAATCTGCTCACGGACTGAGAGGATTCTCAAGTTTTTGGATATGATATCATTCCGCACATACCAAGGAGCATTAACTATCTGACGGAGGGCAGAGTTCTGCATCTTCTGGATCAGATAGACGTTTGAGTCGGCAGGAGTGCCACAAAGTGAAATGCCATGTGTCCAGGACGGGACAACTAGCAGCCTTATGAATGGCATTTTTGTTACTTAGACTAAGTTGACTATTGGACCGAATAAGCCAGTTCAGCTTCTTTAGTTTTTGACGACAAGTTGCAGCAGTTTTGACAATGTGTTTACGCCAGGTAAGTCTCTTGCCCAAGATCATGCCCAGGTAGCGGGCTGAGCTCATCTGAGGTATGACTAAATTGTGCAGCAAAACGATTGGACAGGTGTCTCGCCTAAGCGCAAACGTGCAGTGCTGCGATTTTGAGCTGTTGACCGCGATGTTCCAGCGGTCTGCCCACCTGCTGAAGCTATTCAGAAATTCCTGTGTTATCTCAGAAGCCTCGCTGGCACTGGAAGAGCTAATGATGAAAGCAGTGTCATCGGCATAAGTGGATGGCAAAGTATTGTCAGCTACTGGTGTTGGCAAATCAGCGGTGTACAGGGTGTACAAGACGGGCCCAAGAACGCTGCCTCGAGGTACATCCGCACAAATGCTGCATATGCTCGATCGCTCATCCCGGACCTCAACCATGAAGCAGCGCCCACACAAGTAAGTCCCAAGAAGGTGATACTGGGCAGCTGGGAGGAGGGACTTTAGCTTAAAAAGCAAGAATGTCCAGAAAGATGGCAGAGCTATATTTTTTGTTTTAAAGGACTCGAGGAGATGCTGCACAACTCGATGAACTTGTTCTGTTACGCCATGAAGATGCCGAAAGCCAAACTGGTGATCAGATAAGGCACTCTGAATGCCATTTACTGCCAGCATTCGTCTTAAGAATATTCTTTCGAATATTTTGGAGGAAACTGGAAGCAAGCTTATCGGTTGATATGAGGCGACAAGGTTCTCCGGCTTACCAGGTTTCGGTATCAAAACAATCACAGCACACTTCCATTGCGAGGGGAAGTGGTGGATTCTGATCGCGACAATTTTGATGTGGCAAATTTTGTTCACGCAATCAGATTCATTCATTCATTCAAATTATTGATTTTAATTTTGTTTAGCAAACATTTTTTTCTCATTTCAGCAGATTCTGTGACTATTTTAATGATGGCCGAACTATGGACATATTGACCCAACTATGATAACTTTTTTCTATATTTTTTGAATGCCAAAAACATTTTTATTTTCTATACAAACGATTTCTGATAAATGTTATTGTATTTTTATACGAGTATTTCTCAAGATACTCAATACAATTTTCACACAAAATTATACACAATTTATTGTTGGGTATCGGAAGAATTGAAATATAAGAGAATGACACGATTTCTTGAACAATTTGTCCAGTCTATTTATTTTATATTTCTTATAAAAAACTATAATTTGCATGGCCTCAGTTGAATCAAAGCGAAAAGCATTTCAAAAAGTACTGTACATCGCAATTTGAATGAAAATTTGGATAACATTATCAGACAAAACGAGCTTTCTATCTGCACAGTTGTCTCTAAAACAAAGGAGGGCACGGCGGCGGGTATCTTCTCAGAGACCCCGAGAAGCATATCGATCTATGTTGATAGTCAGACTGCCATCAAAGCTCTGTAGGCTCATAGCATTTAGAGCAAAGCTATGCATAGAACGGTGGTAGCTCTTAGCCAGGCTCCGCAGCACTCAATTACGCTAATATGAATCCCTAATCATTGTGGCCTTACAGGTATTGAGATGGCGGTTGAGTGTTACAGGAGGAGCTCGGCAACGCTAGCTGATATTCATAGACTGGATACAAGACTTAGTTTCAAGACTAGAAGCTTGTACCATGGAGCTAGCAGTCAGTATGTGGGCAAATGAGCTTGGATGTACTGTTGCTACAACACTCTGTCCTTGCTACCAATCTAAACGGATGAACCGAAATCATGGAGAGGTTGATTATAATCTCACGCAGTTGCTGACCGGACATGGCTGCTTCAGAGAATACTTATACAGGCTCCACATCGAAGACGACCCGTGTTGTCCAATCTGCCCAGTAGAGCCAGAAAGCGCCTATCACGTGCTATTTCATTGCCCACGGTTCAATAATGAGCGAACTGACCTTGAAACAGCATTCGGCGAAGAAGTGACGGAGTCAAATCTGGTCACACGTATGTGCGAGGTTAGCAGAAAGTGGAATGCGGCAAGTGCAGCAGCTGCGAACATATTGGATACACTGCGGTACACGGAGAACGCACTCAGATCTGCTGAACGAGCTGTAGGAGTTTCGCGACAAGCAATAGATATCATTGCCCCCGGACTCGGACAGAATGACTAAAACTAACAATTGAGTAGTAATATACTCACAACGGCCTCCCGACGCATTACCTAATCGGTGAAGTTCTGGGAGGACTAACCGTCGGACATGAGGGAGGGTTTAGTGGGTTAAAGTCCCACACTACGGCTACGGCCACAGACTTTCGATGCTTCCCTTCCTTGGCAAGAAAAAAAACAAAAAAAAAACGGACTTCCCAGCTCCTACACTTTCACAAGAAAAGGATTCGAATGATGACTGGAGTCTTAATTGGAGCCCTGCGCAATTAAGTTAATCGCCCAAAGGATGCATATTCTATACTAAGACTTCTGTTGTAGTTGTGAAGATGAAGAAGAATCAGAGAGTATTCAACGTCTCATCTGTGACTGCCCTGCACTTCTTTGAAGACGTACCTGTATTCTCGGGAAACCGTTCTTTGATAAATTGGGCAGTTTGACGTTCACCCGAATTTCATATCCCACATCCCTATCTTCCTCATCCATCCATAATCAGGCATCATAATGGGTCGTACGCCTTCTGGGTGAACTCGCGTTTATTGCGAGCGGCCTATCTAACCGAACCCACTCTGAAGCTATTGAACATCACTGGGAAAAGTGTTTCTTGTTAGGGAAATAAAAATATTTGTTTTTTATTTCAAAAAAATTCTGTGTTTTTTTTCTTTGTTAGGTCGATTATTTCTGTCACAGCCCTCGTACATTTTCATAAAAAGGGAGAGAGCACAAAATTTAAGAGAATCAAGCTCAACTTTGATGTTTATGTTGGCATTGCTGGCTGTCAACATTCGAATCACATACTATAGTAGAATATTTACATTATTTACTTACTTTAACATTTCAACGAAAATATTTTTATTCTAAAGAGAAAAAAAAAAAAATATTTTTTTTTTAAATATTTTCAAAGAATTTTTCAACCAATTAATATTTATTAAATTCTTAAACTAAAAGACTAAAAATGTATTTTTTTAAATTAATAAATACTTATTTCCACATGTAGTATTTGAGGCATTTCTAATATTGAGTGGAATTCAATATTAAGGTCTCAAAATTTGAGTGAAAATTAAAGTTTGACGACATTTGTTTTATAAATTTAAGTGCGGCAAATCAAAATTTCTGTGAGCATAGAGTCATAGACAATATAGTACGAGTATATTTGGGGGCTTGGGGGTTTATTGATACATCAAAACTGGAGTAGAGTTAGCGACCAACCAACTGGCGAAGAGGGAAATATCCATTTAAAGCAGCAGCGTCGTTCGTCACTGGTTGTGTCTCAATCATGGGTGGCGATGACTTTGGGGTATTATTATATTTAAAAAAAAATCGAATAAGACACGACAACTTAACTCGAGAAATACAATACTAAATGACTTCAAATCAATGGGAATTTTTTACTAGGTCAAATTTCTTAAAACTTCTGTACAATATCTCCAATGATATGTTTTTCAAAATATATAAGTACTCTGAAAATCTTGTTTTGTAACAAAAATTTTAACTCTTTCGATTAGCTATAATCTTTAGCCCCCATATCCCTTCATACCGCTCCCCCGTGGACCCACAACTGCAAGTCAATAGGCTATTTTACAAGCATTTCATTTATGATTGTGAAGATCTTTAGGCATGTGTGAATCAAAAACCAGATTGGATTACATTGAATCTTTTGAATTTCTTTCAAATTTCTTAACGAAGTCATAAGTGTATAATGGACACAATTCTCTCGTATTTAATGTAATTTCTTCCAATGTAAGTATTATATATACAATAATATATTTTATAGAAAAATATATGAATTAGAAATGGTGAGATATGATGCGACGACTCATTGTGATGTCTGGCTTACATTGCTCTAACTAGCAAGGGAGATTCTACTGATATTCTTGGCTACCAACAACATCGCTCTTAGGGTTCTTAAATCTAATGAGCCTCCTTAGACCGGTTTTACACTTAGAAATTCTGTGACAGACACTCTCTCTCTCTCTCTTGCAATTTTTGTTTGTTAAGAAGTGCAAGTACCTACGTTTTTCTTTGTCTTCTTTCGCGTATTTTATAGTTTTTTCCAGAGGTCGCAAATAATAATCAATCTTTATTTTCAATTTGGTCTGCTTGGAGAAAGAATGGACAAATTGAAGCAGAATCTCTCCCTCTCAGATCAGAATATTTTGTATTATTGTTTAAAAGTTATTATCTTCTTGTTATGATGATATGAGAAAAACAAAATCATGAATGAGTAAACTTTTTGCAACCTTTAACCATTTTCTCTTTAAATAACACACACGACTTTTTTAAAAGAACATGAAAGCGATGAATTCTTTTTTTCATTTCATTTGTCTTTTATAGAGTGAGGGATCTAAAGAAGAATGACAAATGTCAAGTGTTAGAAGTTTCTTGGTGACTGTCGCTGTTTGTAATAACAATCAAAAGACACCAAAGATGAATCGACATGGACAGAGTTTCTAAGTGTAAACCCGGTCTTACCATAATAGGGTTATATGTAATCCAAAAAGATATGAAAATGAATTATGAAACAAAAATATCTGTAATATCATGAAAGCCCCTTATTTTTCTATATTTCATATTAACTACGACATTGAAAAATAAGAAATTAGAGCATCAAACAAGAAACGAAAGCATGAGAGCGAGTGTCATTGTCAGTGCCAGAAAATCCCAGAATAAAACAAGAGAAAATTGAGTTACTCGTAAATATAAATAAGAGATCTAAGTTCAAAAAGAGAGCAAAATAACAGTAACTGTAAAATCTATGGAAAATAAAAATGTTAAATTAAAAAAAAAAAAAAATCCAATTTGATGTTTTAAATCAAAGATAAAATTAATTTCATAAATATTAAGTCTAATAAATAATAAATATTAAGATTAATGTGTTAAAATAAAATAAAATAAATAAATTAAATTTCATATATACGAGGGCTGCTACTTAAGTTTTAAGACAGACAAATAATAACAAATATGTATCATCGAAAATGATATGATTCTCCATGAAGATCAATACAATTTTGCATGCGATTGAACCAATTTTCGAAGCACTTTTTCCACTCGGAATGAGGTATCTCCAAAACATTTGTTTTGAACGCATCAACCGCTTCTTA